>BPLQ01002951.1:24344-362391 GCA_021605075.1 Caerostris darwini
GGGTTAATTTGGTTTTTATGATAGAAGAGCTAGTGTTGGCCATATTGCGCAATCATTGAGTTTATTACGGATAGAGTTAAAATTCTTCTCCAATCATGAAATACTGGTAAGGTTAAATAAAAGCAATTTCTTGTACAATAGTTTATATTTGATCCTGGGCGTTTTGAATCACTGACATGAAGGTTTCGCAATTTTCCCGGATTAGAGAAAGGTTTGGTTTGTCTCTTTACGGTCATTTTGTACACAAGTTAGTCTAATTAGACCAGGACCTACTGCTTAACGTGGTTTCTAAACCATTAATAATAAGATAGTTATAACAACTTACAATTAAATAAAAATTGATATGATTTTAAATATTTAATCATGGCATACTATAACAATAAACTGAGAATATTACATATAGAGGATACTATATATATATTACTGGCCATTAAAATTGCTACACCTGTAAAAAATGCAGATAACAAAATGATATTATTTAGACAGATATATTATACTGAAAATAACAAGTGATTAAATTTTCAAGAATTGTGGGCGCACGGATCCTGAGAAATCAATAGCCAGAACAATCACCTCTGGCAGTAACAGCAGCACTTATACGCATGTTCTGGGCCAGTCATTTTTTTTTCTCTGGATGACATCCAAATCAAAACTCTATCTAGCGATGTATTCCGATATCATTGAGACACAGAATGTCTTTCCTTCTAGAGTCTGTAACGTATGACACTGAAGAAAAACAATTTTGCTGTACATACAACATATACCCTTAAATATATATATTTTATTTATATAAAACAGTAAGGGGTAAGTAATCAGGGAAGCTTATTTTACACATCCTTTGAAAAAAGGTTTGAAAAATGTATGAAAGAAAATTAAAAACAAAATATTCCATGTAATGTTCCGCTTCGGCAACGCCGTTCTTAAACGTCTTAATCCAACAATCACCGCTTTTCTAATCTAAAAGCACTTTCCAAATGAAAAACTCCACGGTTCACATGAAATCCACCACTTAATAGTTCTTGCTGCGAAAGAATTAACGCGCCAAATCGGTGTGAAATATTTAAGGCCATCCACGCCAATTGGGTTCCAAAACGGCTTCTAAATTTTTTAGGCCCTTTCAGACATCACTGCCCATGTGTAATTGAACCCTCGTTACACCAGGTCACTTCATCTGCCCTACATAATATAAAAGGGCCCCTGGTGGGCACTACACAAATTATTAACTCCCCCAGTGTTGCCAAAGCACGGTGCCTTAAAACACACATTATGCATCCATTTTTGATCAGGCCAGTACCTGTTTTAATTCCGGCATTATTCATGAAATGGCTGCACAGCGTGATTACGCATTTTGAAGTGAAGTGAAGGTGTGATTTTAAGGTTGAATGGGGGAGGGGAGTAGTTTGCTTGTGTTGAAACTTTTTTTCTTCTTTCTCTTTTATTAGTGTCCGTGGGGGTGTTTTTTGATGGGCGAATAAGAGTTTAATGAGCACCCATTGCTCTCTGGTGGTTGCTTCAAAGGCTATTATGTCGTTGGCTTTGAGTGTTTAAAGGGGTATAATGGTGTTGTATGCTAATTTAAAAGTGATTCAGTAATATTTCGAGGAGATGACTTAATAGTGTTCAGAAATACGATTTTGGAGTATTTCATTCTTTTCTGGTTTTATGGTAACTGGTTTATTGGGTTTTCAGAAGAGCCAGTGTTGGCCATATTGCGATTTCTAATACAAGGGCAGTTAAAATCTCCTTTCATGAAATACTGGTAGATCTTAATAAAAACAATTACTTGTACAGTAGTTTGTATTTGGTCCTGAAAAAGAAAGATAGAAGGAATTTTCTTAAGATTCGACAAACACAAATATCTATGGAGTATATCAACGCAAATATCAATACAACACAAATCAACAGATATTTAAACAAAACCAAACTAAATTCGTAAGAAAAATATAAAAAAAATAAAGAATTGGATTATAAAAATCTGAGGATATGCTTATAAAGAAACAATGCCCACTAATCACAAGTTATTATTTTTTTTCTATACGGCTGGATACAAATAAAAAACCTATCTCTCGATGTATTCCAATATCATAGAGAGACAGAATGTCTTTCCTTCTAGAGTCTGCAATGTATGGCGCTGAAGAAAAACAATTTCGCAGTGTACACAACATATACCCTTAGACACACACCCCACACGTATACCTTTAAATATATAAATATTATTTATATAAAACAGTAAAGGGTAAGTAATCAGGGAAACTTTATTTTCCCATCCTTTCAAAAAAGAGGTTTGAAAAAGTAATAGAAATTAAAAACAAAATATTCCATGTAATGTTCCATTTGGGCAACGTCTTTCTTAAACGGTTTAATCCAACAACCATTGCTATTCTAATCTAAAAGCACTTTCTAAATCAAAAACTCTGCGGTTCAGTTAAAATTCCCCCCTTAATAGCTCTTGCTGTGAATAATTAACGCGCCAAATCGGCGTGAAATGTTGAACGCCAACCACGCCAATTGACTCCAAAAATAGCTCCTAAATTTTTTTGCCCTTTCAGACACCAATGCCCGGGGTAATTGTACCCTTGCTACACCAGATCACTTCATTCGCCCTACATAATGTAAAATCTCCCGCTGGTGGGCACTACACAAATTATTACTCCGTCCAATGTTGCCAAAGCACGGTGCCTTAAAAGCACACATTATGCATCCATTTTTGATCAGGCTAGAATCTGTTTTAATTCCGGGCATTATTCATGAGAATGGCTGCACAGCGTAATTACGCGTTTCAAAGTGAAGTGAAGGTGTCATTTTAAGGTTGAAGGGGGGGGGGGGGTTTGCTTGTGTTGAAACTTTTTTCTTTTCTCTTTTGCTATGGTGTCCGTGGGGTGTTTTTTGATTGGAAAACAAGAGTTTAATGAGCACTCACTGCTCTCTGGTGGTGTTTTAGAGGCTATTATGTCGTTGAATTTGAGTGTTTAAAAGGGGTATAATGGTGTTGTATGCTAATTTAAAAATGATTCAGTAATGTTTCGAGGAGATGACTTAATAGTGTTCAAAAATACAATTTTGTGTGTTTCGTTCTTTTGTGGTTTGAGGGCAAATGGTTCGTGGGTTGATTTGGTTTTTATGATAGGAGATTCAGTGTTGGCTCTATTGCGCCAAATACGGAGATTTTTTGGTGTAGTTAAAATTCATATCCACTGATGAAATAATGGTAGTTATTAATAAAAGCAATTACTTATACAGTAGTTTCTATTTGGTCCTGAAAAAGAAAGATAGAAAAATATTTCTTAAGATTCGACAAACACAAATATCGAAAAAATAAGCAACTAGAACTACATTGGCTAATCAAGAACAGCAATTTAAACAAATCCAATGGAAATTAGTAAGAAAAATACTAAAGAATTAAATTATAACAATCTGAGGATATATTTATAAAGGAACAATGCCCACTAATCACAAGTTATTATTTTTTTCTATATGACTGGATCCAAATCAAAAATCTATCTAGCGAAGTATTCTGATATGATGGAGTGGGCAGGGTGTCTTTTCTTTTTGAGTCTGCAAGATATTTCTTTCTTCTAAACACTTAGACAGTTTTTCTTGAGGCCATAAGGCAAGCAGTGCACCGACATTATTCACTTAGTACTAGCCAGGAGGTGCGTGTCACTTGAAGATAAGCCACGGGCGCTCAGTAACGCTACTCCACAATGCTCTACGATCATTTTAGACTTATACCTACTGTTTAAAGTGGATTGCGAACCACTACAAACATCCATGGCACCTGCGTTATTGAGCGCCTGAACGCTAGCCACTCGGCCATTAGGCCCCGAGTCTGCAATATATAGCTCCGAAGAAAAGCCATTTTGCAGCGTACACACACGAACATATACCTTAAATACATATACATAAATAAATAAATAAAATTGTAAAAGTGGAATAATTCAGAGATACTTCCTTTAGACATCCTTTAAAACGAGGTTTGAAAAATGTATGGTAGAAATTAAAAACAAAAGTTCCGCTTCGCCAACGTCGTTCTTAAATGTTTTAATCCAACAACCACTGTTACTTTAATCTAAAATCACTTTCTATATCAAAAACTGTGCGGTTCACTTAAAACTCACCCCTTAATAGCTCTTGCTGCGAAAGAATTAACGCGTGAAATCGGCGTCAAATGTCGAACGCCAACCACGCCAAATGAGTCCAAATATGGCTTCTAAATTTTTTAGCCCTTTCAGATATCACTGCCCCGGGTAATTGAACCCTTGTTACACCAGACCACTTCATCGGCCCTAGATAATGTAAAAGGTCCCCTGGTGGGCGCTACACATTATTACTTCGCCAGTGTTGCCAAAGCACGGTGCCTTAAAAGCACACATAATGCATTAATTTTTGATCAGGCTGCAATCTGCTTTAATTCCGGCATTATTCATGAAAATGGCTGCACAGCGTAATTACGCGTTTCGAAGTGAAGTGGAAGGGTAATTTTAAGGTTGAATGGGGGGAAGGGGAGTAGTTTGCTGGTGTTGAAACTTTCTTTTCTTTTGCAGGTGTCCATGGTGTTTTCTGATGGGCAAATGAGAGTTTAATGAGCATATATTGCTCTCTGGTGGTGTTTTAAGTGTTATTATGTCGTTGTCTTTGAGTGTTTAAAGAGATATAATGGTGTGTATGCTAATTTAAAAATGATTCAGTAATGTTTTGCGGAGATGACTTAATAGTATTCAAAAATGCGATTTGGGGTGTTTCATTCTTTTCTGGTTTCAGTTTTATGGCAACTATTTGGTCGGTTGATTTGAATTTAGGATTTTTTTTGTTATAATGCAGCTGGTAAACACTCAGACAGTTGTCTTGGATGCTTAAGGTAAACGCCGCACCGACGCTACTCACTTTTAGCATTGCGCAAGAGGTACGTGTAGCTTGAAGATAAGCTACTGACGCGGAGTAACCCTACACCCAGCAACGCTCTACGAACCTGCTAGATCGGGGACTACGGTTTAATGGGGATTTCGGACCACTACAGACATCCATGGCACCGCCAGGACTCGCACACAAAACCTGTGGTACCGAAAGCCAGAGCGCTAGCCACTCGGCCATTCAGGCTCTGGTTTTATAATAAAAGAGCCAGTGTTGACCATATTGCGCCAAACATTAATTTTTATTTTTGGTGCAGTTACAATCTGTATCCAGTCATGAAATACTGGTAGTATTAAATCAAAGTAATTACTTGTTCAGTAGTTTCTATTTGATCCTATGCCACTGACATGGAGGATTTGCAACTTTGCCAGATTGGTTTGGTTTGTCACTCTACGGTCATCTTGTGCACACGATGGCTAAACAGACCGGGAACTACAGTTTAAAGTGGATTCCGAACCACTCAAAAACATGCATGCCACCGCCAGGATTCGAACCCGTTGCCTGAGGTACCAAAGACCAGAGCGCCAGTCTATTGGCCATCTGGCCGCGTGCAGTTTTGTCGGTTTACAATTATAACTTTAAAAGGAAAACAGCAGTCTGATACAAAAGTTAAAATGGCTGTGGCGTAATTACGGATTTTAAAGTGAAGTGAAGGTGTTTTACGGAGATGACTTAATATTGTTTAAAAATACGATTTAGAGTGTTTCAGTCTTTTGTGGTATCAGTTTTATGGCAACTGGTTAGTAGCTTGATTTGGTTTTTAGGATAGAGGTTTGAGGTTTGGTTTGGTTCGTCGCTCTACGGTCATATTGTGCACACTTTAGGCTAAATAGACCAGGACCCACATTTTTATTAACTAATTAAAAATCATGTGTATACAGATTTGGTGAATAATAACTAGTGGAAAGACATTGAATAGACATATTACATAGATTGATATATTAAATGAAATATATTGTATTAAGAGCTGGATTTTACATAAAAAGTATAATTGTTCTTTTATAATAAAAAAAGTATGAAAAGTATAATGTGAGAAATATTTTTATAAGAATTCTTGCCCTTTTTTTTTCTGAAAAATATTTGTGCTGCCATTCATAAAACAATAATTATGGGTGTAATAGCGGATGTGCAGAATTACTGAACCAAATACATTTAAAGCAACAACTATGAGAACACATTTATTCGTTTTTAGTTATTTTCACAACGGTGTTCATAAACATAAAACAAACTTACTGTCTTCACCAAGCCATAATATTTCGAATACAAAATTTTATTACCCGTTACTTGTTTTATAAGAGCAATAAATTGACAGATGAGATCTTACTTAATTATCTTGTTTGTTCTTTTGCAGGAAATCTCGATTCGACGTTGAATTTTAAATGTTGTAATCTTGTTTGTTGAAATCTCTTCGCAAATCTGCAGAATTGAGTTTAATTAAAGTGCGGAAAGAGCCAACAACATGTCAAGAATTCGCAAAATTCCCCCCTGGTTTAGCAAAGGCAGGAAAATAACACCTCATCACGAATTCCGAACAAATTTTTTAATTCCCTTAGGATCGGTGGCATCAGTGCAGATCTCTCTCGGGAATTCTCGCGAGAATTCGCGTGATTCTTATTTATCGAAACAAATTGATTTGCGTAAAAGACTGGTTTTACGTAAACTGGCTTAATTTGAAATCAATTTGAACTTCCTCTTAATTAGTACCGAAAGAACGAGTGTTCTGACATTTGTTGGAAATTTTAGAATGTAATATTGGAATAAAACCGAATAAAAATTAAAGATTTGGATTTAAGGATATCATTTGCTTTTCGAGAAATGCATGCAATGATAACAAAATAATATCCTTTATATTGTTAGATTCATTGGTACCTGATAGCCGAGTGGCTGGTGCTCGGTACCTCATGTTTCGGGTTCAAGTCCCGGTGGTGCCATGTATGTTTTAGTGGTTCGGAATTCACTTTAAAATGTAGGTCCCGGTCTAATAGGATCGTAGAGTGTTATAGGGATCGTATTACTCAGCGTCCGCAGCCTATCTTTAAGCTACAAGTGCCCTCTGGGTAGTACTAAATGAGTAACAGTGGTGCAGCCCTTGCTTAGGGCATAAAGATGAACTGTCTCTGTATTGTCTAATTAAAAATTATATGTGTAGACGTTTAATTAATAATAATTATTGGCAGAACATTACCTGACTGAATGGAACACTTTGGATTAAGCACTGAATTTTTCATAAAAATTATAAATGTTCTTTTATTATAAAAAAGTATAAGTATAATATTCTTTTGGAATTAATATTATTGTTAGAAGTATTATTAAATTAAATATTATTCTTACAGGAATTTTTACACTTTAAAAAAATAGTTGTGCTGCTAATCCTAAAACAGTAATTATGTGTTGAATAGCATATTTGCGGGATTACGTAGACAAATACATTAACTATGATGATAAATTTATTTGTTTTCAGTTATTTTCACAACAGTGTTTATAAACATGATTATATATATATATATAAAATATTCTGAAATACGTCATCTAATTCCTCACTACATAATGTCCTCACCAAACCGTATCATTTCGAATACAAACATACCATTATTTGTATTATAAGAGCAATAAATTGACAGGATGAGATCTTGGTTAAATTTACTTGTTTGTTGTTTTGTGGAAATCCTAATTCGACTTTGAATTTTAAATGTTGCGATCTTATTTGTTGCAATCTTGACTTCAATCTAGAAAATTAAGTTTAATTAAAGTGCGGAAACTACCAAACAAGAAGTCAAGAATTCGCAAAATCTCCCCCTGGTTTCGCAAAGGCGCGAAAATAACACCTATTCAAGAACAAAGCAAACTTTTTAGTTCCTTTAGGATCGGTGGTATCAGTGTAGTATCTTTCAGAAATTCCAAAGTAAACTTTTTAGTTCCTTTAGGATCGGTGGTATCAGTGTAGATATCTTTCAGAAATTCCAAAGCAAACTTTTTAGTTCCTTTAGGATCGGTGGTATCAGTGTAGATATCTTTCAGAAATTCCAAAGCAAACTTTTTAGTTCCTTTAGGATCGGTGGTATCAGTGTAGATATCTTTCAGAAATTCCAAAGCAAACTTTTTAGTTCCTTTAGGATCGGTGGTATCAGTGTAGATATCTTTCAGAAATTCTCGCGAGAATTCGTGCAATTCTTATTTATCGAATCAAATCAGAGGCAGCTTTTGATTCGCGTAAAAGACTGGTTTCGCGTAAACTGGCTTCATTTGAAATCAAAACTTCTCTCTTTAATTAATACCGAAAGAACCGTTGTTCTGACATTTGTTGGAGAGTTTTAGAATATAATATGGAGTGAAACCGAATAAAAATTAAAGCTTTGACTTAAGGATATCGTCCGTAGCCTATCTTCAAGCTACAAGTGCCCACTGGGTGGTAACTAAGTTTGTAACAGCAGTGCAGCATTTGCTTATGACATAATAATTAACTGTCTCTGTACTACCAGCTGCATTAGAACAACAACATAAACTAATTAAAAATCATTTGTATAGACTCTGATGAATAATAATTACTGGAAAGAATATTACATGACTAAATGAAACACATTGTATTAAGAATTGGAATTTCATAAAAAAAATAATTGTTCTTTTTTTATTATAAAAAAAGTATGATAAGTATCATATGAGAAATATTCTTACAGGAATTTTTACACTTTGAAATAAGAGTTTTGTTGCCATTCGTAAAACAATAATTAAGTGCTGAATAGCAGATTTGCAGAATGATGAAACCAAGATGTTAACAGCAACAATTCTGAAAACAAATTAGTTATTTTTAAAACGGTTTTTATAAGCATGAAATAAACGCACTGTTCTCACCAAGCCCTATCATTTTGAATACAAAAATTTATTAGCCATTATTTGTTTTATAAAAGCAATCTTGAGATCTTGGTTTAATTTGTTGTTTTGAGGAAATCTAAATTCGACGTTGAATTTTAAATTTTGTGATTTTGTTTGTTGAAAACTCGTCGCAATCTATAAAATTGAGTTTAATTAAAGTGCAGAAAAGCCAAACAACATATCAAGAATTCACAAAATTCCCTCCAGGTTTTGCAAAAGGCGCTAAAATAACACCTTCATCTAGAATTCCGAACAAACTTTTTAATTCCTTTAGAATTCGGAAGGTGGCATCAGTGCAGATCTCTCTCGGGAATTCTCGCGAGAATTCGCGTGATTCTTATTTATCGAAACTAATTACTTGAAGCTTTTGATTCGCGTAAAAGACTGGTTTTACGTAAACTGGCTTTATTTGAAATCAAAACTTCTCTTTTAATTAATACCGAAACAGCCAGTGTTTTCTGACATTTGTTTTAAGTTTTAGAATATAATATGGAATGAAACCGAATAAAAATTAAAGATTTGACTTAAGGATACCATCGAAAGAAAATACTGGAATCTGACATTTTGATTTCGAGAAACGCATGCAGTGATAGCATAATAATAATATTTAAGAAAATATTAGATTCATTGGGAACTGATGGCCGAGTGGCTGGTGATCGGTACCACAGGTTTCAGGTTCGAATCCCGGCAGTTCTATGGAAATTTGGAGTAAATGGGAATCCTCTTTATACCGTAGATCCCGATCTAATAGAATCGTAGAGTGTTGAGGGGGTATTGTTACTTAGCGTCCGTAGGTAATCTTCAAGCTTCACGCATCCCCTGGGTAGTGCTAAGTGAGTGACATCTGTGCGGCGCTTGCCTTGTGGCATCCAAGACGACTGTCTAAGTGTTTGCCAGCTGCATTGGAATAAAAACAAATCATATTTAGAAGATTTTAAAAAAATGTATCAAAGTTCACATAAATGTAAGAATTTTGATAAGATTAGTTAAAAATATCCTAAAAGGAACTTCTATCAACTATTTAAAAATTATATGTGTACTGAATAATGTTGAATGGAAAGAACATGATTGAATGAAATACATTGTATTAAGAACTGGATTTCTTTTATATAAAATATAATTGTTCTTTTATAATAAAAAAAAGTATGAAAAGTATAATATGAGAAATATTCTTAGAAGAATTTTTAAACATTTTTTTTTAATGAAAAATAGTTGCGATACCATTTATAACACAATAATTATGGGTTGAATAGCAAATTTTCATAATTACGGAATCAAATATATTAAAAGCAGCAACAATAAGAACAAATTTATTCGTTTATAGTTATTTCCACAACTTTATTCATAACACACGCAATTAACCTGTCTTCACCAACCAAGCCATATCATTTCGAATACAAAACTTTATTAGTCATTATTTGTTTTATAAACGCACTAAATTGACAGAATAAGATCTTGGTTAAATTTCTTGTTTGTTGTTTTGCAGGAAAAGCTCAATTCGACGTTGAACTTTAAATGTTGTGATCTTGTTTGTTGAAATCTTGGCTTCAATCTACAAAATTGAGTTTAATTAAAGTGCCGAAAAGACCAACAGCATGTCAAGAATTCTCGACATTCCCTCCTGGTTTCGCAAAGGCGCGAAAATAACACCTCATCAAGAATTCCGAACAAACTTTTTAATTCTTTTAGGAAATCGGGCGGTGGCATCAGTGCAGATCTCTCCCGGGAATTCTCGCGGGATTTCGCGTGATTCTTATTTATCGAAACAAATTAGTTCGCATCTTTTGATTCGCGTAAAAGACTGGTTTTACGTAAACTGGTTTAATTTGAAATCAAAACTTCTCCTTTAATTAATACCGAAAGAAACGGTGTTTTCTGACATTTGTTGGAAATTTTAGAATGTAATATGGGAATGAAATCGAATAAAAATTAAAGATTTGGATCTAAGGATATCATCGAAGTAAAACAATGGAATTTGACATTTTGCTTTTAGAGAAAAACAGGCAATGATAGCATATTGATATTTTTAAAAATATTAGATTCATTGGGACCTGATGGCTGTGTGGTTGGTGATAGAGGCCACAGGTTTCGGGTTCGAGTCCCGGCGGTGCCATGGATGTTTGTAGGGGTTCGGAATCCACTTTAACCCGTAGATCCCGGTCTCATATGACTATAGAGCGTTGGACGTAGAGCCGTAAAAAGAAAAACATCTCACGTCTCGAAATCTACCAGTAGGTAGACGTCAAAGGGTTGTTGCGCCAGTGATGATTATGAAGCAATAAAATAGTTCAAGATTCTCAACGATTCTATGAGGCGCCACGATAGGGGGCGTGATAACACCTCGTGATGTGTGTAGCAAATCAAAAAGCATATTTTTCGATATCTTTTAACTTATGGAAAAGAAAATAATTAAGAAAATTAAAGAAGCTTTAGAATATAATGTGGAATGAAACCGAATACAAATTAAAGATTTGACTTAAGGATATCATCGAAACAGAATACCGGAATTTGACATTTTCCTTTCTAGAAAGTCATTAAAGTCAAAGTCAAAAATTATAAGATTTGTTTGAAAAAAATAAATAAAAAACCATAAAAACATAACAATTTTGAGCAAATGACACGCAGGTGCTTTTATTCTTTCATTTATTTCAGTACTGGTAAAATATAAATTTATGAATTCTTCTAAATATTTTCTTAATTTTACTTTTCGAACCCTAGTATTCTGTGCACTGGTTGATGCTTCACCATCCCCCAATTCTCCCTTACGCCAACTTAAAAATTTATCCAAGAATCTGTATAAAGCTATTGTCTTAAATATTTAATGCAATGGATTACAATTAGCACGCAGATTGCAATACATGCATTCAAGATAGATTTGATATCAATAGACGGATCGATTCGGCCGAAATTGGCTAGAATTGAAACAGGTGCGGTGCTTATACGTTTACACAAATGTCGCGCAGTATATACGTGACAAATCGGAACGTCTTGCGAAGCCGTCAGAGTGTTCTATGTAAGAACAATAGATAGACATCGATTCTAGTTTTATCAAAGCAGCGGATCGGTGTTGCTAAATATCAATAAATTTACTGTTGTTGTTGTTCTAATGCAGCTGGCAATGCACAGACAGTTAATCTTTATCACATAAGCAAGGGCTGTACCGCTGCTACTCAATTAGCATTACTCAGGGGGCCCGTGTAGCTTGAAGATAGGCTGCGAAGGCGATTATCATAACCCCCATAACACTCTACGATCCCATTAGCCTGCCACGGTTTAAAGTGGATTCCGAACCACTTACAAACAACCATGACATTGCTGGGATTCGAACCCGAGACCCTTGGCTCCAGAGCGCTAGCCACTCGGATATCAGGCCAAAAATTGACTTATTTTGGGCTTGATTTACTTATTTACTTTCAGTTTACTTATTCTTGGGAAATTGTAAGCCTTGTAATTAAGGTCGTAATGCATCAGGATCTTAGAGTCAAAATACGTTTTTACAGTTTATATTGTGGGTGGTGCGGCATGAAAATTATGATTGAAAATTGCGTCCCAAATGCTGAAAGTTTAAGAAAGACAGAAGTAGTTGATGTGGTTACTGTGGATGTGGAGTTAAATCTGGTTATGTTGTTATTCGCAAAAAAACAAGTAATATAAAAAAAAAAAATTTAAGTCTACTACTACTTTTATTCCCACTCTATTGCAGAAAAGTCCTTTACAAATAATTTTCATTCAGTTTTTTAAGTTTATCGGGCGCCATCTATTGGCAGATACATTCAACTTAAAACTAAAATGAATTAATTAAATTCAATTACTGAATTAACATTTGAAAAAGCTGTATTAACATCCAACGTCATCCACTACAAGTTCAAAAACAAATGTATTTGAAGTGGAGTGGATGAATCAAAAGTATTTTATGAACGATTGAAAATGTGAACAAGATATATATAGAGAGAGTGTGAGCTACTAGAAAGAATTGAAAAAACAAAATTGAAATTCCATAAGCCACCTTGAATTTTAAATTGAAAATGGGTCTTACTTTTTGGACGCAGTAGTACTTGGGAAAACCGTGTCCTGGAGTGTCGATCCAGCATATGAATCTTCGTGTCCAAAACTCCCCTGATCCTCTTGACACTGTCCTGCTGTCGCTTTAAGGTGTCCACGTCATGCGAGAGAACACAATCGAACGCCACCCCCCTCTCCCCAGAGTGATCGATGACAGGACGTGGTCAGAGAGGGAAAAATGTCACCGGACGCCGAGCAAGATGGATGGCCACCTTCGGATCCTGTAATGACGGTGGTAGGGGCGGTGTAGGTTCCGGAGAGAGGTAGGTGCTTAAGAGGATTTTGGACAAGATTTCGTGCCACGAGAGAGGAAGTTAGGCAGTGTAAACAGCAAGGTGGTTTGGCTTATACAGTGAGGTGTTCATGTTGATTTTTGCTATTGGAGGTTGGGTTATTAATTGTTTTGTTTGGTATTGGATTTTTAGTGATGCTTCCGCTATAGTTGTGATAAATACTTTTACTGATTGAGGTTTTTAGTGCAGTTTATGGAGCGAGGGACTTTGGACAAGACATTTCGTGCCGTGAAAAAAGAAATTCAATCATCATTTCTACGCATTAATTGTACTATAATTCGACCGTATACAGTTGACAATTACGTGGAGAAGATGTATTCCTCAATTGTCTGCTGGAGATTATATTATTAATTTATATTTGTTTGGTATCAGGTTCAGATAACCAAACTTTCGCAGTAAATGATATAAAACAACAATATTTAAAATAACAAATATTTTACTAAAATTCAAAATTGAATGACCTCAGTCAGCAAGAATAATTTTGGTTAAAGGTGTTTTTTTGAAATCCATTTTCTCACTAGTACAAACAATTATATTATGAACAGAAACAAAATATTACTTTAATTATCTGTGTAGCCTTTTTAGGAAGAAAATGAAACACATTCGTCAAAATGATTTTATACAAAGCTTCGCTTTTAGAATAGAATTGAAGTTTTAGAATTGAACCAATAAAAGAAAAGCAGCTTATAAAAGTTATGTTTCTTATTATTAAAAAAATTGAAATCCAGGATCCCTTGAAAGTACATATTATCAGCTATATGTGGAAAGTGTGTCCTGGTGTCGATCCAGCATATGATTCTTCACGTTCAAAACTCCCCTGATCCTCTTGACACTGTCCTGCTGCCGCTTGAAGGTGTCCACGTCAAGCGAGTACGCACAATCGAACGCCGACACCCCCCTCACTCCAAAGTGATCGATGACAGGACGTGGTCAGAGAGGGAAAAATGTCACCGGACACCGAGCAAGATGGATGGCCACCTTCGGATCCTGTAATGACGGTGGTAGGGGCAGTGCAGGTTCCGGAGAGAGGTAGGTGCTTGTGAGGATTTCGGATAAGATTTCGTGCTATGAGGGAGAGGAAGTAGGATATTGTGAAGGGGAAGGTGGTTGGCTTATACAGTGCGGTGTTTGGTTGAATTTTGCTATTGAAGGTTGGTTATTAATCGTTTTGTTTGGTATTGGATTTTTCGTCCATAATAAATACTTTTAGTGATTGGGTTTTTCAGTGGAGTTCATGGAGTGAGGGATTTTGGACAAGAGATTTCATACCGTGAATAAAGAAATTTAGGCACCGTTTAGTGAGTTAATTGTACTGCAGGTCAATCCTGTATAGTGTTTGGTGTACGGTAGATGTATTCCTCAATTTTTCTGCTGAGGATTAGATTATTAATTTTTTTTCTTTGTTATTAGGTCCAGATAACTTAAGTTTCAGGGTCCTCATGGACGAGTGGCTAACGCTCTGGCGATCGGTACCACATGTTTCGGGTTAGAATCCCGGCAGTACCATGGAAGTTTGTAGTGGTTCGAAATCCACTTTAAGTCGTGGGTCCCGGTCTGGTATGACAGTAGAACGTCACGGAGCCCAGTCAGATTTCTTCTCATCAACAGGCTTCTCAAAATGATTTTATACAAAGCTTTGCTTTTCGAATTGAATAAATAAAATAAAAGTAGATTATAGGGTAGTTGCGTTTCATATTATTAAAAAATTGAATTCCAGGATCCCTTAAAAGTAACCTATAATGATGCAATTATCAATTATACCTTTAAACTGTGTCCTGGTGTCGATCCACTTTATGATTCTTCGCGTCCTAAACTCCCCTGGTCCTCTTGACACTGTCCTGCTGTCGCTTTAAGGTGTCCACGTCAAGCGAGTACACAATCGAATGCCACTCCCCTCCACCCCAAAGTGTGGAGGGCAAGGTGGTTGGCTTATACAGTAGGGTGTTTTGTTATTGGAGGATGGATTATTAATGGTTTTGTTTTGGTGTTAGATTTTTCGTGTTGCATCCGCTGTTGTTATGATAAATATTTTTACTGATTGAGCTTTCCAATGCATTTGATGGAGAATGCGATTTTGGACTTATGAACTTGGATTTATGGAAGAGATTTTGGAAACTTTGGATTTATGAAGAAGAGATTTCGTCGGGTGAAGGAAGGAATTAGGCATCGTTACGGTGCGTTGATTGTACTGTAAGTGAACCCTGTATAGTCGGCGATTTCGTGCAGAAGAGTGGTTGGCTGACAGTACGGTGTTTTGTTGAATTTTTGTACTGGAGGATGGATTATTAATGGTTTTGTTTGGCGTTAGATTTATCGTGATGAATTTCGCTGTTGTTATGATAAATACTTTTATTGATTGAGCTTTTCAGTACAGTTTATGGAGAAGGGGATTTTGCACAAGACATTTTGTGCCATTAAAAAAGAAATTTAGGTATCGTTTCTGTGCGTTAATTCTGTACGTAACGTTCTTTGCTCAATTCATTCAGACATTTCAAAAATCGCTGGAATCCGTTTTAGTGTTTCACAATGCCAAGCGCCACTCAAGCACTCATAAATATTTTGACGTGAAATTTCTCGCAGATGTCAAGGACAGTGCCAGCAACATAAATTTTTTTTTTAAAAATTGAAATACCATAAGCGATGAATTTTAAATTGAAAATGGGTCTTACTTTTTGGACACAGCAGTACCTGGAAACCGTGTCCAAAACTCCCCTGATCCTCTTGACACTGTCCTGCTGTCGCTTTAAGGTGTCCACACGTCAAGCGAATGAACACAATCGAACACCACCCCTCACCACCACCACCGCAAAGTGATCGATGGCAGGACTTGGTCAGAGAGGGAAAAATGTCACCGGACACCGTGCAAGATGGATGGCCACCTTTGGATCCTGTAATGAAGGTGGCAGGGGCAGTGTAGGTTCCGGAGAGGAGGTGCTTGTGGGGATTTCGGACAAGATTTCGTGCCACGAGAGAGGGAAGAAGTAAGGTAGTGTGAAGGGCAAGGTGGTTGGCTTATACAGTGCGGTGATTGGTGGAATTTTGTTATTGGAAATTGGGTTATTAATCGTTTTGTTTGGTGTGGGATTTTCCGTGACGCATCCGCTGTTGCTGTGATAAAAACTTAGACCAAAGTACATAGCATTAGACAAACAGTAATATGATTATTAATAATAAAATGTTTTGTAATTTATTTTATTTGGGAAAGTCAGCATAATTTATATTTTTTTTGATTTCACAAAACCTTAATAAAACGCCAAATGAACGCCAAATAAGCGATAATAAAATGACTCAACGATAATTATATTTTGAAAAAATATATATATATATTATTTTCATCGTCTATGCAACCTATTTTTCTTTCTAATGCTGGCTAATTAGTTGGCAAACACTTAGACAATTATCTTGGAGGCCTAAGGAAAGCGCTGCACAGACGGTACTCACCTAGCATTACCCAGGAGGTGCGTTTAGCTTGGAAATAAACTACGGACGCAGAGTAGTAATACCCTCGCAACGCTCTACCATCCTATGAGACCGTAATCTATTGTCTAAAGTGGATTCCGAAGCACTACAAACATCCATGATACCGGCGGGACTCGTACCCGCAACCTGTGGTACCGAGCTCCACAGTGCTAGCTAACCACTCCTAACTTCTTTTACCAAGAACACATTTCTCCAACTGATTTTATACAAAGCTTTGCTTTTAGAATTTAACTAATAAAAGAAAATCAGCTTATACTAGGATGGTTCCGTTTTCCATTATTAAAAAAAATCCTGTAAAAATCCGTTTATCCCAGAATCCTTTAAAAGTACGTATCGTGATGCAGTCGTCAATTATACCTGGAAAGTGTGTCCTGGTGTCAATCCAGTATATGATTCTTCGTGTCCCAAACTCCCTTGATCTTCTTGACACTGCTCTACTGTGGCTTTAAGATTGTCCACGTCAAGCGAGTGAACACAATCGAACACCCACCCCCTCCACCCCAAAAGTGATCGATGACACCACCCCTGACAGGACATGGTCAGAGGAAAAAATGTCACCGGACACCGAGCAAGATGGATGGCCACCTTGGAATCAGTAATGACGGTGGTAGGGGCGGTGTAGGTTCCGGAGAAGAGGTGCTTGTGGGGATTTTAGACAAGATTTCGTGCCACGAGGGAAGGAAGTTGTGCATTGTGCTGTAAAAGTGGGTGTGTTTCACAGTGCGGTGTTCATGTTGAATTTTGCTATTGGAGTTTGGCTTATTAATCGTTTTGTTTGGTATTGGATTTTTCGTGTTGCATCCACTGTTATGATAAATACTATTACTGGATGAACTTTTCAGTGCAGTTTATGGAGAAGGGGATTTTGGACAGAAAATTTTAATAGAGAAGAGAATTAGAAATGAAATTTAAGCATCGCTTCGGTTTTATGATTTCACAAAACTTTAATAAATTAGTGCCAAATCACACACAAAAAAAGAGCAAAATAAAATAACTCAACAACAATTATACTTTGAACAAAATCAAAATATTATTTTAATTTATCATTATGTAACTTTTTCACCAAGAAAATCAAACATATTTCTCAAAATGATTTTATACGAAGTTTTGCTTTTAGAATTGAACCAATAAAAGGAAAGCATCTTATAAGGATGGTTCTGTTTTCTATCGTTAAAAAACTGAATTTTAGAATCCCTTAAAAGTACGTATCACAATGAAATTATCAATTATACTACTGTGCCCAAAAAGTAAGACCAGTTAATTTTTTTCAAAAGCTCTTTATTTATTCTTCTCAATTTATTTCATCGCCTTCAAAGTCATCCCCTCCGGACACAATGCACTTATGCCAACTTTTTATTCAATCCTCAATGCAGGCTGAAAGGTCATCGGCAGGGATGGCCTTCAAAGCGCGCTCCGATTCACGTTGAATCTCTTCGATCGACTCCAAATGGTGTCCCCGGAGGTTTCTTTTGAAATTACGGAATAGCCAGAAGTCGCACGGTATGAATACTGTGGTTGTGGAATCAATGCAATGTGAAGTGGCGCATTTTCTTTTCGGTACCAATCAAGATTCAAATCTGATGTGTTTCAGGCCCAAAATGGAATGGACCTATCCTTTTGAAATTCCAACATCCTCATCAAGGTCTCTAAATGTAAATCGACGGTTTGCAAACACCCAATCTTTAATTTTTTGGACGTGAGCTTCGTCGGTTGTGTTTGAGGTTGATGGTCGACCAGAGGGCTGTACGTCGACTGATATAATTTAATAAAATAGGTAATTCTTGTGTACGTTTCTAATACTGAACCAAGATTACACTACAATTACTGATACTGAATTACACTGATATAATTTCTATTATTTGTGAAAGTCAACATAACGTATTGTTTCCTCATTTGACAAAATCTTAATGTATCAATGCCAAATCACAAACACAAAAAATAAGCAAAGGTAAAGTAACTCAGCGAAAATTATAATTTGAACTTAACCATTTCACTTTAAAACAAAACAATATTATTTGAATCGTCTTTATAATCTTCTTTTAGCAAGAAAATTAAACTCATTGCACAAAATGATTTTATACAATGCTGAAAGTAGTTGAAATAAAGAAAATTTGCGGTTGTTTTGTTGGGTGTTAGATTTTTCATGTTGCATTAGCTGTTGTTGTAATAAAAACTTCTACTCATTAAGCAAGAAATCGTTTTTAGTGCAGTTTATGGAGAGGGGGGATTTTGGGATTTTGGACAAGAAATTTCATATTAGGAATGAAAAATTTAGGCATCATTTCGGTGCGTTAACTGTACTGCAATGCGAATGTAGGACAGACATTGTTTTATTTAGGAGTTTACAGTTATGAATATACAGTTCGCAGAATAATTAAATTATATTCTGCGAACTCATGATTGGCATAAACATTTGCAAAAGCTAAGTGAAAGAGTGGAGAAACACATATCGTACTCGTCAAATAAATATTTCTTTATGATTCATTTTTTTTAATTTCGTTTATATTTATTTATTTATTTATAATATTTCATTTTGAGTGTTATCTATTTTTGTACAATGTGGGTGGGAGTAAGTCATTATTATTATATGATCTACTATGTCTATATGTAAAATTAATAGTTAACATAATAATAATAACTCATTCTGCTTCAATTGTTCACACCAAAAAAATGTTCTATAGTGGGTCTAAATCTAATAGGGGGATATATAATTTCATATGCTGCCAGCGGAATTAGGATGCTTTTCCAAGGTGGCCCGCATGGTCATTTGGGTTGGCCACCCCTGTTCAAACCAATCATTCGTATGCTATGAACTTTCGTATAATTATTGAATGTCATCTCACACTGCATTGATTCTTCGTGACTTTTTCAAAAAAATGAAACCCATATCAATCCACAACTGCCGTATTCACACCGTGCGACTTCTGGTTATTCTCTAAACACAAAAGACCACTCCGGGGACACCGTTTTGAGCCGATTGAAGCGATTCAGCGTCCTTTGAAGGCCATCCCTGCCGATGACTTTTTAGCATGCATTTAGGATTGGGAAAAAACGTTGGCATCAGTGCATTGTGTCCGCAAGGGATGACTTTGAAGGGAATGAAATAAATTGGGAAGAATAAATAAAGAGTTTTTGAAAAATAAATCTAATTGGTCTTACTTTTTGGGTACAGTAGTATATTTAAAAAAATAATGTTTCCATGCTATTGACTAACTCATTGCAAGTTTAGAATACTTTGACCGTAAACGGATATTTATACTTCTTTTTTGTTAAGCAAATTAAAGCAAAACTTTTAAGGAATGAAAGAGAGAGAAAAAAAAAAAACCCTTCATAAAATAGCCAAGGCGCGATTTGCTGTAACAACGGGCTGTTAGACTTTAATATCTTAGAAAGGTTAAATCCGCACAATAGGAAGCATTCGTGGCAATTTGGCTGCGTTGTGGTAACACCTAAATGGCTTTAAGGAAGTTGCCAATTATTTTTTTTTAAGCAAAGAAATGAGAGGAGAGAAAAGAATTTTGCACTCTCGTCACGAAGTTTCACTTTAACCGTAACCCTTCTGATTCTACGAACAATTTAACACTGAATTTTGATTCTAAACTAACGACGTTTAACTTAGTTTCATTATTATTATTATTATTTTCGGTTGTGTCTTAGATTTGCTTACTTTTTCAAAAACATTTTCGTAATTTATTTAAAAATGCGTTTTTTTAAGTTTTGTTTTTAATGTATAAATATGCTTTTGGGTAACAAAAATTTGACTCTAGGAATAACTTACTATTTCATTTCTTTAGCATAGGGATGGCCAACACAAATAATCTTGCCGGCCACTTTAGAAATGCATCGTAACTCCGCGGGCTGCACATAAAATTATCTATCCCCAAACTCACTTTAGACATTTTTTGGGAGTGAACATTGAAACATTATGATATATTATTATTGTGCTTACTATTATTCTTACATGTAAACATAGATATTATGATAATAATGATGATACTAAACGCACATTGTAAAGAAATATAGAACACTAAAAAGGAAATATAAACATCCATGCATATTTGCATATTGCAACATCCGTTACGATATTTGCAATCGTAATGCAAAGGTTGCATGTGAGCGTCCGTTATGTTTGAGCGTGTTCTGTATTGGGTCAACTTCATTTTCGAAAAAAACGATTTATGAGACAAATGAAGAAAATCTTCTAAATAAATTAATGTAACTATAAACTAAAATTAATTTAAATATTTTTAACTACGTACACAATTTACTTCTTTAAACTTCATCAATAAATAGGTTTCATATAATTAGTATAATTGGATTTCAAAGTGTATTTTTTTAAAAAATAATGTTTCCACGATATTGACTAATTCATTCGAAGTTCAGAATACCTCTGCCGTAAATGGATATTTATGCTTCTTTTTGTAAAGCAAATTAAAGCAAAACTTTTAAGGAATAAAAAAGGGAAGAAAACTCACAAAATAGCCAAGGTGCAATTTGCTGTAACAATAGAATGTTAGAATTTAATATCTTAGAAAGGTAAAATCCGTGCAGTAGGAAGCATTAGTGGCAATTTGGTTACGTTGTGGCAACACCTAAGTGGCTTTAAGGAAGTTGCCATTTATTTTTTTAAGCAAAGAAATAAGAGGAGTGAAAAGAATTTTGTACTCTCGTCACGAAGTTTCACTTTAACCGTAACCTGGCTACATTCTTCAAACCATTTAACGCAGAATGTTGATTCTAAACTAACGACGTTTAACTTAGTTTCACTATTATTATTATTATTATTTTCGGTTGTTTCTTAGACTTGCTTATTTTTTCAAAAAATGTACAAAATTTAATTAAATATGTGTTTTTATAAGTTTTGTTTTTATTGTATAAACGTGCTTTTGGGCAATACAAATTTGACAGTAGGAATAACTTACTATTTCCTTTTTTTTTAGAAGTTACTTTAGTAAAAAAAAAGAATTTTTTCCTTATTTTGATCATAGGTAAATTGCCAACATATTACACTGTCTAACTTAGGGGTGGCCAACTCGCGGTCCACCTTGACCATTGTTCCGGCCCGTGAGAGGTATCACACTTTTACAAAATATATTTATTTTAGAATGGCCAAAGGAGTGGGAACCAATGGATTAAAAAAATAGTTTAGTGTGCATCCATATATTTAAAAATGAACTGTCGAAAGATTGAGACAAATTTTTTTTTGTTCTAATGTAGCTGGCAAACACTTTGACACTTGTCTTTGATGCCTCAATGCAAGCTCTGCACAGACGTTACTCATTTCGCATTACCCAGGGAGCTCGTATAACTTGAAGATAAGCCACGGACGCGGAACAGCAGTGTCCCTGCAACTCTCTACGAACATATTAGACCGAGACCTACCGTTTTAAAGTGGATTCCGAACCACTACAACATCCATGGCACCGCCGGGATTCAACCCGAAACCTGTGGTACCGAGCGCCAGAGCGCTAGCAACTCGGCCATTCATGCCCTAGATTGAGACAAATATTAACTGTGATTTTGAAATAATACTCTTGCTAATATAGGACACATATTGCCTGTTTTATGGATGAGTTCGCAGAATAATTAAATTACATTCTGCGAACTCGCACGCCTCTTGAAACGACTAATATAACAGGTTCTATGCTTCATGCTTAGTGACCTCAGTGACCATACCTATATACGCACAGTTGATTGTTGATAGCAGAGAAAATAGATTCTGTTGTATTATCTATATTTGCATGTAAGAATAATCGTAAACACAAAAATAACAACTCATTCTGTTTTAATTGTTCACTCCAAAGAAATGTCTACAGTGGGTCACAATCTATTAGGGGGATATATAGTCTTATATGCGGCCTGCGGAGTTAGGGTGCATTTTGAAAGTGGCCCGCAAGATCATTTTGGTTGGCCACCCCTGGTCTAACTAGGCATTCTGCTATTGTGTAAGAGAGCTCCGATTCTAATCAATTGGTGGCATCGGTTTAAGTTACTGGATTCAAAAACTAGGAGACTTAATGATGATTGTGATAGGGGTAAAGCATCTCGTATCCATTGTCAGATAGCCTGATGGGGAGTTTTCTGTTTTTCTCACATAAAACATGCAAAATCATAGCGACATTTTGCCTTTGATCTTGAAAGACTTAATTGACATGAATGAATGGCATATAACTCATTTAACTGTTGAAAATGTACACCCTCTTAATTTTTCTATGGTAATGATAATACGTAGAATACCCGTTTCACTTCAAGTGATTTTTTTTTTCATATATTCAATTGGTAAATATTAATGCATATTTTTTTCAAATATTCAGTTGAAATATATACGAATAATGATATTTAAAACAAATAAATAACAAATCTCGTTATTCGAGATGAAAACAACAAACGCTATTCGAAAACAACAAACGTTAACAAATCCCGTTATACGAAAACATACGAATAACAAACTTTCGATGGAGCTGTGCTCAGTGTTTTGAAAAATGTGTTTATCCGATGGAGAGTGAGAGAGAACGCCTCGCATAGACACTCAGACTAATTGGTTAGTATTTCGTTTTAATATAACAGTAGTTAGTAGTTAGTATAACACCACACACAAATGTTAAACAGCTGTTGAAAGAAGTCGCTCAGGAAAGCAGTACAACACCCTTTGCATGATGTGTATGTGCTGTAGCAGGATTTCCTGTACTTGGTAGCAGAATGCGTGCTAGATTAAAACTGCATCTTCTGCAAAATCCATAGAACTAGCCAGAGAAGAGATTCAATTCATGTCCCCGTTATAGTACAACTGTGTCCAGAAAGTAAGACCAGTTACAAAGCCCATGTAACTCCAAAACTGATGAATATTTTAACGTGAAATTTCACACAGAGGTCAAGGACAGTACCAGCAACCTAAAAAAAGAAGAAAAAAAAGGAAATTCCATATTCCCAGGAAATTTAAATTGAAAATGGGTTTCACGTTTTGGACACAGTAGTATTTCATCCCTTTAGCAGCTACTTTAGGGGGAAATTTTTTTTTTCAATATTTCGATCAGAGACAAATTGCCAATAGATGTTATTGTCTAATTTGTCATTCAATTATCATGTATCAGTTTTTAAAAAATGTGTTTATTCGATGAAAAGTGTGACATATTGTCTCGTTTATACACTCAGACTGCTTCGTTAGTATTTCTTTTTTTCTAACACCATTAGCTGTTGAAAGAGGTAGTGCAAGAAAGCAATACTTTTGCCTGAATACCCTTTGCCTGCTGCGTATGTACTGTAGCAGGATTTCCCGTACTATGTAATAGTATGAGTACTAGATAAAAATTGCATCTTTTCCAAAATCCAGAACCAGAGGCTGAAGAGATTCAGTTCATACCTCCGTTATTGCAAATTAGATAGATTTACCATGTAAATGCACTGTATGAATGTTTATGAATCCACTAACTTATGCTACTGTATGCATGTGTATGAATCCACTAACTTATGCCACTGTATGAATGTATATGAATCCACTAACTTATGCCACTGTAGGAATGTTTATGAATCCACTAACATATGCCACTGTATGAATGTTTATGTATCCCCTAACCTATAATAATTATTTTTCAGTGATCAAACAGAGATTCAACCCTCAAGTGTACGACGACTTCGTGGTACGTGGGAGTACAGCAGTACTCCGCTGCCACCTGCCCACCTTCGTGAAGGAGTACGTCTCGGTCGACTCCTGGATCAGAAACGACGACTACGTCCTCAAAATGACGGATACAAGAAGTAAGTGCATGCAGTCTTTTAGCTATTTAATTTGTATATATTTGACCATCGAAGAGTTGCGCATCTTTCTACTCGAAATTACCTCAACTTTAGATTAACGATGTTATAGAAACGTCCAGTCGATCCCTCGTAATTGACCAAATCTGAAATTTTATGTCAATGTTCAGTCGAACCGTAATTGAGATCAATAATGTTCTATCAACATTCAGTCGAATTCCAATTGACATCAGCAACATTCTATCAACATTCATGCGAACCTTTAATCAACATTAACAATGCTATATCAATGTTCAGTCGAACATTAACTGAGATCAACTATGTTATATCAACATTCAATCGACACCTGATAATTGACCTTCAAAATTCTGTGTCAATATTCAGTCGAACCCTCACATCAACAATATACTATATGTTATATAATTATATGTTGTTATATAACTATATGTTGTTATATAATTATATGTTAATTATATAATTATATCTTAATATAACTATATGTTAATATAATTAAATGTTATATAATTTACTCACATCAGCAATGTTCTATCAATTTTTAGTGATTTTCTGCAGCATGAAAACTTTTCAAAGAAAAACGAGCAAAACTCCATTCACTCCAACTCAATGTGTTCCGAATCCCCGAAAGAATCTTGAAAGGAAGGATCTGCCCATTAGAATCGATTAAATATAAGAAGAAAAAAAGGATCTGCTCTCAATAGAGTCTGATAAGTCTTAGCACTGCCCAACTCTCGTTAATGGTAGTTTTAGCGTCGTTAGAGCGATAGTTAGTTTCTTTACTGTTATAGGTATCCAGGTAGAATGTACCTTAGTTACCGCAATAACATCGATTAGTTGAAGGGCTTCTTTGACTATGGACACTTTTTTATGTACTGACGCCAAAAGGAAAAGTTTTTGCTTTCTTGATAGAAAAACTGAATTTATATGTAGTTAAACCTGGAGTACTTATTGGTAAAGACAGATTTGTTCACTGTATTTAAAGAATATCCAATCTTTCAATACGCGAAAAACACTGCTTCTAAATACTTGGTGGTTTGATGGCCAACTGCCTAGTGCTCTGGCCGTTGGTATTGAATCCTGACGGTGGCATGGATGCTTGTTGGTAGTTCCGAATCCACGTTAAAGTATAGGTCCCGGTTTATTTAGCCTAACGTGTGCACAAGATGACCGTAGAGCGACAAACCGAACCAAGATTTCATGTCAATGTCCAGTCGAACCCTAAATGACATCAAAAACGTTTTGTCAATGTCCAGTCGAACCCTAAGTCACATCAACAATGTTATATAATTCACTGACATCAACAGTGTTATATAATTCACTGATATCAACAATGTTATATAATTCACTGACATCAACAGTGTTTATTTCAACTGACATCAACAATGTTCTATCAGTTTCCAGTCTACTCCTGCAGAATGAAAACTTTTTAAAGCGAAACGTGTAAAACTCCTAATTATTAACTTGAGATTCATTCACACTAACTCAAAGCGTTGAGAATCCCCAGGAATCTCGAAGGAAAGATTCGCCCATTCATTTCTTAGAATCGATTGAATCGAAGAAGGAAGAAAAAAGGATCTGCCCACAATAGAGTCTGATAAGTCTCACCACTGCCCAACTGTCGTTAATGATAATTTCAGCATCGTTAGAGCGAGGGTTAGTTTTTTACTGTTATGGGTTCCAGGTAGAATGGACCTAGTTACCACAATAACATCCATTAGCTGAATGGTTTCTTTTGCTATGGACACTTTATGTGCTGACGCCAAAAGGATCGTCATTTGAGTTTCTTGAGCATTTCTTCGTTCTTGATAGCATAGTAAAAATGATTTTATATCTTGTTTAAACCAGAAGTACTTATTGGTAAAGACAGATTTATTCAATGTGTTTAAAGAATATGATATCTTTCAATACGCAAAATACACTACTCCTAAATATACTACTGTCCATTAAAATTGCTACACCAAGAAGGCGACTGACGTGAAATTGAAACGACAGGAAGAAGGTGCTGTGATATGCAAATGATCAGCTTTTCAGCGCATGCAGACAAAGTAGCGACACCTACAATGCATTTAAATGAGGATGTTGTTCTCATATACAAATTGCATTTGAACGTCGTGGCCTGATGAAAAGTTGTTGTGATGCCTCGTGTAAGAAGCAGAAATGCGTACCAGCCCGTTTCTGACTTGATGAAGGACGAATTGTAGTGTACCAGGATTGCGGTTAGAAAATGTCTGGTCCATGGTTGCCGAGCGATTGGCTCGTCACCCTACGCGTCACTACGGTTGATGAGCTGTGGCATCGTGTTGAAGCTGCATGGGCATCTGTACCTGTACATGCCATCCAATCTCTGTTTGACTCAATGCCCAGGCGAATACTGTACTGTTATTAGTGCCAGAGATAGTTGTTCTGAGTACTGATTTCTCAGGATCTATGCACCCAAATCTCTCGAAAATTGAATAACTTTTTGCTTCTAGTATAATATATTTGTCCAATAAATATCATTTTGTTGTCTGCATTTCTTCCTGGTACAGCAATTTTAATGGATGGTAGCGTATTTGTCTGTCGTTATTTGTATTGTTAACGAGAGATGAATATCGGGATTTTTTATCACACAAAATTAAAAATTAAAATATTCATGGCATTTGGCTGTCGAAAACCTGATCATCTTGTACTGAAATGAGAATTTTTTAAAAAGGTTTTACAAGTGGTTCAGAGTCAAAAATCGCCCTCCGTGTTTCACTTCTTTTTTTTTTTTTTTTTTTAAATTTTTTTGTCGGTCCAAGTTCTGGGTTTGGTTTGGTTTGTAGGTCCCGGTCTAGTTAGCCTAAAGTGCGCACAAGATGACAGTAGAGCTACAAATCAAATTTCTTTTGTAACGAGACACTCACTTAACATTTCTGTCTCTTCTATTCTTTATTTTCGAAGGGTACTCGGTACTTGCAAGGTACTCGAAAAATTTTAAGGATTTATTTTATGATTGTGATTGTAGAGCGTTGTACGGATAGTGTGATTCGCGTCCTTAGCCTATCTTCAAACTACACGCATCTCCTGGGTAGCGCTGAATGAGTAACAGCGGTGCAGCCCTTGCTTATGACATACAGAATATTTGTCTCTGTAAAGCCAACTGCATGAGAACAACGACAACTTTTATTAGCAATGATGCAATGTGAACTTGGAATTTACTATAATTTCAACGATTAAACGACGGTTACAAGGGACAATGAAATGACACATTTGCATTCCTTTTCTGCAGATTAAAAAACAAATAGAGAAATCGTAATTCTAAATAACTGACTAAAAATTAATATGCTTTCGGAAAATACTTAACAAATTGACAGCCGCCATAAGCCAATAAAACAAATTACATTCAATTACCCCAAATCTGAATATTTTAATCAAACTAAATCGCTTCTGATTTAGCGTATTCGACAAACAATGCCCTCAAAGATCAAAAATTAAATTCGCTTCGTTAACTTGCTTCGAATTAACCCAATTAGCGACATTCGAAAGAACCTTCAGGAAATGAAAATGGCATTTTTGGAACGATGGCGTTCGAAAAAATTAAAAACAACCCAAATAGGAATCCATAAACTAAACACACTCCAAACACTGAAGTGATTCCAACTTTTACAAATGAACTTATTGATTACTCTTGTCAGTTTTCATAACATGGCCAAATTGACTGGAAAAGCGACCATTATCCGTCGTGTTTTATTTGCTCGTTTTAATCTCGTTCTCAGAGAGTGGCGCGAGGAAAGTGTTTAAACAAAGCTCATCAGAAGGGCTTTTAATCGAGATGGAATTGTGGGAAAGAAAAGTGCTTTGAGAAATGAAGTGAAGTAAATATCGAGGAATGAAGTGAATGATTTAAGTTGACGCCGGAATTAATAGCTTCGTAGAGGGATGGGCGATTAATCAAAGTGTGCGGAATCGAAACACTTCGAAAAGAGAGTTAGTTTAATGCTTCTTTCCTTTCACGCGTGATTTATTCATGTAACGCGGAACGATTTAGTTGTTGCTTGATAATTTTACAGAAATTGCATAAAAAAATAAACTTTCAGAACACTTATTCCTTTGCAAATTCTTCGCAATGTGCGTCCTATTTCATTTTATGCAATTTGTTTACACAATTTTCATTTTAATATGAATTAAAAATCTGATTTCATGTGATTTCTTTGATTCGATTACTACCAATGGAGTTCAAATTTGAACTGAAGATACTTGAAAGAGGGGGAAAAGTATATGGCATCCGAAAAAAGTTCCGCCGATTTTTCCCATCCACTTGGGTGTGATCTTGCCATGTTGATGGGCTTTCCACTGACAGTGTCACAACTATCGAATGACTTTGAAGTCATTTTTTCCGTCCAAAAACCGAAACAATCGAGCACATGGAACACTACAGTGGGTTGAATGTGCCACATATACCAAATACGTTGTCATTTGCATTCGAAATATCACTGGTAGCCGAATTCCCTTTCTTTGTGACGATTACAGCGCCATCTATTAATACACTTTGGAACCTTTTTTGATCATGTACCGTTTCCCCCCTCTTCAAGTATCTTCAGTTCAAATGTGAACTCATTGTTATGAGTGGCTCTTTTCTTTATAGCATTGGGACTTGAATTATAAACAACCTGTATTTAATTAATATATTATTACATACTCATCAGAAGGGGGGCCGTAGCTTCTAATGGAAATGGAATTGTGGGAAAGAAAAGTGCTTTTGAGAAATGAAGTGAAGTAAATATCGAGGAATGAAGTGAACGATTTAAGTTGACGCGGAAATTAATGGCTTTGTAGAGGGATGGAGCACTTCGAAAAGAGAATTAGCTTAATGCTTCTTTCGCCTCACGCGTGATTAATTCAGTAACGCGGAACGATTTAGTTGTTGCTTGATAATTTTACAGAAATTTCATAAAAAAAATAAACATTCAGAACACTTATTTCTTTGTAAATTCTTCGCAATGCGCATTCTATTTCGTTGACGTATGAAATTTGTTTACAAAATTTTCATTTTAATCAGAGCAAGTAATACTATATAAAAAGAATCTTTTTAAGTCAATTCCTACATTTTTTTCACTCCATTCCAGAATAGTCCTTTAGAATAGAGTTGAAATTTTCCTTTTACATCTGGCGCCATCTATTGGTAGCTCCATGCAGCATAAATCTAAAAAAAACTAAAATTAATGAATTAAATTTAATGAATGAATTAATATTTGAAAAAAAAAAAAAACTTTATTTACATCCAGTGTCATCCACTACAAACTTAAAAAAAAATGTATTTGAACTTGAGGGGATCAATAAAAAGTATTTTATTAAGGATTGAATATTTTAACAACATATAAATAGGGAGAGCGTGAACTAATAGTAGGAATTGAAAAAAATTGTAATTCTAAATAACTGACTAAAAATTGCAATACTTTCGGAAAATGCTCAACAAATTGACAGCCGCCATAAGGCATTAAAACCAATTACGTTCAATTACACTAAATCTGAATCTTTTAATCAAACTAAATTGCTTCTCATTTACCATATCTAACTTTACAATACCAAAGATCAAACTTTCATCCGCTTCATTAACTTAGTTCGAATTAACCCAATTAACACCATCCTAAAGAACCTTCAGGAAATGAAAATGGCATTTTGGAACGATGGCGTTCGAAAAAATTAAAAACAATCCATAAACTAAACACCACTCGAACAGCAAGCACAACACTGAAGTGATTCCAACTTTTACAAATGAACTTATTGATTAGTCTTGTCAGTTTTCATAACATGGCCAAATTGGCTGGAAAAGCGACCATTATTCGTCTTGTTTCATTTTGCTCGTTTTATTCTCGTTCTCAGAGAATGGCGGGGAAAGTGTTTAAACAAAGCTCATCAGAAGGGGCTTTTAATCGAGGTGGAATTGTGGGAAAGAAAAGTGCTTTGAGAAATGAAGTGAAGTAAATATCGAGGAATGAAGTGAATGATTTAAGTTGACGCGGGAATTAATAGCTTCGTAGAGGGATGGGCGATTAATGAAGATGCCAGGAAGCGAAACACTTGGAAAAGAGAATTAGTTTAATGCTTCTTTCAACTCACTCGTGATTGATTCATGTAACGCGGAACGATTTAGTTGTTGCTTGATAATTTTACAAAAATTGCATAAAAAAAATATAAACTTTCAGAACACTTATTTCTTTGCAAATTCTTCGCAATGTGCACCCTATTTCGTTTTATGCAATTTGTTTACACAATTTTCATTTTAATATGAAATAAAAATCTGATTTTATGTGATTTATTCGATTCGATTACTACCAATGGAGTTCAAATTTGAACTGAAGATACTTGAAGCAGGGGGAAACGATATGGCATCCAAAAAAAGTTCCGCCGATTTATCTCATTCAATTGAGTAAGACCTTGCCGTGGTGGATGGGCTTTCCATTCACAGTGTCACAACTCTTGAATGACTTGGAAGTCATATTTTCCCATCCAAAAATCCGAAACAATCCAGCATATTGAACACTATAGGGGGTTGTATGTGCAACTCGTGCCAAAAATATTGTCAAAAAATCGGCGCGGCAAAAAATGTATTTGAACTTGAATGGAGGAATAGAAAGTGTTTTAAGAACGGTTGAAAATGTGAACAAGATATATATAGGGAGTGTGTGTGATAATAGTAGGAATTGAAAAAATAATACAGAGAAATTGTAATTCTAAATAACTGATTAAAAATTTATGTACTTTCGTAAATTGCTTAACAAATTGACAGCCGCCATAAGGCATTAAAAGCAATTACATTCAATTACCCCAAATCTGTATATTTTAATCAGACTAAATTGCTTCTGATTTAGCATATCCAACAAACAGTCCTCCAAAGATCAAAGTTTCATTCACTTCATTAACCCAATTAGCGCCCTCCAAAAGAACCTTCAGGGAACGAAAATGGCATTTTTGGAACGTTGGCGTTCGAAAAAATTAAAAACATTCCATAAACTAAACTCCAGTCAAACAACAAGCACGACACTGAAGTGATTCCAACTCTTACAAATGAACCTATTGATTGGTTTTGTCAGTTTTCATTACATGGCCAAATTGGCTGGAAAAACGACCATTATCTGTCTTGTTTGATTTTGTTTGTTTTAATCTCTTTCTCAGAGTGAGGCGCGGAAACTGTTTAAAACAAAACTCATCAGAAGGGGCTTTTAATCGAGATGGAATTGTGGAAAAGAAAAGTGCTTTGAGAAATTAAGTGAAGTGAATATAGAGGAATGAAGTGAATGATTTAAGTTGACGCCGAAATTAATAGCTTTCTAGAGGGATGGACGATTATTCAAGAGGCAAGGAATCGAAAAGAGAATTAGTTTAATGCTTCTTTCAACTAACGCGAGATTTATTTGTGTAACGTGGAACGATTTAGTTGTTGTGCTGCAAGTAGTTGATAATTTTACAGAAATTGGATAAAAACAAGTAATAAAAAAAAAAAAAAATTAAAGTCAATTCCTAGTTTTTTTTATTAAATTCCTCCTATTAGTTCATACTCTCCCTATAAATATCTTGTTCAAATTTCCAATCGTTCATAAAATAACTTTTTATTCATCCACTCGAGTTCAAATACATTTTTTTTTAAATTGTAGTGGTTGACACTGGAGGTTAATATTGTCTTTTCAAATATTAATTCGTTCATTAAATTTAATTAATTCATTTTAGTTTTTCATCGCCAAATTGGATGGAAAAGCGACCATTATCCGTCGTGTTTTATTTTGCTCGTTTTAATCTCGTTCTCAGAGAATGGCGCGGTATTACTAGTTAAACAAAGCTCATCAGAAGGGGCCGTGGCTTTTAATCGAGATGGAATTGTGGGAAAGAAAAGTGCTTTGCGAAATGAAGTGAAGTAAATATCGAGGAATGAAGTGAATGATTTAAGTTGACGCTGGAATTAATAGCTTCGTAGAGGGATGGGCGATTAATCAAGATGCGAGGAATCGAAACACTTGGAAAAGAGAATTAGTTTAATGCTTCTTTCAACTCACTCGTGATTGATTCATGTAACGCGGAACGATTTAGTTGTTGCTTGATAATTTTACAAAAATTGCATAAAAAAAATATAAACTTTCAGAACACTTATTTCTTTGCAAATTCTTCGCAATGTGCACCCTATTTCGTTTTATGCAATTTGTTTACACAATTTTCATTTTAATATGACATAAAAATCTGATTTTATGTGATTTATTCGATTCGATTACTACCAATGGAGTTCAAATTTGAACTGAAGATACTTGAAGCAGGGGGAAACGATATGGCACCCAAAAAAAGTTCCGCCGATTTATGTCATTCAATTGAGTAAGACCTTGCCGTGGTAGATGGGCTTTCCATTCACAGTGTCACAACTCTTGAATGACTTGGAAGTCATATTTTCCCATCCAAAAATCCGAAACAATCCAGCATATTGAACACTATAGGGGGTTGTATGTGCAACTCGTGCCAAAAATATTGTCAAAAACTCACTGGCACCCGAATACACTTTCTTTAGGCCGCTTACAGCGCCAGCTATTCATACATTTTCGAACTTATTTTGATGTCGTACCGTTTCCCCTTTCTTCAAGTACTTTCAGTTCAAATGTGAACTCATTGTGACGAATGGTTTTTTTCTTTACAGCATTTCGAAAATGGTACTTTGATTATAATCACTCTGTATATAACATAATAAAGAGATTATCATTTCTGCTTCATTCCAAGATGAAGTACTTAATTATGCACAGAAGTTCATTCGAATTTTTTTTTTTTTTTTTATTTTATGCTAATAAGTATAGTTCCACCTTCATACAAAATGCAGAAAATAAACAAGTGGATTAAATTTTTACAAGAAATTGAGCCAAACTTTCTTGTAGCTTAATGACATAGAGCAAGATAGACTTTTACCAATCATTACTATCAAAGCACTTGAAAACAGAATTAGTTTAATGCTTCTTTCAACTCACGAGTGATTTATTGTAACGCGGAACGATTTAGTTGTTGTGCTGTACGTAGTTGATAATTTTACAGAAATTGGATTAAAAAAATATATTTTTCAAAGCAATTATTCTTTTGCAAATTTTACTTAATGTACATTCTATTTCGTTGTCGTATGAAATTTGTTTACAAATTTTGCATTTTAATCTCAGCAAGTAATATATAAAAAGAATCTTTTTAAGTCAATTCCTACATTTTTTTCATTCTATTCCAGAATAGTCCTTTACAAATAGAGTTGAAATTTTCCTCTGACATCTGGCGCCATCTATTGGTAGATGCATGCAACTTAAATCTAAAAAAAACTAAAATTAATGAATTAAATTTAATGAATGAATTTAAAACTTGAAAAACCCATATTAACATTCAGTGTCCTACACTGCAAGTTCAAAAAAATGTATTTGAACGTGAGTGGATGAATAAAAAGTGTTTTATGAACGATTGGAAATTTGAACAAGATATATATAGGAAGAGTGTGAGCTAATAGTAGGAATTGAATAAATAGAGAAATTGTAATTCTAAATAAATAACTAAAAATTTAAATACGCCCGGAAAATACAGCAGCCATAATTCATTAAAACCAATTACCTTCAATTACCCCAAATCTGAATCTTTTAATCAAACTAAATTGCTTCTGATTTAGCATATCCAATAAACAATACCAAAGATCAAAACTTCATTCGCTTCATTAACTTGCTTCGAATTAACCCAATTAGCGCCATCCAAAAGAACCTTCGGGAAATGAAAATGGCATTTTTGGAACGATGGCGTTCGAAAAAATTAAAAGCAATCCATAAACTAAACACCACTCGAACAGCACTGAAGTGATTCCAACTTTTACAAATGAACTTATTGATTAGTCTTGTCAGTTTTCATAACATGGCCAAATTGGCTGGAAAAGCGACCATTATCCGTCGTGTTTTATTTTGCTCGTTTTAATCTCGTTCTCAGAGAGTGGCGCGGAAAACTGTTTAAGCAAAACTCTTTAGAAGGGGCCATGGCTTTTAATCGAGATGGAATTGTGGGAAAGAAAAGTGCTTTTGAGAAATGAAGTGAAGTAAATATTGAGAATTTTGTGAATGATTTAATTTGACGCGGGAACTAATAGCTTCGTAGAGGGATGGGCGATTAATCAAGGGATGCGGAATAGAAACACTTCTAAGAGAGAATTAGTTTAATGCTTCTTTCAACTCCAGCGTGATTTATTCATGTAACGCGGAGCGATTTAGTTGTTGTGCTGTACGTAGTTGATAATTTTACAGAAATGGGATAAAAAAACTTTCAAAGCAATTATTCGTTCACAAATTCTTGTTAATGTGCCTTCTATTTCGTTGTATGATGATTGGTTACACAATTTTCATTTTAATATGAATTAAAAGCTTGATTTAATGTGACTTGAAGGAGGGGGAAGGGAGGGTATCTCATCCAAAAAAAGTTCCGCCGATTTTTCCCATCCACTTGGGCGTGACCTTGCCATGTTGGATGGGCTTTCCACTGACAGTGTCACAACTATCGAATGACTTTGAAGTCATTTTTTCCGTCCAAAAACAGAAACAATCCAGCCCATTGAACAATGCTGTTGCCAAGCCTCACGCGTGATTTATTCATATAACGCGGAACGATTTAGTTGTTGTGCTGCACGTAGTTGATAATTGCACAGAAATTGGATAAAAATAAAAAAATATAACTGTCAAAGCAATTCTTCCATTGCAAATTCTTCTTAATGTGCATTCTATTTCGTTGTTGTATGAAATTTGTTAGCACAATTTTCATTTTAATCTGAATTAAAACCTCTAAAGATATTTATTTTTCTCAAAGAAAGTTTTAAAAATGTTGTCTCATAAAGATGTTTATGATTCATGAATAATTCTCAAAAGTTAACTTTAAAAATTATAACACATATGGATATTTATGACTCATAAGGACAATTCAAAATGATTGCTCTTAAGGAAAATTCAAATATGACTCATGATGACATTTATGACTCAGAAGAAAATTCGTAAAAACTCCTTATAAAGTCATAAGACAGAAAAACAATGCATATTAAGATGACTAAAGAATATTCATAAGAATAACTGATAATGATCATATGATTTATAAAGAAGATTATGAGGAAAGCTTATACAGATAGTGACACAAAAGGATATTTATGACTCATAAGGAAATTCATAAGGATAATTCATAAGACAGATTCATAACAATAAGAATTCATAAGGATAACTTATACATTGCATGACACAAAAGTATAATTATGACTCTTAAGAAAATTCATAAGGATAATTTATAAGACAGACTCATAAGAATAATAGTTCATATAGATGTTTTTGATACACTAGATCATGAGTATAAGGAATGTTACGACTCATAGGGAATTTCTAGCGGTCTGGTGGCTAAGTGCTAGTGCGCTCTGGTCTTTGGTACCTTATGCTTCAGGTTCGAATCCCGGCTGTGACATGTGTAAACTATTTGTTAATATGAAAGACAATAGATGGCGCCACCAACAAGAGATGTAACTCCGTACAAGGGGTTTGTCTTGTACGGGGATCCAATGTAAGTGCACGGGCAAGTAAGGTAAGCTACGGAGTTGCTGATGGCGGGCGGTGGCTCGAATAAGTATTTTTATCTATTGTAAATAAATAATGTGTTTACATATCAACTGAAAGTTGTCTCAATTAATGATAAAAAGAAAAAGAAGATAACACATTGACGTTTGTGAGTGGTTCGGAATCCACTTTAAACTTCAGTCCTCGTATGCAAAAAATGACCGTAAAGCAACATATCAAACCAAACCCTAAGGAATTCCTTAAATAATGATTTGATTTAGAAAGAAAATATTTATTTTCGTTAAAAGGACTTTATTTCAGCTTCAATTAGAAATTTTTCAATTTACCAAAACATATTTTTTTTATTTTTGTGAAGGTGTAAAATGTAAACATTACACAAATTTATGCCAAAATAAAGCAGCAAATAAGGTGAAAAACTTTTATGTATATAAAGTTAAAAAAAATGTGCAACATGCCTGTGAATCCTTCACAAAACAAAAACAAGCTTCAAAATGCTTACTTGGCGTTCATTGAAACATCATTTTAACATTTTGCTGAACATTTTAAAACAAGCCATTAGAGATCTAAAGTTGTTGAGCTCAATGTTTTCTTTTAGTTTAACATAAAACTTGCGTCATCAAATATTCGTTATTGAAGATTCCTTAGTAGAGGTTTTAAAAACTGTATCAGTATTTAAATACGGAATGATATTTTTTTTTATATAAAATGCCGCATCGCTATTTTATATCACGGAAATGGGTAATATTTTCAGCTATAGTTTTATTTTGTAAAATATAAATTTTCTGTAAAATTTTTTTTTCTTAACTATATTGCGTTTTAAAATCTTTCATTAGTTTATGCTTAGTTGGACCTTTTTAGAAATTAATGCATTCATTTTAAGTGAATAAACTTTTCACTTATTTTACAGTCGAATTACATCACTCCAATGTTGCAATCTCTTTTATGTAAAATTTTCTTCTTTAGTAAATATTTTGTTGTGGTTGTTATGGTTGATGAATTGATGAATTAGTGCTAGGTGCCACAGGTTTTAGTTCGAGTCCCGGTAATGTCATGGCTGAATTTAGTGCTTCGGATTACACTTTAAACCGTAGGTCTTGGTCTAATATGACTTTACACGTAGGGCTGACAACCCTACCCCGTAAAAAGAAACCATCTGAATGTTTGTAGTGATTCGGAATCCACTCTAAGACGGTCTCCTATGACCGTAGAGCACCAGAGAGCCCAATCAGACTTCTTCTCACCCACTTCATTCCCAAACTGTAAAGGAGCAACTCTGCTCTAGGCACGGTGTGGTGTAGTAGTTCCCATTTGGAACGGTTAAGTGAATATAGTTTTAGGCTATGGTATTTGTGAAGCCATCCGGGAATGCCAAATGAAAAGTTCAGTTGTCTATTCCCGGTTTGGATATAAAATATCTGTAAATTATAATGTTCTAACTATGCGGTAATCCTTCAGATGTTAATTGTACTGCAATCGGACGTGCAGTACAATTAACACATCGAAACAATGCCTCAATTTCTTCATTCACGGCATGGAATCTCTTGTCCAAAATCCCCTTCTCTATAAACTGCACTAAAAGGTTTTATCATAACAGTAGCAAAATTCAACATGAACAATTCAATAGCAAGCAAAACGATTAATAACCCATCTCCAATAGCAAAATTCAACAAACTACCGCATTGTATTTTTTTATTGGTGGATTATGTTTCAGAAACATTTGTTAATTATAGGATTAAAAAATATAATTTGCACTGCTAAGAAAATGCAATTTCAAAAATCATTTTTATCCAAAATATTCCTTGTTAGCAGAGGTAATACGATTTTGAGTTTCAGTAAAATATTCGTTATTTTAAATATTGTTGTCGACTTATAACATTTATTCCGAAATTTTGATTATCTGAAACTAATATCAAACAAAAAGAAATTAATAATCTAATCTCCAGCATCAAAATTGAGGAATACACCTTCTCTATAAAGGTTGGCTATCTTCGACTATACAGGTTGGCTTACAGTATAAACGTTGACAGAATTTCTTTATTCAAGACACGAAATCTCTTGTCCAAAATCCAACTCTCCATAAACTGCTCTGAAAAGCTCAATCAATAAAAGTTTTTATCATAACAATAGAGGATGCAATATGTAAAATCCAATACCAAACAAAACGATTAATAAGCCAACCTCCAATAGCAAAATTAAACATGAAAAATCCAATACCAAACAATTAATAACCCTATCTCCAATAGCAACATTCAACATGAAAAGTCCAATACCAAACAAAACGATTAATAACCTAACCTCCAATAGCAACATTCAACACGAACAATCCAATACCAAACAAAACACTTAATAACCCAACCTCCAATAGGATCTGTTCATGAAACATTTCGGACAGTGAACAGTCTGTTCAATTGAACATGAAAAATCCAATATAACATTCCACATGAAAAATCTAACATCAAACAAAACGATTTACAACCCAACCTCCAATAGCAAACTTCAACAGGACACCGGACTGTATAAAGGCTCGTTCCCACCGAGGCGAGAGACGTGAAGATGCAAGAGGCAAGCGACCAAATTTTTTCGACCCCTTCACAGCGAAACGTCAGAAATAGCATTACGCCTAGTGAAAAACCGCTTCGAGTTGAAAGTTGGGCAACTCCAAGTGGAGGACTGCAAACCGGTTTCAGGCGACCGCGGTGAGGTCAAATTTTGGTCGCTTGCATCTTGTCGCCTTGGTGAGCACGAGCCTTAAGCCAACCACCTTGCCCACGCAATGCCCTACACCTCCCCTCTCATGGCACGAAATCATGTCCGAAATCCCCATAAGCACCTCCTCTCCGGAACCTACACTGCCCCTACCACCGTCAATACAGGAGTCCAAAGGTGGCCATCCATCTTGCTCGGTGTCCGGTGACATTTTTCTCTCTCTGACCACGTCCTGTCATCGATCACTCTGGGGGGGTGGAGGGTGTCGTTCGATTCTGTTCGCTCGCTTGACGTGGACACCTTAAAGCGACATCAGAACGGTGCCAAGAGGATGAAGGGAGTTAGGGACACGAAAAATCATATTCTGGATCGACACCAGGACACATTTTCCACTTACTACTGTGTCCAAAAAGTAAGGCCCATTGTCAATTTATAATTCATGGGCTAATGGGTTTTTTAGGTTGCTGGCACTGTCCTTGACATCGTTGTGAAATTTCACTTCAAATTAGTCATTAGTGTTTGAGTGACGCTTGGTATTTTGAGACGCTCAAACTGATTCCGCCGATTTTTGAAATGTCTGAATGAATTGAGCAAGGAGCTGGCGTTCAATTTTGTTTGCGGAAACTTGTAGAATGTTGCAGAAGGTATTCGGGGAGCATTCCTCTATCGGAAAGAAATGTTTACAAGTGGTATGAACAGTTCAAAGAAGGCACAGAACGCATTGAAGACGAAGAGCCCTCTAATCGACCACCAACCTCAACCTGTCAGGCCATCGATCACTTTGGGGGACGGGGGGGTGGAGTTCGATTGTATTCGACGTAGACACCTTAAAGCTACAGCAGGACAGTGTCAGGAAGATCTAGGGAGTTTGGGACACGAAAAATCATGTACTGGATCGATTCTTGGACACATTTTCCCAGGTATAATTTAATAAATGATAATAAGTACTTTTATAAGGTTATCTGGGACTTATTTTTTTTAATAAAAGAAAATGAAATATAAGTTGCTTTTCTTTTATTGGTTCACTTCTAAATGCAAAGCATTGTAGAAAATAATTTTGTGAAATGGGCTTATTTTTCTTGGTGGAGCGCTCTGGCGCTCAGTAATACAGATTTCAGGTTCGAGTCCAATCGTTGCCATGGATGTTTGTGAGTGGTTCTGAATCCCCTTTAAACTGTACATCCCGGTCTAACAGGATCGTAGAGCGTTGCGGGAGTAGTGTTACTCCGCATCCGTAGCTTATCTTCAAGCTTCACGCATTTTCTGGTTAGTGCTAAGTGAGTAACGTCGGTGCAGCGCTTGCCTTAAGGCATCAAAGACAATTGTCTAATTTCTTACCAGCTGCATTAGGGAAAAAACCCTTCTCCACGTAATCGCTGATTATACAGGGTTGAATTACAGTTCAATTAACATACCTAAACGATACCTAATTTTCTTCATTCACCCCACGAAATCGCTTGTTCAAAATCCCACTCTCCATGAACTGCAATGAAAACCTCAATCAGTAAAAGTTTTATCAAAACAATAGCAAAATTCAACATGAAAAATCCAATATCAAACAAAACAATTAATAACCCAACTCTACAATAGCAAAACTTAACATGAACACCTCACTGTATAAGCCAACCACCTTGCCCTTCACACTACCTAACTTCCTTCCCCTCTCTTGGCACGAAATCTTGTCCAAAATCCCCTTAAGCACCTCTCTCTCCGAAACCTACACTGCCCCTACCACCTTCATTACAAGAGTCCAAAGGTGGCCATCCATCTTGCTCGGTGTCCGGTGACATTTTTCCCTCTCTGACCACGTCCTGTCATCGATCACTTTGGGGGAGCGGGGTGGCGTTCGATTGTGTTTAATCGTCTGACGTGGACACCTTAAAGCGACAGCAGGACAAGTGTCAAGAAGATCAAGGGAGTTTAGGACACGAAGAATCATATTCTGGATCAACACCAGGACACAGTTTGAAGCTATAATCGATAATTGCATCATGATCTGTACTTTTAAGGGATTCTGGATTTCAGTTTTTTAATAATAAACAAGTAATATGAAAAAATATTTTAAAGTCAATTCCTACTTTTTTTCAATTCCTTCTATTAGCTCACACTCTCCCTATATATATATCTTGTTCAAATTGTCAATCGTTCATAAAATACTTTTTAGTCAACCACTCCAGTTCAAGTACATTTTTTTCAACTTGTAGTGGATGTCACTGGATGTCAATACAGTTTTTTGTATGAAATCTTTTTGACGAATGGGTTTAATTTCTTTTTGAAAAGATTACATAGAAAATAATCATTTGTTTTTGTTGAACTTATAATTGTTGTCCTTTGTCGCATAATAATAGTAGTAAGTGATGAATTTAATTTGTTCGAAAATTATAGCTGCAAAAGAAAATAAATATATTGTTCTAATGTAGCTGGCATTACAGACAGTTGATCCTTATGCCATAAGCAAGGACTGCCCTATTGTTAGTCCTTTAGCACTATCCATGGGGCACGTGTAGCTTGAAGATAGAGTAGTATGAACGGATGCGAGTCACACTACCCATACAATGCTCTAAGATCCTATTTAGAACGAAACCTACGGTTTAAAGTGGAATCATAACCACTACAAAGATCCATGGTACAGCCAGGTGTCGAACCCTATACATGTGGTACCAAGTACCAGAATGCTAGCAACTCGGTCATTCAGGCCCCTTAATAAATAACTTATCAATAATAAATAAAAAGCTAGTTTAATAATTACTAGACGCCTGAATGGCTGAGTGTCTGGCGCTCGGTGCCACAGATTTCGGCTTCGAGTCCCGGCGATGCCGTGGATGTGTGTAGTGGTTCGAAATCCCCTTCAAGCCGTAGTTCCCGGTCTAACAGAATCGTAGTGTTGCGGGGGTAGTGTTACTCCGCGTTTGTAGCTTATTTCCAAGCTATACGCACTAGAGCTTGCCTTAAGGCATCCAAGACAGATGTCTAAGTGTTTGACAGATGCATTAGAAACAAAAAAAGTTAGTTATTAAATATATTGCACAATACTGAAACGAACCTATTTATAAGGGTATTATATCAGTTTAAATGTTTATTTTAATTTTTTTCATTACTTCAAAATGCATCTGTCGAAAATTTTGTATATCTAGAACTTTTTGAACTCTAGAACACTTGAACTCTTTACCACTTTACTTTTGAACTGTATCCGTGTTAACTTTGGTGTAAGAACTTTTCTGCCAGCGCTTTGGCACTTCGTTTTTGATAGTCAACTAGTGGTTGATGCGTGTTTTGTGTGTTCGCAATTTCTGTTATTTTTTTATGTGTCAAATCGTCTTTTGTTATGTGTCCAATGAAAGTATTATGGAAATAATTGAACTGACTGGCTACATCCCGACATTTTAGGATATCTCATCTGCTCGTCAATGCACTAGAAAGGTAAGATAAATTTTATTTGGAATTTTCTGGTTTAGCAGAAAATATTCTTGGTTTTAGAAGTCTAATTTTTATATAATTTATTATGATTACAACCGTCGTAATCTCAGTATTCAAGTTCAGGGCTCAATTTCTGGATCAAGCAATATCTCAAGACATACAGTGAACAGTTTTATTTTTCAAGTGTTTGTAGTCTTCAGAATTTTCTAGGAATGGAACAAACAACGTCTGTGCATACTTCGAAAAATTTTTTCCACTTTATGTTTGCCACGTTTGCAAAAGCAATTATCTGATTTCAATGTCCATCCAGTAAAGTAATCCTTTTTTAATAATATTTTCTTTTTGATGTATTTGAGCCCCTGTTTAGTATTATCACGCGCTCCTATTAACACAATTTGGGAATCGCTAGAGCACAATAAATCCATGAGTAATATATCTGATTAACGCTAAAATGTGGCAGAGTTGTTAGTATGTTGATTTACACAATATATATGTTTGCTCAAAGAATATATATTGTATATTGCTGTGTATAAGCCAAGAAGTTTTAGAATTTTTTAAATCCTAAAAATTAATCGCAATGAAGTATATGTTATGTAGATTTTTGTACGTATGTATGTAAATTTTAAACTAGAACATAAACCTTACCTTTCGTTTTATATGAATACACATACATACACACAAATATATATATATATATTAGTTTCTATAATTTCAATGTTTTCATAATCAATGCCCACCTTTTTTTTTTTTTTGCATCTTCAAAATTAATATATAATTCTCATAATTTGAGATTTGTTAATCGTGAACGAATCTTTCATTGATCTGCTAAAAGAATTGCTTTCGGAAGATCAGATATTTGTTCTAATTACATAAATCACTGCTTTTGATTTGAAGATCTCCGTTTGCTGCTTACTCACCAAATTAGTCTCAAGATAATTAAAAAAAAAGAACTGAATTTAACAGATAAGGATTTTTGCAATTTTATGCAAATACATAAATGATTTCTTCACTTAAATTAATTAGTTAAAAGCTATCAGGACTGTTTGTTGATCATGAAATATAACACAATCTTAGACATCTAATTTATTCAATCATAACACAACAGGCTTGATTTCATTAAGAACTATAGATAACAAACTAGTATGTTATTCCAATTTTGGAAAATAATGAATTAATGAATTTTAGACATAGGCGTATTCCTTTCAAATTTTTAACACGTTAGTCAATGGAAATGAAAAACGAATGTTTCAGTTGATTGGAAAAAAAAAAGGAACTTAAAATCCACAAATATCTCAATGCTTGAAATTTTCTAGCTAGGCGGGGTTGTTTAGTGCGGTAAAAGATATCTTATTTCAATTTTTTTCCACTACATTAATCCTTTTTTAATAATATTTTCCTTTTCGGTGTACTTGAGCCCTTATTTAGTATTATTCCGCCCTCCTATTAAGCGAACCCTACAATTTGGGATCGTTGTAGTACAATGCATCTATAAGTAATATATTTGCTTTTCATTCAAAAATGTGGCAGAGTTGTAAATATATGGATTTACACAATATATATGTGTTGAATTACACGATATGCATAAATGTTGATTTACGCGATATTCATAGATGTTGATTTACGCGATATTCATAGATGTTGATTTACGCGATATTCATAGATGTTGATTTACGCGATATTCATAGATGTTGATTTACGCGATATTCATAGATGTTGATTTACGCGATATGTATAATTGTTGATTTACGCGATATGTATAATTGTTGATTTACACGATGTGTATGCGTTGATTTAAACGATGTGTATGCCTGTTCAAAGAATAGATACCGTATATTACTGTAGATAAGCAAGAATTAAAAAAAAAAAAAAAAATTTCTATAAATTCTTATTTAAAATTTTTATTATGCTACGAGGGATTTAAAATTATTATACGGATTCTCTCAAAAAACATAAGTACTCTTCCATTATCCTGGTGCGACCAATCCATCACCCCAATCATTATATTTCTTTAGTCTATATTCCTTAATTTCATTATAAGAAAATTTATTCCTTTAAAACTGAGTTATTAGTTTCATTAAAATGAAGCGTTTTATTTTCGAAATTGTTCATATTTATATTTGTATATATATTTGTTGCGTCGTTGTCAAAACGAAACACTGGATGTTGGGGAAATCCGTCTAACGAAAAAATATCAAAATGTACTCCTAAAATAATAGTAAAAATAATAAATTAATGGCCATTAATATTACGAAATAAGTACGAAATAAAAATAAAATTAAAAAGTAATAAAAATAAGTACGAAAAGTAACAATGAAAAAATAATTCTTTATATTTAACTTTTGGATGTTTTGAATGCAACATTTATGCGAAAAGAAAAGAAAGTCCAACAAATCCTTTGATGTTCGTGTCAGAATCCAAGTTTCCATGGGGTTAATACGGGTTTTGAATCTCGTTTAATTTTTAGAAGAAAAAATGCACTGCAGTCTTATAAAAGAATCAGCTTCCTGGAAATAGCGGAAATAAGCGCGTGTTGATTTAGACCAGGGGTGCCCGACCAGTTTCTGACCCTTGAGATTTTTTATACAATATATTTATTTTGTAATAGCCAAAGGAGTTAGAATCAATGGATTAATAAAATACATTATGTGTGCATTCCCCTATTCAAAATTGAACTGTCGAAAGGATGAGAAAAAATGAACTTTGATTTTAAAATGATATTCCTGCGAATATAGGACAGATAGTGCCTGTTTTATTCATGAGTTTACAGTGATGAGCACGCCTAATACTAATTAAATTATAATCTGCAAACTCATGATGCACGCACATCTTGGAACATCTGACATAACAGGTCTTATGTTTCATTTTAAGTGACCTCAGTGACCCTCCCTACATACGCACATATATTGCACAGAACATATACATACATATACGCACATTGCATTCATATATTCAAAAATGAACTGTCGAAATGATGAGAAAAAATTAACTTTGATTTTAAAATAATATTCTTGCGAATATGTGACAGATATTACTTGCTTTATTTATGAGTGTACAGTTATGAGTTAATTAAATTATGTTTTATGAACTCATGATGCGTGCACATCTTGAAACATCTAACATAACAGGTTCTATGTTTCACTTTGTGACCTCAGTGGTCATCCCTAGATAAAGCAAAATTCATTGTTGATAGTTCTTAGAAGTTGTTAACGCTTTTGGTTCAACTTGCACCCGAGAAGCTTTTTTTTACTAAAATGAAATGGACCCAACGCGAAACACGCTCAAATTTAACGGACTCTAACTTCCAACACCCATTACAGTGTGCTAATACCCAAATTGAGATCAATTAAAATTAACTGCCTGAATTAAAGACAGTTAATTTTTTTCCAAATTTAGATCGATTTGCAAAAGCTAAGTTAAAGAGTGGAGAAATTCATATCGCACTAGTAAAATAAATAATTTTGAATGATTTCATATATTTAATTTCGTTTATATTTATATATTTTTTTTATAATTCATTTTGAGTGTTCTATATTTCGTTACAAGTGCGTTGAGCTTCATTATTATTATTATATTATCCAAATTGACATGTAAGAATAATAGTAAACTCATTGTGTTTCAATGTTTCACTCCAAAAAATGTCTCTATGGCGGGGGAGTAAATGTAATATGAGGAATTTAATTTTATAAGCGGCTCGCGGAGTTATGATGCATTTCCGAAGTGGCCCGCAATATCATTTGGGTTGATTTATGTGAACCTAACGAGTTGCTCGTTTGTTTCCGAACTGTGGAAACTCGAATAGGAAACAAAACTGAAAGTCTGAAATCCATCCATTATCTTGAAAGATCTGTAGTTTGGAAAGTCATCTCTTTACCTCACAGAGAAGCAAGGAGGTTACATAGTCCTCAGATATCACCTCCACGGTTGTTCGTTCCAAAATGTTCTGTTTGTAACAAAAAAGTAGTCACTTTTACAAAAGTATACAGTTACAATATTTTTATAATTAAAGTATTTAAAATATTTTCTAATTTAGTATTACAGAATTTTTAAAATTTAGTATTACAGTATTTTTAAAATTTAGTAATACAGTATTTTTTATAATTTAGTATTACAGTATTTTTTATAATTTAGTATTACAGTATTTTTTATAATTTAGTATTACAGTATTTTTTTTATAATTTAGTATTACAGTATTTTTTATAATTTAGTATTACAGTATTTTTATAATTTAGTATTACAGTATTTTTTATAATTTAGTAATACAGTATTTTTTATAATTTAGTAATACAGTATTTTTATAATTTAGTAATACAGTATTTTTTATAATTTAGTAATACAGTATTTTTTATAATTTAGTAATACAGTATTTTTATAATTTAGTATTACAGTATTTTTTATAATTTAGTATTACAGTAATAATTTAGTATTACAGTATTTTTATAATTTAGTATTACAGTATTTTTTATAATTTAGTATTACAGTATTTTTTATAATTTAGTATTACAGTATTTTTATAATTTAGTATTACAGTATTTTTTATAATTTAGTATTACAGTATTTTTTATAATTTAGTAATACAGTATTTTTTATAATTTAGTATTACAGTATTTTTATAATTTAGTATTACAGTATTTTTTATAATTTAGTATTACAGTATTTTTTATAATTTAGTATTACAGTATTTTTATAATTTAGTATTACAGTATTTTTTATAATTTAGTAATACAGTATTTTTTATAATTTAGTATTACAGTATTTTTTATAATTTAGTATTACAGTATTTTTTATAATTTAGTAATACAGTATTTTTTATAATTTAGTATTACAGTATTTTTTATAATTTAGTATTACAGTATTTTTTATAATTTAGTATTACAGTATTTTTTATAATTTAGTATTACAGTATTTTTATAATTTAGTATTACAGTATTTTTTATAATTTAGTATTACAGTATTTTTTATAATTTAGTAATACAGTATTTTTTATAATTTAGTAATACAGTATTTTTTATAATTTAGTAATACAGTATTTTTTATAATTTAGTATTACAGTATTTTTTATAATTTAGTATTACAGTATTTTTTATAATTTAGTATTACAGTATTTTTATAATTTAGTATTACAGTATTTATATATATATATTTTATTTTAAGTACAGTTATATTTAATGTACAGCGACTGTGCTAAGTTTTATGTTGCCTTAAATGAGAACAACCTCACCATCATAACATATTCATCAAAAACATACTACTTTTTCATTTATTACTATTACTAAAGACTAAGCAAGTCTTGCATATTTCATGTATTTAGGGGATATCATTAATATTTTTACAGTATTTTAAAAGCAAAACACTTGAGTTAAACTTGCTTTAATAGCATCGTGATTGAAAGAATTTATGGCGTAATAAAGATTTTTCGGTTTTAAAAAGGACTTCGTTAATCGAATATCATAGCGAAGCCAACGTCCATACCATGCTGAATATACCGGTTCTCGTTAGATCACCGAAGTCAAGCATCATTGGGTGCGGTCAGTACTTGGGTGGGTGACCACCTGGGAACACCTCGTGCCGTTCGCATTCACAAATTTGGGACCTGAATGGCCGAGTGTCTGGCGCTCGGTGCCACTGGTTTCAGGTTCGAATCCCGGCGATGCCATGGATGTTTGTAGGGGTTCGGAATCCACTTTAAGCCGTAGGTCCCGGTCTTCTATGACTGTAAGAGAGTCACGGAGCCAAAGTCAGACTTCTACCTACGGGGTGCTCCATCACAACAGAAGCTGCTTCCTTCCCCCTCAATCACGAGTGCGTATGGATTCGTGGGCTTGGCCAGCCAAGTGGGATAAGAAACAACAAACGTATCATAGCGATAAGAAAGAGTTTGGAGCTCACGTGAGTTCCTTTGGTTTTTTACTAGTTTTTCGTAAAATATTTTTAAAATTTTTTAAGTTATGTAAGTAAACTACACAAATGATCTTAAAATTTTTTCATGGCGCCACAAATTGAGATTCTAAAAGTAGTAATAATAATAATGATAACAATAATACTGTCTCAAGGAAAACAGTTTTTTCTGACCTATAACATTCTTGCCTCTCGACATAACCCTTTTATGAATTCAAATCCAATATATAACGAGAATAATACTATTTTTTTTATAACATGCCATCACACTGAAGCTACCAGAGCAGAGAATCTTAAAATTGTAGTATGAATTCCTTCTGTCTGGCCAAACTGTCAAGAAGAAATATTATTTGAATGTTATGCGTCGTTTGTGTGAAGCTGTTCACAAAAAGAGGCCGCATTTATGAAAGAAAACTCTTGGTTTTTGCATCACGATAACGCGCGCCAGCTCACACTGCATTGATTCTTCGTGACTTTTTCGCGAAAAATGAAATCCATATCGTTCCCCAACCACCGTATTCACACCGTACGGCTTCTGCTTGTTCCCTAAACTCAAGACCACTCCGTTTTGAGTCGATTGAATAGGTTCAACGCGCGCTTTGGAGGCCATCCCTGCCGATGACTTTTTAGCATGCATTGAGGATCGGAAAAAAAGTTGGCACGAGTGCATCGTGTCCGGAGGGGATTACTTTGAAGGAGATGAAATAAATTTGGAAGAATAAGAAAAGAGCTTTTGAAAAAAAAATTAATTGGTCTTACTTTTTGGGCCCAGTATTATCATTACACTGAAACTACCAGAGGTGGCAATCTCAAAATTGTTTTACGACGACGCAAAATGTAATTTCCAAGAAAAATGCCGGCAAACTAAAAGTCCAAATGACCGTAAAAATAAACCCGCAGAGCATAAATACATCAGACTCTATTTACGCCAAAACCGCCAAACATCTGTTTCATCTCTCAGAAAGGAAGCCTTATTATTTTATGCCTTCCACGTTAAAGAGCACCTTCTACCGAGAATTCCGGCTTATCTTTTGGCTCTCCTAATAATTTGTTGAAGCAATCTTCCATCCCAAAACGGGGGTAGGGCTCTTCCCTGGGGGTGATAACGCCCCCCTTATGCGCTCTTTTCATATTGTTATCTGTGTTCAATATGCATCTTTGCCTTGTTTTAATAGGCTTGCTGGGAAGCGGTGGCCCCACGGTGGGTGTAGTAGATATTGCCTTTTTAGAATGATGATGTTACCCAAGTTGTATTTTTCTCAAATTGATTTCCTTCCTACGCTAAAATAGAGATTTGATCTCCAGGTCATCCATCGATTGCTTCCAAGTTTCATTCACTTGTTATTTTAATAGTTATTTTGGTGTAATGAATTTTTCTCAGGTTTGGAGTTGCTTACAATTTGGTAAAATCGATTCATTTTGTTGGTTGTTTAACGAAGGCAGCTTCCAATTAGGCTTTTCAAATAATACAGGAGGATTCAAAAGGATTTTGTATAAAAGTAAAATGATTTTTTAAAAAATGATCTATTAGTTGGAGAGGTACACAGTTTGCATATTAATACATGTTTTTGTTTGATACAATAAATAATTAGTTCCAATTGTTGTCAATAGAGGGCGCTATTGCTCCTGTTAAGACGGGGGAAGACAATAATAATTATGGAATGCATATTTATATCTTCATGATACAGCTCTATGTATTGAATACATCTACCAACACTATACTTAGTACAACCACTAATACTATGCTCAATACATCCTTTTCCAGCTTTCTGGCCTTCGGTACAGAGGCTCCAGATTCGAATACTGGCGTTAGCACGGATGTTTATGAATGGTTTGGAATCCACTTTACATTGTAGGTCTCGGTCTGTTTAGGTTTCGTGTGCACAAGATAAACATAGAGCGACAACGCAACCCAATCCCACTCAACATACTCTTTTATAGATCTTGTATTTCGCAATCATAGTGAGAATAATTCTATTCTTTTGTGACGTACTAGAGCAGAGAATCTTAAAATTGTTTTATGACGACGCAAAATGTAATTTCCAAGAAAAAGGCCTTCAAACTAAAAGTCCAAATGACCGTAAAAATAAACCTGCAGCATAAATACTACATCGGACTATTGACGCATAACATGTGTTTCATCTCTCAGAAATGGAGCCTTGTTATTTTATGCCTCCCACGGGAAAGAGCACCTTCTACCTAGAATTCCGGCTTACCTTTTGCCTCTTGCTAATAATTTGTTAAAGCAATCTTCTATCCCCAAAACGGGGGTGGGCTCTTTCCTGGAGGTGATAGACCCACCCCCTAGAGCGCTCTTTTCATATTCGTATCTGTGTTCAATATGCATCTCTGTTTTGTTTTAATAGGCTTGCTTGGATGTAGTAGATATTGACTTTTTAGAATGATGATGTTACCCAAGATGTATTTTTCTCAAATTGATTTTCTTCCCATACGCCAAAAAGGAGATTTGCTCCCGCAAGGTCATCCATCGATTGACTTGTTGATAGTTATTTTGGTGTCATGATTTTTCTCAGGGTTGGAATGGAGTGCGATTTGGTAATATCGATTGGCTTTGTTGGTTATTTAAGGAAGGCAGCTTCAAATGAGGCTTTTCTGTATTAGATGAGGATTCAAAAGGGTTTTTTTTGTTCTAATGCAGCTGGCTAAACACTTAAACGGTTCTCTTGGACGCCTTAAGGTAACCCCTGCACCGACGTCACTCACTGAGCACTACCCAAGGAGGTGCGTGTAGCTGGAAGATAGGCTACGGATGCAAAATCACACTACCCCCGCAACTCTCTACGATTTTATTAGACTGGGTTATTGGATTCGGAACCACTCGCAAACATCCATGGCATCACCGGGAATTGAACCCTAAACCTGTGGTACCGAGCGTCAGAGTGCTAGCCATTCAGGTCCTTTGTATAAAAGTAAAATGAAATAATAAAAAAATGATCTATTAGTTGGAGATTATCTATTAGTTGGTTGAGATCTATTAGTTGGTTGTTTGACACAAAAAATCAGTTCCAATTCTTGACAATGGAGGGCGCTATTACTCCTGTTAAGAAGGGGGAGACAAATAATAATAATTATGGAATGCATGTTTATATATTCATGATTTACAGATCTATATACTCAATACATCCTGGCCTTCGGTACCACAGGTTCCAGGTTCGAATCCTGACGTTAGCAGGAATGTATGTGAATGGTTTGGAATTCACTTCAAATTGTAGGTCCCTGTCTGTTTAGCCCTCGTTGGCACAAGATAACTGTAGAGCGACAAACCAAAACTTCTTTAATCCGCTTACAGCACCATCTATTCATAGACTTTGAACACTTTATAAGATACACAATTTTGATGTCGTAATGTCTCACCCTTCTTCAAGTATCTTCAGTTCAAATTTGAATTCATTGGGACGAGGTTTTTTTTTTCTCTCTACATACCATTTTATGGATTTTTTATTTCATAATCAATGTATAATGGGAATTATTCTATTTTTGTGTGTCATACAATCACACTGAAGATACTAGCAGACCAGGGAATCTTAAAATTGCTTTACTACTACGCAAAATTTAATTTCCAACAAAAACGCCTTTAAATTCAAAGTCCAAATATCCAAAAAATATACCGCCGAGCATAAACACATCAGACTCTATTGACGCAAAACACCTGCTTCATCTCCCCAGAAATGAAGCCTTGTTATTTCACCGTGGGACTCATGGCTTACACGAGAGAAAACATCTTCCCAAGAATTCCGGCTTATCTTTTGCCTCTTGCTAATAATTTCTTAAAGCAATCTTCCATCCCTAAATGGGGGTGGGCTCTTTCAGGGGGGATCATAAACCCTCTCCCCAGAACGCTCCTTTTCATAGTGTTATCTGTATTCCAATATGCATCTTTGCCTTGTCTTAATAGGCTTGCTTAAAAGCGGTTGCCCAGGGTTGGAGGTAGATATGGCTTTTTAGAATGATGATGTTACCAGAAGATGTATTTTTCCCAAATTGATTTTCTTCCTACGCCAAAATGGATATTTGCTCTCCCGATCGACTTATTATTTTAATAGTATTTTGGTGTAATTTTTTTGTCAGGTAAAAATTGATTCGCTTTGAGTGTTGTTTGTTGTGCATAGAGAATTTCGCATTACAAGAGGATTCAAAAGGTGTTTTCTTCTAATGCAGCTGGCAAACACTTAGACAATTGTCTTTGTTGTCTTAAGGCAAGCGCTGCACCGACGTTACTCACTAACCATTAGCAACCGTTAGCACTAACGAAGAGGTGCATGCAGCTTGAAGATAGGCTACGGACGCGAGTCACACTACTCCCTTTAAAGCTCAACGATACTGTTAGACCGGGACCTACATTTAAACTAGATTCTGAACCACTACAAACATCCATGGTACCACCGGGACTTGAATTCAAAACCAATGGTACCGAGCTCCAGAGCACCAGCCCCTCGGCCATTGAGTTCATTCAAAAGTAATAATATCTCAAGGTACCCTGTTTCCGACCCAAGACATTCTTGCCTCTCGAGATACTCATTTATTGATTCTGAACTTCACAATCAAATCATAATGAGAGTAATTATATTTTTATTTGTAACCTACCATCAACATTAATTGCTTTGGTTTGTCGCTCTACGGTCATCTTATGCACACTTTAGGCTAAACTGACCGGGACCTAAAGGTTAACATGGATTCCGAACCACCTACAAACATCTGACATCGGCAGGATTCCAACCTGAAGCCTTCTTTATCAACGGCCAGAGCACTAGCCGGTTAGTCATCAGGTCGCACCATCAACACTGAAGCTACCAGAGCAGGGAATCTCAAAATTGTTTTACGACATCTCAAAATGTAATTTCCAAGAAAAATGCCCGCAAAATGTTAAGTCCAAATGACCTCAAAAATAAACCCGCAGAGCATAAATACATCAGACTCTATTTACGCCAAACCGCCAGACATCTGTTTCATCTCTCAGAATAGAAGCCTTGTTATTTTATGGCTTACACCAGACAAAGCATCTTCTACCGAGAACACCGGCTTATCTTTTGTCTCTACTAATAATTTGTTGAAGCAATCTTCCATACCAAAACGGGGGGTGGTCTCTTTCGAGAGAGGGTGATAAACCCCTCACCCCCCTAGAGCGCCCTTTTTCATAATGTTATCTGTATTCAATATGCATCTTTGCCTCGTTTTAATAGGCTTGCTGGGAAGCGGTTGTCCATTGTGGGTGTAGGTAGATATTGCCTTTTTAGAATGATGTTACCCGAAGATGTATTTTTATCAAATTGATTTTCTTCCCACACACACTAAAACAGAGATTTGCAATCGCAAGGTCATCCATCGATTGCTTTTCAAGTTTCGTTCACTTGTTATTTTAATAGCTATTTTGGCGTAATGAATTTTTGTCAGGGTTGGATATTGAGTGAGATTTGGTAAAACTCGGTTTGCTTTGTTTGTTATTTAAAGAAGGCACCTTCAAATTGGGCTGTACAAGATCATGATTCAAAAGGGGTTTTTTGTTGTTGTTGTTCTAATGCAGCTGGCAAACACAATTAGACAATTGTCTTGGGTGCCTTAATAACTCAACCGCTGCAAGGAAATTACTCACTTAGCACTACTCAGGAGGTGCATGTAGCTTGAAGATAAGCTACGAGCGTGGAGTAACAATACCCCAGTAACGGTCTACGATAATGTTAAAAAGGGACCTACGGCTTAATGTGAATTCCGAAACACTACAAACATCCAAGGCACCTCCGGCACACGAACGTCGATACGACGATGACACCAACAGCAATTTCAGTAAATAAGAATTTTAAAAAATATTATCGTTCGCGTTTCATGCAATTAGACAATATAAGATTAGTAAATAAAATTTAAAAAAAAACATAAATTTTTATACGTAATTGCTAAAACCCAATTTTTGAAATGTACAGAAATTAAATTATTAATTCTTTTTAGAATGAAAAAATTAAAATTCCTTTTTACATTTCATCTAAAATCAATGCATATTTACTATTGTTAAATATTTTTAATAGATGACAACGCGAAATGGGAAATAGTTATATTTTTCGCACACTGACCAAAAAAAAAAAAATAATAAATAAATAAATAAAAATAAAAAATTAAATGAACTATTAGTTAAAAATGGATCACAATTTCAAAACCATTAAAACGAACTTCATTAAAAATAAAATTATACGTAAACAAATCTAACTGCTATTAATAAAAAAAAATATTTGCGAGGAAAAAAAACAACAATTATCTTTCGTAAAAGAGGGATTTAAAAGTAATTTAGGGAAAAATAAATGTTAACTGTGAAAATGAGTTATCCCTAAGGGGAAAATTACAATTATTTTTCCCCCTTTTAAATGCGTTACTTTAGTTCAAGTCATAAAAAGTTTGAAATCCAGATATAATTCCATTTTACAGTGAGGAAAAAACTTAATTTAATGATTGACAAATTGAATTAGGCTACTGCACAATTTCATTTTACAAATTAATTTGTTTCATAATCTATTTCATTTGTAAGAAATAGAATTTAATTCGTTTTCTGAATCGTTTAGTTGGGATTGATGCAAATGTTTAACTATAAGCTTAGTTGAATGTCTTATCTTATAGAAATTTTTTTTCTGTAAGCAGTTCTTTTAATCAATTGAAACATTTCATTAAAAAATAAGATTTATACACAATTTATTCATAGAAAACATTGTATCATTCTATACAATGTAGCAACATATTATACAGTGTGTAAAATACTACCACACCACACCACATCACTGTGCCTAGAGCTGAGTTGCCCCTTTACTGTTTAGAAATTATATGGGTGAGAAGAAGTCTGATTGGGTTTTGAGACACTCTACGGTCCTATGAGACCGGTACTTACGGTTTAAAGGGGATTCCGAACCGCCACAAATATCTATGGCACTGTCGGGACTCGAACCTCGAAACCTGTGGTACCGAGTGATAGAGCGCTAGTCACTCGGACATCATGCTCCAATATAAGATATTATTAAATACAATAATTAAAAAATGTAAATCTATTTCATTTGTTTGAAACACAATTTAATTCGTTTTCTGAATCGTTTAGTTGGGAGGGGGATGCAAATGGTTAAATATAAGTTTAGTCATATCTTACAGGAAGACTTTTTTTTTTTTCCTGTAAATGCATTTTTTTTTAATCAATTGAAACATTTCATTGTAAAATAAGTTACATACAATTTACTTATAGAAAACAATGTATTATTCTAAACAATGTAGAAACAAATTATACAATGTGTACAATTCTACTACACTACACCACACCATTGTGTCTAGAGCTGAGTGGCCCCTTTACAGTTTAGAAATGATGTAGGTGAGAAGAAGTCCGATTGGGCTCTGTGACGCTGTACGGTCATATGAGGTGGCACCTACGGCTTAAAGTGAATTTCGAACCATTACAAACGTCCATGGCACCGCCGGGACTCGAGCCCCAAAACCTGTGGCACCTAGGACCAGAGCGCTAGTCACTTGGCGATCATGATATTATTAAATACTATAATTTAAAAAATGTTAGTTATATACAGTATTGATACAATTGTACAATACAATATTAGTCAACATTTTTTAAAAATAGTATCGTACATGTTTGATACGATTATACAATATAATAATAGTACATAAAATTATTAAAAAAAATATTATTGATATATCAAAAAATATTATTGATTTCAAGTAATTGATACAACGAAATGTAAAAAAAAAAATGTTTTGAAATGTACAGAAATCCTATTTTTAACTCTTTTTAGAATAAAAAAATTAAATCTTCTTTTATATTTCATATAAAATCTATGCATATTTTCAATTGTTAAATATTTTCAATCGATTCAAATGCAAAATTGCGGGTAGTCATATATTTCGATCACTATGACAAAAAAAAAAGAAATTGAAATGGACTATTAGTTATAAATGGATCACAATTTCAAGACCATTGCACGAATTTCATTAAAAAAATAAAATTGTACGTAAACAAATTTGACTGCTATTAATAAAAAGAAATATTTGTGAGTGAAAAAAAAAAGCAATTATCTTTTCGTAAAAGAGGGATTTAAAAGTAATCAAGGAAAAAATAAATGTTAACTGTGAAAATGAGTTATCCCTGAGGGAAGAATTACAATTTTTTTCCCTTTCAAATACGTTACTTTAATTTCAGTTATAAAAAGTTTGAAATCCAGATATAATTCCATTTTAGACGGAGGAAAAAAATTCAATAAATGATTGGCAAATCAAATTAGCTACTGCACAATTTCATTTTACAAATTAATTTGTTCATAATCTACTCTTTTGTTACAGATAAAATTTAATTCGGTTTTTGAATCGCTTAGTTGGGAATGATGCAAATGTTTAAATATAACCCTAGTCATTTTATAGAACGATTTTTTTTTCTGTAAATGCATTTCTCTGAATCATTTGTAACATTTCATTGAAAAATGGTGTTTATATAGTATACAATTTATTTATAGAAAACATTGTATTATTCTATGCAATATAGCAACATATTATATAGTGTGTACAATATGCTGCTATTAGATCACACCACATCACTGTGCCTAGAGCTGAGTTGCTCCTTTACAGTTTGAGAATGATGTGGGTGAGAAGAAGTCTGATTGGGTGGTGCGACGCTCTACGGTGATATGATACAGGAACCTATGGCTTAATGTGGATTCCATACCAATACAAGCATCCATGGCACCGTCGGGACTCAAATCCGAAATCTGTGGCACCAATAGCCAGAGTGCTAATCACTTGGCCATCAGGCCCCAGTATAATATTAGTAAATTATTTAAAAAATAGTTTTATATGTAATTGATACAATTAACCAATTTTTGAAATGCGCTGAAATGCTATTCTTAACTCTTTTTACAATGAAAAAATAATTAAATTCCCTTTTACATTTCCTCTAAAATCAATGCATATTTACGATTGTTAAATATTTTTAATAGATGCAAATGCAAAATTTGGGGATAATCGTATCTTTCACGCACTACAACAAAAATAAAAAAATAAAATGGACTATTAGTTAAAAATGGATCACAATTTCTAGACCATTAGAAGTAATTTCATTAAAAATAAAATTATACGTAAACAAATCTGACTGCTATGAATAAAAAGAAAAATTTGCTACGGAAAAAAAAAAGCAATTATCTTTAGTAAAAAGAGGGAATTAAAAATAATTTAGGGAAAAATAAATGTTAACTGTGAAAATGAGTTATCCTTAAGGAAGAATTATAATTATTTTTTCCCTTTTCAAATACGTTACTTTAATTTCAGTCATAAAAAGTTTGAATTTCAGATATAATTCCATTTCAGAAACAGAAAAAACTGAATAAATGATTGGCAAATCAAATTAGCTACTGCACAATTTCATTTTACAAATTAATTTGTTCATAATCTACTCTTTTGTTACAGATAAAATTTAATTCGGTTTTTGAATTGCTTAGTTGGGAATGATGCAAATGTTTAAATATAACCCTAGTCATTTTATAGAACGATTTTTTTTTCTGTAAATGCATTTCTCTGAATCATTTGTAACATTTCATTGAAAAATGGTGTTTATATAGTATACAATTTATTTATAGAAAACATTGTATTATTCTATGCAATATAGCAACATATTATATAGTGTGTACAATATGCTGCTATTAGATCACACCACATCACTGTGCCTAGAGCTGAGTTGCTCCTTTACAGTTTGAGAATGATGTGGGTGAGAAGAAGTCTGATTGGGTGGTGCGACGCTCTACGGTGATATGATACAGGAACCTATGGCTTAATGTGGATTCCATACCAATACAAGCATCCATGGCACCGTCGGGACTCAAATCCGAAATCTGTGGCACCAATCGCCAGAGTGCTAATCACTTGGCCATCAGGCCCCAGTATAATATTAGTAAATTATTTAAAAAATAGTTTTATATGTAATTGATACAATTAACCAATTTTTGAAATGCGCTGAAATGCTATTCTTAACTCTTTTTACAATGAAAAAATAATTAAATTCCCTTTTACATTTCCTCTAAAATCAATGCATATTTACGATTGTTAAATATTTTTAATAGATGCAAATGCAAAATTTGGGGATAATCGTATCTTTCACGCACTACAACAAAAATAAAAAAATAAAATGGACTATTAGTTAAAAATGGATCACAATTTCTAGACCATTAGAAGTAATTTCATTAAAAATAAAATTATACGTAAACAAATCTGACTGCTATGAATAAAAAAAAAAATTTGCTATGGAAAAAAAAAAGCAATTATCTTTAGTAAAAAGAGGGATTTAAAAATAATTTAGGGAAAAATAAATGTTAACTGTGAAAATGAGTTATCCTTAAGGAAGAATTATAATTATTTTTTCCCTTTTCAAATACGTTACTTTAATTTCAGTCATAAAAGTTTGAATTCCAGATATAATTCCATTTAGAGTGAGAAAAAACTTAATAAATGATTGGCAAATCAAATTAGCTACTGCACAATTTCATTTTACGAATTAATTTGTTTCATAATCTATTTCGTTTGTTAGAAGCAGAATTTAATTCTTTTTCTAAATCGTTTAGTTGGGAACAATGCTATAATTTTTAAGTATAAGCTTAGTTGAACGAATATATGTCTTACAGAAAAACTTTTTTTCTGTAAATGCAGTTCTTTTAGTTAATTGAAACATTTCATTGAACAATAGTATTTATACACAATTTATTTATAGAAAATAATGTATCATTCTGTACAATGAAGCAACATATTATACAGTGTGTACAATACTACTACACCACACCATATCAGTGTCTAGAGCTGAGTTGTCCCTTTACAGTTTAGGAATGATGTGGATGAGAAGTCCTATTGGGCTCTGTGACACTCTACGGGGATATGAGACCAGACCTATGGTGAAGAGTGAATTCGGGAGCACTACAAACATCCATGGTAAAGCCGGGACTCGAACCCCGAAACCTGTGGCACCGGGAACCAGAGCGCTGGTCACTCGGGCATCATGCTCCAACATAAGATATTATTGAATACAATAATTGAAATATGTTAGTTATAAAAAACAATTATACATTACAAGATTAGTCACCTTTTTTTAAAAATTGTATCGTACATGTTTTACGCAATTAGACAATATAAATGGTAGTTTTATATGTAATTGATACAATAATGCTATTAAATCCTATTCTTCACTATTTTTAGAATTAAAAAAAATAAATCTCTTTTTACATTTCATCTAAAATCAATGCATATTGACAATTGTTAAATATTTTTAATAGATGCAAATGCAAATTTGGGGATATTCATATATTTCGCGCACTGTAACAAACAAAAAAAATGAAATCAGACTATTAGTTAAAAATGGATCACAATTTCACGACCATTACACGAATTTCATTAAAAATAAACTTTTACGTAAACAAAGTTGACGGCTATTAATAAAAAAAAATTGTTTGCGAGGGAAAAAAACAGTTATCTTTCGTAAAAGAGGGATTTAAAAGTAATTTAGGGAAAAAATAAATGTTAACTCTGAAAATGAGTTATCCATAAGGGGAAAATTACAATTATTTTTTCCCTTTCAAATAGGTTACTTTAATTTCAGTCATAAAAAGTTTGAAATCCAGATATAATTCCATTTTAGAGTGAAGGAAAAACACTTAATAAATGATTGGCAAATCAAATTAGCTCCTACATAATTTCGTTTTACAAATTAAATTGTTTCATAATCTATTTCATTTGTTAGAGAGATAATTTAATTCGTTTTATGAATCTTTTATTTGGGAATGATGCGTATGTTTAAATACAAGCTTAGTTGAATGTTATATGTTATAGAAAGGCTTTTTTTCCTGTAAATGCATTTCTTTTAATCGATTGAAACATTTAATTGATAAATAAACTTTGTATACAATTTATTTCGTTATTGAATGGCCGAATATCTGGCGATCGTGCCACAGGTTTGGGGTTTTAGTCCAGGTGGTGCCAGGGATGTGTAGTCGTTCGGAATCCAAGTTAATCCGTAGGTCCCGGTCTAACATGATCGTTAGAGCGTGGCGAGGAGTATTGTTATTCCGTGTCCATAGCTACACGCAATTCCTTTATCTTCAAGCTAGACGCACCTCCTAGGTAGTGCTAAATGAGTAACGTCGGTGCAGCGCTTTCCTGAAGGCATCCAAGTCTGTCAACAACTGTCTTAAGTGTTTGCCAGCTGCATTATGACAAAAGAAACATCCTGTTCTTTTCATTAATAAATAAAAAGTATGAAGAAATCAATGTGTTTTTTAAGTTCAAATATGAGGAATAAATAAAGAACGGAAATAAACAAATGAAATGATAAAATGGAACCAGTTCTTTACATCAAAACCAGAACGTGCTCGTTTTTTTTCGTGTGAATCTTCCGTGACATTGAACAGGTTGGACCAAAAACAAGACGACGTTTTTTATGTCGCTCCACTCTTCCTTGTGGCATTTCACTGGTAACAGTCGGAACAACAGAAACCCGAGAGAGTGGTGAAAAAGTGAAAGAAATTTGCTCTCGAGAAAAACGAACCACACCGTGTGTTGTTCTGCCGGTCACGTTTGACACCAAATACTGGGGGAAAAAAAAAAGAAAGGAATCAACCCGAAAAAGTTTCCTTTTTTTTCCTGCTATCCACGGAGTCTGTTGTAGAAACTTTACTTAAACTTATGTTACTCTTTTTTTATTACTATCATTTTTTATTTTATCATTTTGTTGTGGTTGAGGTGTTTATCCCTTTTCTCCCTTGGATCGTAAGACACATGGAGAAGGAACAAACTGACTGCATTTTTTTCTTAGCTTTAACTCAAAAGAAGGAAAAAAATTAGTATGTGAAAGAGATATCTAAATGATTTTTGGAAATTTTGTCCTAGGTGCTTTTTTTAAAAACTTATTTGTTAGAAGAATTCAGGCATTTTTTTTTAAATATTCCATGATTAATCAAGTTTAAATGAATATTTCAATGCCTGACGACACAGGGTCTGAATGGCCGAGTAGCTAAGACTCTACCGCTCCGTTCTACAGGTTTCGGAGGTGCCATGGATGTTTGGAGTGGTTCTCAATCTATTTTAAACCGTAGGTCCCGGTCTAATACGATCGTAGAGCGTTGTGAAGGTATTGTTACTACGCGTCCGTAGTTTACAGAGTACGAGACGAGATATGATTTTCTTTTTACTGGGTAGGGTTGTCAGCGCTGTGCCCAACAGCCATATTAGATGTGGGCCGACGGTTTAAAGTGGATTCCGAATCGCTACAAACCTCCAGGGCCCGCCGGGACTCGAACTCGAAAATTGTAGCAGCGAACGCTAGTCACTCGGCCATCAGGCCCTATCTCTATATTTCCCGGTCTCCTATGACGGTAGAGCGTCACAGAGCCCAATCAATCAACCAGAGATCAATCCAACCTACCAATCAGACTTCTTCTCACCCACATCTTTCCCAAACTGTAAAGGGGCAACTCAGGGGCAACTATAAATGACAGCGTATTGGGGTTACCAGTTTGGGGTAAACATACCCTTGCATGATCCTATTGGGCACACCACATCACTGGTGTGGTGTAGCAGTAATAGGATCATGCAAGGGTATGTTTACCCCAAACTGGTAACCCCAATACGCTGTCATTTATATTTACTACTGTACGGTAACAAGATTCAAAATCATCGAATGGAAAGGATGAATCTGCATCGGTTTTTTTGTCAGCAGTATTCTTAGAACAACACGATTTGGTTTTTTTTCTTTTATTGTTGGTAATATTGGGACTTCACTAAATATCATGGTCCTACTTTAAGGCTTTTTCACCAAGGTGACCAAGTAGCTAGTGTTCTGGCCGGTCATAGGCCACAGGTTCGAATGCTAGTGGTTTGGTTTGTCTTTGTACTGTCATTTTGTGCACACGTTAGGCTAAATAGACCGGGACCTACAATTTAACGTGGATTCCGAACCACTCACAAACATGCCTGACACCGCCAGAATTCGAACCTTAAGCCTGTAATACCAACGGCCAGTAGATCCTGGCGGTGGCATGGTTGCTTGTGGGTATTTGGAATCCAAATTAAACAGTAGGTCCCAGTCTAATGAGCCTAAAGTGCGCACAAAATGACCGTAGAGCGACAAACTAAATCAAGTCTTTTCACGTGCCTTTTAATCTTTTAAGCATTTTTATCCTATTCAAAATAAGCAAAAAACACATTTGCCGCCCAACCTAAAGCACAAACACAAAGCACAACAGAAAGCCTAATACCACAGCTCATTTTAGTATCTCACCCTAATCCTCTCAGAGTGTGATCGCCGCAAGTGCAAATAACAAAGAAAAGGCATCATAATAATAAGGCGGAGAAAAAAGCACCCGTGCATTGTGGGAGAGAAAAGCCATTTGCTGTCAACGGGGTGTCCTTTCTTGTCGCAGTTCGGGAAACGACTCCTTGTTCGAACAAGTGGCTCCTTCTTTTTTTTTTACTCAATCCGCCATTTGTATTCTGCCCGACTGGGACGTGCGCAGAATTAAAGAACGGGCGTCCCCCCAACCCCATAGGGTCGCTGACTGGAGATGGTAGCCAGTTGGCATGCAAATTGAAATGGTGAGACAATCTATTTTTTTCTTTCTTGTATTCCTTCACTCCATATTATTCATTTTTTACTTCATTTATGATACAAATAAAAATAGTAAAACTTTTCATTTTCTTCCTTCTTTCCTAATTTCCGACTTAATGATCAATTGGTTAGCGCTCTGGCCTTTGGTATCCCAGGCTTCAGGTTCGAATCCTGGTGGGGCCATGGATGTTTGTGAGTGGTTCGGAATCCACGTTAAACTGTAGGTCCCGGCCTGTTTAGCCTAAAGTGTGCACAAGATGACCGTAGAGCGACAAACCAAACCCTCTCCTCTCCATTCTATGCCAATGCTGCTTTCCCTATTTGTTTGTCCTGTCCACCCTTTTAACCAATAAAATATACAGTGCAAATCTACTTTCGTTATACAGATCAACAGGAAGATACACCAGAAGTAAAAAAATGTGCGTTAATTTAGGTATGTCTATATTTTATGTCATATTATATGTTATATTATGTGTCTATATTAGCCTGGTGGCCGAGTGGCTAGCGCTCTGGCACTCTGCACCACAGGTTTCGAGTTCCTGCAGTGCTATGGATGTTCGTAGTGTTTCGGAATCCACTTTAAGCCGCAGGCTAATATAACGGTAGACCATCACCCTATCCTCACCAGAGAGCGTTCTGCTACACAACTGATATATTGCCCTAATCCTCTCAGTGTGATTGCAGCAAGTACAAATAAGAAAAAGAAAATCATAGTAATAATAACGCGGGGAAGAATTCCCTACCTTAAGGTTTTTTTCACTTGCGACCTGGTGTCCAAGTGGCTAGCGCTCTGGCCTTTGGTATCATTGGCCTCAGATTCGAATCCTGGCAGTTAGGTTTGGTTTGTCGCTCTACGGCCATCTTTGTGCACCTACAGTTTAACGTGGATTCCAAACACCCCCCATAAACATTCAGGACACCGCCAGGATTCGAACCTGAAGTCCTCGGTACCAACGGCCAGGGATCCTGGCTGGTGAAATGAATGTTTATGAGTGGTTTGGAATCAATGTTAAACTGCAGGTGCACAACGATGGCCGTAGAGCGACAAACCAAACCTATTCACTTGCCTTTAAATCTTTTAAGCATTTTTACTCTATACCCAAGAAACTCCTTAAATTATGAGAAGTGTTCAAAGATTATATTTTGCCCATCTTGTTCTCTGTTATCTCTTATCTCATTCGTAGCAGTCTCCGTCCAATCTAAAGTAGCTCCTCCCTCACTAGAAAGAGTTGCGCTATACTACTCACATCTCGCCCTAATCCTCTCGCAGCGTGATCGCCGCAAGTGTAAATAACAAAGAAAAGGCATCATAATAATAACGCGGGGACATAAACCATCCGCGCATTGTGGGAGAGAGAATCCATTTGCTGTCAGCGGGGTGTCCTTTCTTGTCGCAGTTCGGGAAACGACTCCTTGTTCGAACAAGTGGCTATTTCTTTTCTGACTCAATCCCCATTTGTGTTCTGCCCGATTGGAACGTGCGCAGAATTAACTATGCTTAACTCTTAGTCTCTAACATCACCCTTATGGTCGGAGACTGGAGAGGGTAGCTGTTGGCACGTAAATTGAAATGTGGATGCAACATTTTTTTTTCTGTTGATGCTGCATCAATAGATCGTAAACGGTCCTCCCCTCATTTTCTTCTTGTATTTTATTACGACTTTTCATTCATGATAGAAAAAAAATAATTTTCTTCCTTCTTTCCTTAATTAATCCTTAATGATCAATTAGCTAGCGCTCTGGCTATTGGTACCACAGATGTCAGGTTCGAATCCTAGAGGTGGCATGGATGTTTGTGAGTGGTTCGGAATTCACTTTAAACATTAGGTCCCGGTCTGTTTATCCCTCTTGTGCACAAGATGACCGTAGAGCGACAAACCGAACCAAACCTCTATACCAATGTTTTAATGACTTGTTTGTCATGTCCACTCTTTTGACCAAGAAAATGCACAGTGCAAATCTACTTTCGTTATGCAAGTCAACAGGGGGATACATAGATTTTGGTGCATCTTCATAGTTACCTCGTAAGTGACAAGTGGGCTGAAAAGTTTCTAGGCTGACAAATAGATGACGCTACTAATATTAAATCCATATCATTTTTAGTTAGCCCTAACCTGCAAAAGACACGTGTATAAATTTGGCAGCTGTTGCACTATTAGTATATGAGCTGTAGCATTCTTAGTGAAGCAACTTTTGTTAGTTTGAAAAAATGGATAAAAAGGAATTTCGTGTGTTAATAAAGGATTGCTTTTTGGCGAAAAAAAATACTATTGAAGCCAAGGTTTGGCTTGATAAACATTATTCGGACTTTGCACTTTGCACCAGGAAATTCAACCGTAGAGAAGGGGTTTGCTAAATTTAAACGAGGCGAAATGAGCACTGAGAACGATGCGCGCAGTGGACGCCCCAAAGAGGCTGTTACCGACGAAAACATCAAAAAAGTCCACAAAATAATTTCTGATAACCGTAAAGTGAAGTTGATTGAGATAGCCGAGACAATAAAGATATCAAAGGAACGTGTTGGACATATCGTGAAGGAATATTTGGATATGCGAAGGCTCTGTTGAAAGTGGGTGCCGCGCAGAGCTCGCAATCGATCCATAACAACAACAACAACGAATTGATAATTCTAAGCAGTGTTTGGAGCTGTTCAATCGTAATAAACCCGAATTTTTGTTTCGATATGTGACAATGGATGAAACATGGATCCATCATTTCACACCGGAGTCCAATCGACAGTCCGCAGAGTGGACTGCACGTGAGGAACACTAAAAATGCTATAATTCACATACTAATAGTGCAACATCTGACAAATTTATACACGTGTCTTTTGCAGGTTAGGGCTAACTAAAAATCATATGGACTTAATACTAGTAGCGCCATCTATGAGTCAGGCTACGAATCTTTCAGTCCACCTATTAGCCTGATGGTCCAGTGACTAGCGCTCAGTACCATAGGTTTCCGGATCGAGTCCCGGCGGCGCCATGGATATTTATATCCTGCCATTTGTATCCTGCTCGACTGAGATGTGCGCAGAATTAAAGATTTTCTGTCCCCCAACGCCACCCCTTGTCGGTGACTGGAGATGGCAGCAGTTAACACGTAAATTGAATTGGTGACCCAGCGTTTTTTTTTTTTCTTCCTTGTATTCCTTAATACTACTTCTCATTTATGGTACAAAGAACAAGTAATACAAAAACATATTTTTTTCAAGTCAATTCCTATTTTTTTCCCCCTCTATTGCAGAAAGTCTTTTATAAATCATTTTCATTCATTTCTTTAAGTTTATCTGGCGCCATCTATTGGTAAATACATGTAACTTAAATCTAAAAAAAAAACTAAAATTAATTCATTAAATTTAATGAATGAATGAATATTTGAAGAAAACTGTATCAACATCCAGTGTCATCCACTACAAGTTCAAACAAAATGTATTTGAACTGGAGTGGAGGAATGAAAAGTATTTTATGAACTATTATAAATGTGAACCAGATATATATGTATATAAGGAGAGTGTGAACTAATAGAAGGAATTGAAAGAAAATAGTAAAACTTTTCATTTCTCTCCTTCTCTCCTAATTTCTCCCTTTCAGTTCATCACTATAATTAATTATATCATTCTGCAATATTCTGATGGTCCCTACAACGGGGCCCTCATTTTACCGAATTTAAACTTAAATTCTCTTAAATTTTATTTTTTACCTTACTTTTATTTATTTTTAGTATTTCTTAATTTTTACTAGTACCAAATATTAAATTTTTTTAAACTTTAAGCAGCAGGATTTAACATTTAAGCAACCAATTAAAATTGTAAATTTATCTATGAATTAAGACGAGGAGGTTAAGGGGTCTATCCCCATGGGGACTCCGTAGTCGGTACGCCAGTTGCCAGTCTATCTATCCAATTCTATCCGTAAATTCTATCTAATGTAATATTTTTTGTATAATTTCGCATTTCGAAGACAATTTTATTCATCTTCTATCTACCCAAATCTAATCGTAAATTCTATGTATATCTATAAAATATGAGTTTATTTTTCATATATGTAAATATGAAAAATAAATACTCATCATTTCGAAGACAATTCCATCTATCCAATTCTATCCGTAAATTCTATCTATATTTATAAAATATGAGTTTATTTTTCATATCCGTATGTATCATTATTTAACATTTCGAAGACAATTCTATCCGTTAACTCTATCTCATATAATATTTGATTTCAGTTTTCGTATAGCATTAATTTTTCAATTCCTTCTATTAACTCACACTCGCCCTATATATATCTTGTTCACATTTCTAATCGTTCATGAAATACTTTTCATTCCTCCACTCCAGTTCAAATGAATTTATTTTGAACTTGTAGTGGATGACACTGGATGTGAATACAGTTTTTTCAAAATATTCATTCAGTAATTAAATTTAATTAATTTTATTTTAGATTTAAGTTGCATGTATCTACCAATAGAGGGCACCAGATAAACTTAAAAAATGAATGAAAATTATTTATAAAGGACTTTCTGCAATAGAGTGAAAAAAAAAAAGTAGGAATTGACTTAATTTTTTTTTTTTTTTTTTTTATGTTACTTGTTTCGTATCAAGTACTTCACAGTTTTTCTCGGCAATATTCAGAACATTTCCTTTAGTCTACCTCCGATAAAAATACCCGGAAAAATATGAAATTTGGACGCATTCCAGACATCCTATGCAAACCACCCCAGGATAAGAGAAAGTAAAAAAAAATCTTCCTTTATAAACCTGACAAAAAAATAATAAAATTCTTTTCTGTCTCGCGGAAAAGTAAATGAAAAAGGAGGCACAACATTTACGTCACCCATATTTCATGCCTTCCCTTCAGTTCCAATTTCAATATTCAGCTCTAGTGCGACTGTTTTTGGAAACTCAGTATTCGAGATCACGTTTAACTGTGGGTGTGTGATCATAACCGCCGTGACAAAAGGGGAGTTGAGAGAAATAACGGAGGACACTTCGACTTTGTTTTTGTCACACAAAGACGTTACTTTTAAGATTTAGGTTTATTGGTTCGAGAACTGGAGAGTATATATTTTTTTTTTAAAATTCGTTGATTTTTTTTTGGTCTAGGCTTTAAGAGTTAGAAAGAAATGAGCTATATTTCTTTTCTCTTTAAAATGTGCAAACATTAAAGTAATTGAATATTGTTTATAAAATATATTTAGTTTTTTTTTTTATGAGGGTAAATTATTGCTCTGTTGCTTAATGTAATGCTAAATAAAATACTATGTCATGTCAATGTAATGCTAAATAAATACAATACAATGTAATGCTAATATAATAGTGTATCATTTTCTGATAATGAAAAAAATTTATAAGATTAATATTACGCTTATCCTTTTTTTATTATATTAATTTTTTTCATATATAGCATTAGTACACACTTATCACTTATTATTAGAAATGGATTTGCTTGGCCCTTTTTTTCACGGACAACCAGGACAACACCATGTTCACACATGATAAAAAAAACCACACATGTTTTAAAGTTATTTGTTAGTTAATCATGCAAAACCGAATACATCATCTTGTTCTACTTAATTATTTCAATGGTTAACTATCATAATTTCTAAAAAAAAGTTATGCGTTTTCTTAAGCTTATCCATTTCGTTATTCTGTTTAGAAACAAATATTTTTATTCGAAAAACAATTTTACATAAAAACAATGCGTTTCAAGTGATTATTTAAGTTAACGTGCTAGACAATAAATAATCCGGTTTTTCCTAAACTCCAGAAAAGAATACACACAATTTTATACCAATAAATACCACTCCATTTTCTTAAACTCCTTTTCAAAGCCACATAAATCAGGAGCAAGCCCTAAACTTTTCCCCTGATCATTACTGACGATCGCATTTCACAATAAACAACCATTAGCCGCGATTCGCCGGTACTTCTATTACTTTTAATTTACTCCATTTGTTGCCAAAAGTTTGTTTGGCTCCAAGTCTCCGTCGCCAAGGCAGCCTCATCCGAGCATTGTTTTTACTTAAGCGCGGCGCCTTGGCTAGCTTCTCTGGAATTTATCATCATTACAGGAATGGCTGACTGCAGCAACGCCAAGTTGCGCTTTTAACGTCGTTGGCACATTCTCGCATGCCTTAATGTAATCTATGCGAGATCGATGCGCAACTGCGAAAGATATGCTGCGCAAGAAAGGATCATGTTCACCAGGTATCATTACTTAAATTAAGAGTGGATGGAGGGGATGCTTTAATAAGATTTATTACAGCAAGATATTTGTAGCGAGCATTAAAAATGAAAAAAATTATATTTTTTGTTGTGAGAAGTTTTTTCTTTGTATTTTTTTTTTGAAGTGACATTAAACAAATTAGTTTTATTGGTTGTGGTATGAATATTTTAACAATTTCATAGCTACTTTAGATATCAAGGGCCGGTATAATGGCCATCAAGGGACTTGCGTTCTGGTGCTCGGTACTCCAGATTTTGAGTTCGGGCCCCGGCGGTTCCATGAATGTTTGTAGTGGTTCGCAATCCCCTTGAAACCTTAGGTCCCGGTATAACAGTATTATAGAGTGTTGCGAAGGTATTGTTACTCCGCGTCCGTAGTGTATGTTCAAGATACACTCACCTCCTGGGTAGTGCTAAGTGAATAACGTCGGTGCAGCGCTTGCCTTGAAGGATCATAGACAATTGTCTAAGTGTTTGCCAGCTGCATAAGAACTGAAAACAATTTATGAGTTCGTAGAATAATTAAATTATATTCTGCGAACTCGTGATGCGCGCGCATCTTGGAACATCGAATATATCAGGTTCTATGTTTCACTTTAAGTGACCTCAGTGATCATCCCTAGATTCGCGCAGTCTAGTATCATTATTATTATATTGTCTATGTTTATATGTAATAATAATAGTTAACACAAAAATAACTCATTGTGTTTCAATTGTTCACTCCCAAAAAATGTCTCTAGTGGGTCTACATGTAATAGGGGGATGTATAATTTTATATGCGTCCCATGCGCTATGGAAATTCATCCTAAGTGAACCGCAAGATTGTTTGGGTTGGCCTCCCCTGTTCTAATAGATTAAATATGTAAGCCGAATAAAAATATTTTCTAATACGTTGGTTTTACTTGAAAATTATAGTGAAAACGAAATTCTAGTTCCAAAGACTATTTTATATACATAAAAAAAAATAACTTAAAGTTTTTTGTTAGTTAAGCATACGAAATAGAATAAGTCTCGTTTTACTTGATTATTTGAATGGTTGATTATCGTCATTTCTAAAAAAAAAAAAAAAAAAAACATTTTCTTAGAGCAGCTTCTGCTTTTTAGAAAGACATACTTTTATTCAAAAAATAATTTTATATATAAAAAAATAAGTTTCAAGTGATTCTTTAAATTAACTTGGCAGGACAGAATAAATAATCCGGTTTTTCCAGGACTCAAGATAAGAATACGCACTATTTTATTCCACTAAATCCCACTCCATTTTCTTAAGCCCCTTTTCAAAACCACATAAATTACCCCGGGAGCTAATATCTCGACTTTTCCCTAATCCTTACCGACGATCACATTTCATAATAAACAACAATTAGCCGCACTTCTATTACTTTTAATTTACTCGGTTTGTTGCCAAAAGTGTGTTTGACTCCAATCTCCGTCGCCAAGTTGCGGGTTTTCCTTGCTCAGCCCTATCTGAGCACTGTTTACCTAAGCGCTTCTCTGGAATTCATCATCATTACAGGAATGGCTTAAAACAAGCCAAGTTGGCACATTCTCGGGCGGCGTAATGTAATCTATTCGAGATCGATGCGCAACTACGAGAGATCTGCTGCGTAAGAAAGGTTCCTGTTCACCAGGAACCATTACTTAAATTAAAAGTGGAAGGAAGAGATTCTTTAACAAGATTTACTGCAGCAAGATATTCTAAGCAAGCATTAAAAAATAAATCAAATGGTTATTGTTATTATGTTAAATATGTTATGCAAGTTTCTGTTTTCTTTCGAGGTATGTTTTTATTTCGAATGACATTAAAAAAATTAGTTTTATTGAATTTCGTATGAATATTTTAAAGAAAGATTTTAACTACTTTAGATATCAAGGGCTGGTAAGATGTTCTAGTTGCTGGCGCTCGGTACCACAGGTTTTGGGTTGGAGTATCGGCGGGCCATGGATATTTGTAGAGGTTCAAAATCCACTTTAAGCAGTAGATCCCTGTCCCGTAAGACCGTACAGCTTCACAGACACCAGACTTCACAGACCTTCTGCTCACCGACATCCTTTCCAAACTGTAACGGAGCAACTCAGTGATATGGTGTGATGCAGTAGTAATGGTGATGGTGATGGTTGTTCGAAATCCACTGTAAACCAACATTAGTTGGTCCCATTCTAATGTGATCGTAGAGCGTTGTAGGGGTAGTGTTACTCTCTTCCATAATATATCTGCAAGCTACACGCACCTCCTGGGTTATGATAAGTGAGTAACTTCGGTGCAGCGCTTGCCTTAAAGCATCCAAGACAACTGTCTAAGTGTTTGCCGGCCGCATTAGAACAAAAAAAATTTTAAAAGTTCTCCAGCCATTCAATATTAGACTTAAGAGACTTAAATTTTAAGTGTTTGAAAGTTATATTAGAAAAAAAGTAATGCTTTTTAGAAATAGATTTATTCCGGAAAATATTTTATATATAAAAAAATGCGTTTCAAGTGATTCTTTAAGTTAAATGAACAGGACACAATAAATAATCCAGTTTTTCCTAGACTCTGGCCAAGATAAGAATATACACTATTTTATACCACTAAACCCTTTTCAAAACTACATAAATTACCCCTGGACCAGTCTTCCAACTTTTCCCTAATCATTACCGATGATCGTATTTCACAATAAACAACCATTAGCCGCAATTATTTCATTTACCCAATTTCTTGCCAAAAGTGTGTTTGGCTCCAAGTCTCCGTCGCCAAGTCAGCCTCTTCTCAGTACTGTTTACGTGAGCGCGCCGCTTTGGCTGGCTTGGCTGCAATTTATCATCAATACAGAAATGCTTAATTCAGCACGTCAAGTTGGCTTTTAACGTCGTTAGCACATTTTCGCGTGGCCTGATGTAATCTATTCGACATCGATGCGCAACTGCTGAGAGATCTGCTGCGTAAGTAAAGATAATGTTCACCAGGCACTTATATTAAAAGTGTAAGGAAGGGATTCTTTAATAAGATTTACCACAGCGAGATATTTTTAGCGAGCATTAAAAACAAATTAAAACAATTATATTTATTATTGTGCAAGTTTTAGTTTATCTTCGAGGTATGTTTTTTTTCCCCCGAGTATTTAGTTTCAATGGGTGCTCTACGGTTATCTTGCAAGGGCTAAACAAACGGGAACCTACAGTTTAAAACCGATTCCGAACCACTACAAACACCCATCGCACTCGACCCCGAAGCCTGTAGAACCGAGTGCCAGAGCCACTTGGCAATCAGGCACCTATTGGTGTGGTATGAATATTTTAACGATCTCTAACTACTTTCGATATCAGCGGCCGATAGGTTGGCCGAGTGACTGGCGCTCGGTACAACACGTTCGCAGTTCGAGACCCAACGGTGCCATGGTTGTTTTTAGTGGTTTCGGAATGAGAACCGATGGCCGCTAGTCAGAACGCTAGCCACTAGGCTAGCGTTCTGACTCTCGGTACCACAGGTATCGGGTTCGAATCCCGGCGGTACCATGGATGTTTGTAGTGGTTCGGAATCCACTTTAAACCAACTTTAGTAGGTCCCAATCTAATGCGATCGCAGAGCGTTGTAGGAGTAGTGTTACTCTCTACCGTAGTATATCTTCAAGATACACGCACCTGCTGGGTAATGCTAAGTGAGTAACGTCGGTGCAGAGCTTGCCTTATGGCGTTCAATACAACTGCCTAAGTGTTTGCAAACTGCATTAGAACAAAAAAAAAATGTTTTTTAGAAAGACATATTTTTATTCGACAAGATATTTTCTTTACATAAACGAATTTCAAATGATTCTTTACTGCAGGACAATAAATAATCCAGTTGCTCCTAGACTCCGGACTAGAAAGAATACACGTTATTTTATACCGCTAAACCCCCTGATCCATTTTCTTAAACCCCTTTTCAAAACCACATAAATCACCCTTTGAGCAGGCACTCGACTTTTTCCCTAATCATAAACAACCATTAGCCGCAACTCGCCGGACATCTATTACTTTTCATTTACTGCGATTTGTTGCCAAAAGTTTGTTTGGCTCCAGTCTCGTGATCATCCTAACTATGGTAGACATGCTATATAGCTAATTCATATTCAGTTGTCCACCCGTGTTCTATTACCTAAAATGAGTAATTGTCAAGTTTTGAGATTAGAAAATGATCACGATATTTATAAGCTCTTCAAATTAGAGACAGGAAATATGTGTTTTCTTTAATGCACATTCTACTACCTACAATGAGTTAATGTGTTTATTTCGGGAGAAATTAAATGGCCACGGTATTTATAGGCCCTTCCAATTAGAGCAGGAGTGGGCAACCAAATGATCTTGCGGTACACTTTGGAAATTTATCCTGACTCCGCGGGCCGCCTATAAAATTATATACCTCCCTATTAAATTTAGACACAATAAAGACATTTTTTAGGAGTGAAAATTTGGAGTTTTTTTGGAGTATCTCTCTATCGCTAAATATTTTATAGAAGATAAAAATTTTTTCTCCCATATAAAACTAAAATGAATTGATTAAATTGAATTACTGAATGAATATTTGAAAATACTGCATTAACATCCAGTGTCCTCCACTACAAGTTTCAAATGAATGTATTTTAAGTTGAGTGGATGAATAACAAGTATTTTATGAACGACTGAAACTTTAACGAAATTTGAACAAGTAAGAACTAATTGTAGGAATTGAATAAAGCATCTCGTATCATGCAGAAAACATTCCACCTCACTCAAGAAATTGCGGACTCTTACTGAAAAGGTCTTCTGCAGATGGGATTTCCCTCAGTGTCCTTCCCTAATCCCAGCTAAGTCCGTCCTGCTAATGAGATGCGCTTCAAGAAGGACAATTGGCGAAATAGGATTCCCCCTAAAGAAGCCTCCTCCAATCAAGCGTCGCCTCCCCGGGGTGAGGGGGAGATCTGTTGCCCCCCTGAAGAAAAGTGCATCAGGAAGAGATGGGGCACGCAGGGGATTCCTTGCTGTGATGGGGGGGTGCAGGATGTTTTTGGGAAAGGAGAACTCACGACTGGAGGAAAATAGCGTCCCTGAATCTGACTAAGATGGGATGAGATACAAATGGAGTGACAAAATGTCCCGTTTCATTTATCTCTTGTGGACGTGGTGTTGTCCTGGTAGGAGGATTTAAATCAGTGGTACAAGAACTCGCTTGTCCTTTGTAGAAAAAAAGGTTTACTCTCTTCTCTTGCATATCTATCTCCTTTAAGCAAACATATAATAAGAAAGTTTTCTTTTTTTGAATTCCTTCTATTAGTTCACATATTCAATCGTTCATAAAATACTTTCTATTCTACCACTCGAGTTCAGATGCATTTTTTTAACTTGTTCTTAATGACACTAGATGTTAATAAACTTTTTTTCAAATATTAATTCATTCATTAAATTTAATTAATTAATTAAAATTAATGAGATTAGAGATTATATTATAATTAGATTTAAGTTGCCTATATCTACCAATAGATGGCGCCAGATAAACTTTATAAATAATTTTCGTTAATTTTTTTTAAGGTCTTTCTGCAATAGAGTGAAAAAAAAAAAGTAGGAATTGACTTTTAAATTTTTTTTTTTATATTACTTGTTATCTGTATATTAACCTACGTCTTAAAAACGTCTACGTCTATGTAAAAATCTACATCTACGTAATGTAATACGTCTAATAACGTAATACAGAAACGTAATATGACACATATTTCCTATCTATATACACAACGTAATACGTAAATCTACGTCTACGTAAAAATCTAAGTCTTCAAATATACCTACAGGAAATAACGATGTAGTAAAGAGGATTTAAATCAGTGGTACCCAAACTCACTTCTCTTTGCAGAAAAAAAAATATTACATATACACTTCCTTTAGGCAAACATATAATAAGATTTTTTTTTTTTTTTCTGTATATTTAATTTTTTCGTGTATCTACCAGCGTTTTAAATCACAGGAAATAACGATGTAGTAAATAACGGCACCTTGAATATTTAATTTTGAAAATTTAATAAAATCAACCTTATTCACATTCATATGAAATATGTTTCAACAAGATAAGAGAAGATAATATGAAGATAAAAATTGTGAAATTCATTCAAAATGATGTTCATGAGAAATTTCAGATTGGTTTGGCTAGCGCTCTGGACCTCGGTACCACATGCTTCGGATTCGACTCCCGACGACGTTATGGATGTTTCTAATGGTTCGGAATCTACTTTAAACTGTAGGTTCTGTTTAGCCCTCGTGTGCACAGGATAACCGTAGAGCGACAAACTGAACCACATTCAGTAAAACTAATTTTTTTAATGTTACTCGAAAAAAAACTCCATACCTCGAAGAAAAACAAAAACTTTCCCAATAATAAATATAATTGTTTTATTTTATATAATATTATAATTTTATTTTCATTTAATGCTCGCTAAAAATATCTTGCTGCAGTAAATCTGATTAAACTATCCCTTCCTTCAACTCTTAATTTAAGTAATGATACCTGGTGAACATGATCCTTTCTTACGCAGCAGATCTCTCGCAGTTGCGCATCGATCTCGAATAGATTAGATTACGCCGCCCTAGAATGTGCCAACGACGTTAAAAGCGCAACTTGGCGTACTGCAGTCAGCCATTCCTGTAATGAGGATATATTGCAGCCAAAGCGCCGCGCTCACATAAACAGTGCTCAGAGGAGATTGACTTGGCTACGGAGACTCGCGCCAAACAAACTTTTGGCAACAAATCGCAGTAAATGAAAAATAATAGAAGTCCGGCGAATTGCGGCTAATGGTTGCTTATTGTGAAATACGATCGTCGGTAATGATTAGTGAAAAGTCGAGGGCCTGTTCCCGGGGTGATTTATGGAGTTTTGAAAAGGGGTTTAAGAAAATGGAGTAGGGTTTAGTGGTATAAAATAGGGTGTATTATTGTTCTAAGAAAAACCGGATTATTTATTCTGTTCTGAACGTTTACTTAAAGAATCACTTGAAACTCATTTTGTTTTTATATAAAATTCTTTCTAAAAAGCATTAGCTGCTGTCTTAAATAAACGTATAACTTTTTATGGAAATTACGATAATGAACCATTAAAATAATTAAGTAAAAACCATGATTATTTATTCTCCTTTATAACCATGATTATTTATTCTCCTTTATAACCATGATTATTTATTCTCCTTTATAACCATGATTATTTATTCTCCTTTATAACCATGATTATTTATTCTCCTTTATAACCATTATAATGCATTCTATTTTTACATGCTTAACTAATAAATAACTTAAAAGGTTTTTTTAATTTAAAATTGTCTTCGGAACTGGAATTTGGTTTTCATTAAAAGTTTCAAGTAAAAACAAGGAATTAGAAAAATCATTTATTTTATTCGGCTTCTATACACGGTGTGGGCCTGAATAACCGAGTGGCTAGCACTCTGGCGCTCGCTACCACAGGTTGCGCGTTCGAGTCCCGGTGGTGTCATGGATGTTTGTAGTGGTTTTGAGTCCATTTTAAACCGTAGGTCCCGGTCTAACAGTATTGCAGAGCGCTACGGAGGCAGTGTTACTCCGCGTCTGTAGCTTATCTTCAAGATACACGCACCTCCTGGATAGTGCTCAGTGAGTAACGTCGGTGCAGCGCTTGGGGTTAAGGCATTCAAGACAGCTGTATAAGTGTTTTCCAGCTGCATTAGAAAAAAAAATCATACTTCGAAGAAAAACAAAATCTTTCACAATAATATATAGAATTCTTTTATTTAATTTTAATGCTCTCTAAAAGTATCTTGCTGTGGTAAATCTTATTAAAATATTCTTTCCTTCCACTCTTAATTTAACTAATGGCTTCCTGTAATGATGATGAATTCCAGACGAGCCAGCCAAGGCATAAACAGTGCTCAGATCCAAACAAACTTTTGGCAGCAAATCGAGTAAATGAAAAGTAATCGCAGTCGGACGAATTGCGGCTAATGGTTGTTTATTGTTAAATGCGATCGTCGGTAATGATTAAGGAAAAGTCGAGAGCTTGCTCCAAGGATAATTTGTGGTTTTGAAAAGGGGTTTAAGAATATTGAGTAGGGTTTAGTGGTATAAAATAGCATGTCTTCTTTCTTTCCCAGAGCGTAAGAAAAACCGGATTATTTATTCTGTCGTGCCCCATTAACTTAAAGAATCACTTGAAACGCTCTTTTTTATATAAAATTATTTTTTGAATAAAATTATTTCTTTCAAAAAGCATAATTTGCTCTCTTAAGAAAACGTATAACTTTTTTTAGAAATTACGATAATTAACCATTCAAATAATTAGTTAAAACAATAATATTTATACTGTTTTGCATTTTAACTATAAAATAACAAAATGTTTTTTGCTTCATTTAAAATAGCTTTAAGTACTGGTATTTGCTACTGTCATTTTGTGCACACGAGGGCTAAACATACTGGGACCTACAATTTAAAATGAATTCCGAACCACTACAAATATTCATGGTAACTCGAACCCAAAATCTGTGGTATCGAGCGTCATAGCGCCAACCACTCGGCCATCTTATCGACCCCTGATATCTAATGTAGTTATAGATGTCTTTAAAATGTTCATACCCCACCCAATAAAACTAATTTTTCTAATGTCAGCCAAAGAAAAAAAACATACCTCGAAAAAAAAAAAAACACAAACTTGCACAATAATAAATATAAATTTTGTATTTATTTTTAATGCTCGCTAAAAATATGTTCCTGTAAGTAAATCTTATTAAAGAATCTCTTCCTTCCACTCTTAATTTAAGTAATGGTACCTGGTGATCATTATCCTTTCTTGCGCAGCAGATCTCTCGCAGTTGCGCATCGATCTCGGAATAGATTACATTAGGCCATGCGAGAATGTGCCAACGACGTTAAAAGCGCAACTTGGCGTGCTGTAGTCAGCCATTCCTGTAATGATGATGAATTACAGCCAAGCCAGCCAAAGCGCCGTGCTTAATTTAAATAGTGCTCGGATGAGGCTGACTTGGCGACGGAGACTGGAGCCAAACAAACTTTTGTCAACAAAACGAGTAAATGAAAAGTAATAGAAGTCCAGCAAATTGAGGCTAATGGTTGTTTATTGCGAAATGCGATCGTCGGTAATGATTAGGGAGAAGTTGGGAGACTGTTTCTGGAGTAATTTATGTACTTTTGAAAAGGGTTTAAGAAAATGGAAAAGGTATAAAATAGTAGGTATTTTTCTCCGGAGTCTAGGAAAAACCGGATTATTTATTCTGTCCTGCCCGTTTTAACTTAAAGAATTATTTTGAACGAATTTTTTTTGTATAAAATTATTTTTGTAATAAAAGTATATATCTCTAAAAAGCATAAGCTGCTCTCTTAGGAAAACGTATAACCTTTTGTAGAAATTACGATAATAAACCATTCAAATGTTAAGTAAAACAAGATTATTTATTATGTTTTGCATGCTTAAATAACAAATAACTTTACAAAAATTTTTTTTTATTTAAAATAGTTTTTGGACCTGAATTTGGTTTACATTAAAAGTTTCAAGTAAAAACAACGAATAAGAAAAATTATTTTTATTCGAGTTACGTATTTAGAGTATATTTTGGTTGCGGGCCTGATGGCCTAGTGGCTATCGCTCTGGCGCTCGGTACCGCAGGTTTCGAGTTCCAGTCCCCACGAGTCCCTGTTCGGAATCCACTTTAAACTGTAGCTCCCGGTCTAACATTAACGTAGAGCGTTGTTGTGTAGAGTGGATCGCTTCCATAGCCTATCTTCAAGCTGCACGTGTCCCCTTGGGTAGTGTTAAATGATTACCACTGATGCAGCCCTTGCTTATGGCATAAAGATGAACTGTCTTTGTATTGTCAGCTGTATTAGAACAACAACATCCAATAAACTAATGGATGTTGTTGATGTCACTCACAAAAAATGTCACTTGCGTCAAAAAATGTCAAAACTTAATGTCACTCGCAAAAAAAAAAAAAAAAAAAAAAATAACAACCTCGAAGAAAAACAAACTTTCCCAATAATAAATATTATTTTTTATTTATTTACTTTTAATGATTGCTTAAAATATCTTTCTGTAAATATTTTCATCAGTTTATCCTTTAATCAGTTTTCATTAAATGTTTCAAGAAAAAAAAACAATGAAAAAGAAAATCAAACGAAGAAAAACAAACTTTCCCAATAATAAATATTATTTTTTATTTATTTACTTTTAATGATTGCTTAAAATATCTTTCTGTAAATATTTTCATCAGTTTATCCTTTAATCAGTTTTCATTAAATGTTTCAAGAAAAAACAATGAAAAAGAAAATCAAACGAAGAAAAACAAACTTTCCCAATAATAAATATTATTTTTTATTTATTTACTTTTAATGATTGCTTAAAATATCTTTCTGTAAATATTTTCATCAGTTTATCCTTTAATCAGTTTTCATTAAATGTTTCAAGAAAAAACAATGAAAAAGAAAATCAAACGAAGAAAAACAAACTTTCCCAATAATAAATATTATTTTTTATTTATTTACTTTTAATGATTGCTTAAAATATCTTTCTGTAAATATTTTCATCAGTTTATCCTTTAATCAGTTTTCATTAAATGTTTCAAGAAAAACAATGAAAAAGAAAATCAAACGAAGAAAAACAAACTTTCCCAATAATAAATATTATTTTTTATTTATTTACTTTTAATGATTGCTTAAAATATCTTTCTGTAAATATTTTCATCAGTTTATCCTTTAATCAGTTTTCATTAAATGTTTCAAGAAAAACAATGAAAAAGAAAATCAAACGAAGAAAAACAAACTTTCCCAATAATAAATATATTTTTTATTTATTTACTTTTAATGATTGCTTAAAATATCTTTCTGTAAATATTTTCATCAGTTTATCCTTTAATCAGTTTTCATTAAATGTTTCAAGAAAAACAATGAAAAGAAAATCAAACGAAGAAAAAAAATCAAACGAAGTAAAAAAACAAACTTTCCCAATAATAAATATTATTTTTATTTATTTACTTTTAATGATTGCTTAAAATATCTTTCTGTAAATATTTTCATCAGTTTATCCTTTAATCAGTTTTCATTAAATGTTTCAAGAAAAAACAATGAAAAAGAAAATCAAGCGAAGAAAAACAAACTTTCCCAATAATAAATATTATTTTTTAATTATTTACTTTTAATGATTGCTTAAAATATCTTTCTGTAAATATTTTCATCAGTTTATCCTTTAATCAGTTTTCATTAAATGTTTCAAGAAAAAATAAACAAAAAATTATTTATTTTTATTCGACTAATATATATTTAAGCTATTAAGGAATGTTTTGATTGCAGAAAATGTTCAATACAACCATATTTTCATTTTTCCCCCTTTATTTTCAAGCAAGTTATACACGAAAACTTGAGGGTACAGTTGTAATTAGCAAAATGGAACAATGCTCATTTCCACATCATAAAAACCATGTAAAGATTGAAAGGTATAAACATTCGAGAATCGCTACGAGCTTATGTTCCACTTATGAATACTGTTGTAACTGATAATTATCCTGTTGTGTGTGGGTAAGGGGTATTTCCTTTATTTTTTGTATGAATCCAGGAATGGTGGACCTCCCGGTCACACGGTCAGGTCCAAAAGAACCGGTCGGTTTGGTAGGACCCCTTTTTTGGAGTTTTTGCGGGCAGAAGGAAAGACCCGTTGAAAGCAGAGCGAAAGATCTGCGACAGTGCGTGAGCCTGGTACACAATTTTTTGCTGCGAGAATGACTACCTGGATAATTTATAATTGATATCTATGTCCATCTTTGAATTTCCGGTGAGCATTCTTTTTGTTAAAAGGTTTTGAGGCTACTGGTAAATCACTGCCTACACACTCATGGGAATATTTGATTTGAGGTATGCGTAATATTATGATTGCTTCTCTATAATCATTTTTTTATTTATTCTGTTTTAAGTGCCAATGTAAAAAACCTAAATTTGATTGTAATTGTATATATTAGTATTCATTAAAAGTAAAGGTAAATGAGTTGTTTGTTTCAGTATTAATTTTCGTATTTATTTTAATTGTTTTTATATTTATGTTAATTTATTTGGCCGTCCTACGAGTATACGTAGACTAACGGCATCATTTCTATGTCGGTTTTAACAAATACCATGGACTTACCCAAATGAATCAAAAATAGAAAACACCGCCTTCTAGTAGGACTTTTAATGGTGGTCGCCCTGCATTTGCGTGTTTTATAAAAAAAAATAATAATAATCTACAGTTGTTATTAACAACAATCATCATCATCATCAGTGTCGCAACAGACCCATAATGGGCCAAGGCCGTCTGCCTACTGGCAGAGTTCGAGACAGGAGATCTTATCTTTTCATGAGGTAAAGTTGTCAGCCCTACACAAAACACTCTGTCATATGAGACCGGGGCATACGGTTTAATGTGGATTCCGAACCACTAAAAACATCCATGTTGCCGCCGGGACTGAAACCGAAAATCTGTGATGTCTGTTGACGTCTAAATCTGTGAGCGTCAGAGCGCTAGTCACTCGGCCATCATATGGGCCACTGATATCTAATGTAGTTATAGAGATCGTGGAAATATTCATACCACATCCAATTAAACTAAATTTTTTAATGTCGCTGAAAAAAAAAAAACCTCGAAGAAAAACCAAAAACTTCCACAATAATGAATATAATATTTTATTTATTTTTAATGTTCGCTAAAAATATCTAGCTGTAGTAAATCTTATTAAAGAATCTCTTCCTTGCACTTTTAATTTAAGTAATGGTACCTGGTGAACATTATCTTTTCTTGCGCAACAGATCTCTCGCAGTTGCGCATCGATCTCGAATAGATTAGATTACGTCGCCCTAGAATGTGCCAACGACGTTAAAAGCGAACTTGGCGTGCTGCAGTAAGCCATTCCTGTAATGATGATAAATTCCAGACGAGCCAGCCAAAGCGCCGCACTTACGTAAACAGTGCTCAGATGAGGCTGACTTGGCGACGGAGACTCGCGCCAAACAAACTTTTGGCAGCAAATCGAGTAAATGAAAAGTAATAGAAGTGCGGCGAATTGCGGCTAATGGTTATTTATTGTTAAATGCGATCGTCGGTAATGATTAGGGGAAAGTCCATTATGTGGTTTTGAAAAGGGATTTAAGAAAATGGAGAGAGGACTTAGTGGTATAAAATAGTGTGTATTCTTATCTTGTCCGCAGTCTAGGAAAAACCGGATTATTTATTGTGTCCTATTCATTTAACTTAAAGAATCACTTGAAACGAATTTAATTTTTTTTTTGTAAATAAAATTATTTTTTGAATGAAAGTATTTCTTTCTAAAAAGCATAAGCTGCTCTCTCAAGAAACCGTATTTTTTTTTAGAAATTACGATAAGTAACGATTCCAATAATTAAGTAAAACAAGATTATTCTGCTTAGCATGTTTAACTAACTAATAATTTAAAACTTCCTTTTTTTTTATTTAAAATTGTCTTTGGAACTAGAATTTGCTTTTCATTATAAGTTTCGAGAAAATACAACGAATTAGAAAAATCATTTATTTTATTCGCTTGATTGCAATTAAAGTCCCACTTTCAAAATACTGTCAAAAAAGAACCACTCGTCACAATGAGTTCACATTTGAACTGAAGACACTCGAAGAAGGAGAAAACGGTACGGCACCAAAGAAAAGTTCCAAAGTGTATTAACAGAGGGCGCTGAAAGGGAATTCGGCTGACAGTGATATTTTGAATCGAAAATACAACGTATTTGGCACGAGTTGCACATTCAACCAACTGTAGTGTTCAATGTGTTGAATTTTTTCGGTTTTTGGACGAAAAAAAATGACTTCCGAGTCATTCAACAATTGCAACACTGTTCAGTGGAAAGGCCATCCACCATGGCAAAGTCACAGCAAATTGGATGGGAAATATTGGCGCAACATTGGCGTAGGCAAAAAATGATAAAATTGTTGGCGCAAAACATTAGTACTGCATTGCAAATAAGTAAATATATATGTGATAAGTATTATGTAGCTGAAAATATAAGTCATAATGTTATTTATGAGTAAAGTTATTAATGTAATATAAAATGATAAATGTAATACTAAAGTTATACGCTTATCATGTTTTTCATTATCAAAAAACTAAACACTATTTTATTTTGATTATATTAGAATTAGTATTCCATTGCGTAACAACGCAATAACTTAACCAACATATAAAAATATACTTTATAAACAATATTCAATTACTTTAATGTTTATACACTGTTAAGAGAAAAGAAATATGGCAAGTTTTTTCCCACTCTTAAAGCCTAAACTGAAAAAAAGAATAAATAAATAAGCAACGAATTTAAAAATAATATATTCCACCATTTCTCGAAACAATATACCTAAATCTTAAAAGTAACGTCTCTGTGTGTGACAAAAAACAAAGTCAAAGTTGTGTCCGTTTTTCTCTCAACTCCTCTTCTGTCACGGCGGTTACGATCACACACCAACAGTTAAACGTGATCTCGAATACTAAGTTTCCGAAAACAGTCGCACAAGAGCTGAATATTGAAACTGGAACCGAAGGAAAGGCATGAAATATGGGGGACGTAAATGTTGTGCCTTCTTTCATTTACTTTACCCGGAGACAGAAAGGAATTTTATTTACTTTTTTTTTCAGATTTTTAAGGGAAGATTTTTTTTTTTTTTTTCTTACACTGGGCTGGTTGCATGGGTTTTGGAATGTGTCCAAATTTCATATTTTTCCGGGTATTTTTATCGAAGGTAGACTTAAGGAAATGGTCTGAATATTGCCGAGAAAAAATCGTGAAGTACTCGGTATGAAAAATGTAATGGCATACGAAAACTGGCATCAAATATTATATCAGAATTTACGGATAGAATTGCCTTCAAAATGCTGAATAATGATTTTTACAACTTTTATTTTCTTTTTAGAAATTACAATCGTTATATATAGGTAATTAAAATAATCGACATAATATATTTACGTGCCATACATAATATATTTAAGTATGACAGGTAAATATATTAAATATGACAAATATAGTTAGACATTTCTATATTAGGGAATCATCAGTGGCGCAAGAGTCGCATAGTGGGCCAAGGCCGTCTGGCTACTGGCAGATTTTGAGACAGGAGATGTTTTAGTTTTTACTGGTAGGGTTGTCAGCCATACGCCTAACTTTCTACAGTCATAGTATACCGGGACCTACTGTTTAAAGTGGATTCCAAGCCACTACAAACATCCATGGCATCGCCGGGACTCGCACCCGGAATCTGTGATACCGAACGCCAGTCACTCTTCCATCAGGCCCCATAATACCATCATAAATAATAAGAAATTATACGAATCAGAATTATGTTGTTGAAATAAGTGTATACTAATGATACTATATATGAAAAAAATTATTAGTGTAATAAAAAAATTAAAAGTATCATTTTAATATTATATATCCTTTTTTTTGTTATCACAAAATGATACACTATTACATTAGAATTGGTATTTAGTATTACAATGCGCCAAAAAGGAATAACATAATCTCGTAAAAAACTAAAAATATTTCGTAAATGATATTCAATTACTTTTATATTTCTGCATTTTTAAATGAAAAGAAATAAATAAATCTTAAAACCTAAACTGAAAAAAAAAAAGAGCAACAAATTTAAAAAAGTATATTCCTGCAGTTCTTGAAACACTATACCTAAATCTTAAAAGTAATGTCTCTCCCAACTCCCCTTACGTCACGGTGGTTATGATCACACACCCATAGTTAAACGTGATCTCGATTACTGAGTTTCCAAAAACAGTCGCACTAGAGCTGAATATTGAAATTGGAACTGCAGTGAAAGCATGAAATATGGGTGAAGTAAATGTTGTGCCTTCTTTTCATTTACTTTTCCACGAGACAGAAAACAATTAAATTTTTTTTTCTGATATTTAAGGGAAGATTTGTTTTTCTTTCTCTTATCCCGGGGTGGTTTGCATGGGTTTTTGAAATGTTTCCAAATTTCATATTTTTAACGAAGGTAGACTTAAGGAAAGTCCAGAATATTGCTGAGAAAAAGTGTAAAGTACTTCATATGAAACAAGTAATATAAAAAAAAAAATTTTAAAGTCAATTCTAATTTACGAAAGCTTGCATCAAATAATAAATGAGGTAGAATATACGGATATAATTGGTTAAATAGCAGACGGATAGAATTGTCTACGAAATGTTAAATAATGATATATACAGATATGAAAGATAAACTCATATTTTATAATTATTCACGTTGAATCTCATCAATCAACTCAAAACGGTGTCCCCGAAGGGATCTTTTGAGTTTAGGGAATAGCCAGAAGTCACACGGTGTGAATACGGTGGTTGTGGAACGAATACGGTTTACGTTACGGTTTCATGCAGGAATCTATGCAGTGCGAGCTGGCGCATTACAATGTTTTTGGTGCCAATCGAGATTTGACACGTTTGAAGAAACTCATATGTTATAAATTAAGAATATATTTTTATTCAAAATTTTATTATAACTTCTATTTTACTTTTAAAAGTTACAATCGTTACTTCTAGTTAACTGAGCCTGAATGGCCAGCGATCTAGCGCACGGTACCACAAGTTCCGCCACACATCCCAGCAGTGGCGTGGATGTTGTTAGTGGTTCCGAATCCACTTTAAACCATAGGTCCCGGTCTAATAGGGTCATAGAGCGTTGCGGGGTGTTGTTACACTGCGTCCGTAGCCTGTATTAAAGCTATACGCGCCCCCAAGGTAGTGCTACGTGAGTAACGTCGGTGCAGCCCTTGCTTTTGGCATATACAAAAACTGAGGCTAAATATTTGTCAGCTGCATTAGAAAAAAAAACTCTTAATACAATAAAAAAAAAATTTAGTTGCCCAAGTTAATAAAAGAAATAATAGAAAAATATAACCTGAAAATTGCTCATGAATTCTGTACAAAAGCCCATAATTTCATTTAAAAAAATATGTCTGAGACCTCATACAAGACGTAGTAAATAACGGAAAGAAAAAAGATTTTTTCAAAAAAGATTAAAATACATTTTTTTATTGCCGGCGGTTGAAGAAGTAACATTTTCTAAAATAGAAAAATTGAACCAAAAGCTCTAACAACTTCAACTAAGAGTACGGTTTGCTCTGCTATCACCAATCGACTGTGCGTAACTAGGAATGGTCACTGAGGTCCCTTAAAGTAAAACATAGAAACTGTTCTATTAGATGTTACAAAAATGCGCGAACATTATGATTTCGCAGATTATAATTTCATTATTCTGCGAACTCATAACTGTCAATTCATAAATAAAGCAGACACTATCTGTCCTATATTCGCAAGAATATTATTTAAATGGATGTTTGTGGGGGTTCGGAATCCACTTTAAACCGTAGATCCTGGTCCCCCTAGTTAGTACTACTTGAGTAATGTCGGTGCAGTCCTTGCTTATGGCATATAAAAAACCACGTTCTAAGTATTTGCTAGCTATATTAGAAAAAAAAACTCTTAATACAATAAAAAATTTTAGTTGCAAGAGATACTAATAGAAATATCAGAATTGTTCTTGAATTCTGTACAAAGACCTACAATTTTATTTTCAAAAAATTATATGTCGAAGACCCTATACAAGACGATGCTAAATAACAAATAAGTAATATAAAAAAAAAATTAAGTCCATTCCTACTATTTTTCCACTATATTGCAGAATAGTCATTTACAAATAAAGTAGAAATTTTCCTTTTACATCTGGCGCCATCTATTGCTAGATACATACAACTTAAATCTAAAAAAAATCCTAAAATTAATGTATTTAATGAATGAATTAATATTTGAAAAAACTGTATTAACATCCAGTGTCATTCACTACAAATTAACAAAAAATCTATTTTAACTTGAGTGGATGAATAAAAAGTGTTTTATGAACGATTGGAAATTTGAACAAGATATATATGGGGAAAGTGTGAACTAATAGCAGGAATTGAAAAAAATAACGTAAAAATTGTTCTTGAATTCTGTACAAAGATCTATAATTTCATTAAAAAAAATATAAGTCGGAGACCCTACACAAGATGGAAGTAAATAATGAAATAAATAAAATTTCAAAAAAAGATTAAAATTCATTTTTTATTGCCAGCGGTAAAAGAAATAACATTTTCCAAAATAGAAAATTGCAAAAAATGGCTTCAAGCTATTTGAGGGGCGATCACTTATAACCACTTCTCGAAATAGTACTTCTTTGGACATTAAAAAATGAAGTGTCATAAAAAAAAATTTTCATCCTCAATGCCAAGGGGGGTGCTGTTTTACCCCTCCACCCCATAACCCTTTTAAAATGTTCGGCACTCGAAGCGCCTTATAAATTATGGAACAGCTTGTAACAATTTGGATTTGACAGTAACACTTTTACGAAAGGCTTTTCTACCCGACAGGCGAGTTCATTTTGAAAGTGTTTCCTCTTCCTCGCTGTGACAGGAGGGGTGTGGGGAGGTTCGACGAATGGACTGGACTGGAATGCATTCGATGTGAAAACTGATTGTGGATTATATTTCTGTGTGTGTGAAAAGAATTTTGTGTTTATGGCGAGATATGCAGGTGTTTTTTCGAATTATTTTAGAACTGCGAGTGTTCGAGTGTTCTTTCTGTAGTGTGTAGGGGGAGATGATTGAATTTTGTATTTTACTAAAAGAAAGAGGAGAAATTTACACGAGTTGAGTGATTTCATATGTATGAAAAATATTTCATGCATATTTCATAGTTTTGGTTTTATTGGTGAGATATTGATTGAATTTCGTATTTGCTGTAAACAAGCAGTATTGGGTTAAGAAAAAAAAAAACTATATTGTTTTGTTTTTCTGATGCATCTGGCAAAAATTTACACAGTTGTCTTTGATGCCTTAGGGCAAGCGGTAAACAGACATTACTCACTTAGCGCTACCCAGTAGCTTGAAGATACGCTACGGACGCGGAGTAACACTACCCCCGTAATGCTGTACAATATTGTTAGACCGGGACCTATGTTTTAAAATGGATTACGAAACCACCACCACCACCACCACCACCACCACCACCATCATCACCACCACTACTACTACACCACTCCTCATCATTGTGCCTAGAGCTGAGTTGCCCCTTTACAATTTGGGAAGGATGTGGGTGAAAAGAAGTCTGACTGGGCTCTGCGACGCTCTACGGTCTTATGAGACCGGGACCTACCGTTTAAAGGGGATTCTGAACCACTACAGACATCCATGGCACCTCCGGGACTCCAACCCGAAACCTGTGGTACCGAGCGCCAGAGAGCTAGCCACTCGGCCATTCAGGTCGCAGTTTTGGGAGTTAATATAATAAAAATATATTATATAAAAAAATTAAACACATGTACAGTGTGCAAAGTCTCGGAGGTGCCATGGATGTTTGTAATTGTTCGGAATTCACTTTAAACCGTAAGTCCCGGTCTAATACGATCATAGAGCGTTGTCTTGTCGTTTAGTCAGACTTCATCCCTCGTGGTTCCTCGCTAAAGGCAAGCTGCATATTACATCCTTCCTAAACTGTAAAGGAGCAACTGAGCTCTAGCTCTATGATGTGACGTGGTGTAGTAGTTGAAGTATACATTTGAAGAGGAAAGTTCAGGTTTTGTCTCCAAGAAATGAAGGTTCTTTTACCCCTAAAAGTTCTCTTGGAAAGCTAACTTTTCCCTTTTTCATCACAATATAGTAGTGGCCCTGACTCGTGCAAACTACGTAAAGTTGAATCTTCTACGCATCTGTGGTGACAAATTGGCTAGAATTCAGGCCTTTGGTGCCACAGAATTCAGGTTCAAATCCTGGTGGTAGCATGGCTGTTTGGGAGTGATTCCATTTCTTTAAATCAGAGGTCCCAGTCTAATATCACTGTTGGGCGTATGGTTGACGACCTTACCCTCTTATAAATAGAGAATACTGTCTAGAAATCTGCCAGCAGGCAGACGGCCTTGGCCGCCCATGAGACTGTTACTGTAAAATTATTTAATTCAGAAATATGTCTTAATTTCAAGTTATCCCATATGTTAGGGCAGTATAGGGGCCAATCGGCTAGCGCTCTGACCCTTGGTACCACAGGCTTCAGGTTCTAATCCTGGCAAACTGTTGGTCCAGATCTATTTAGTCCTCGTATAGACGAGATGACCGTAGAGCGACAAACCAAAATCTACGCATATGCCTTTCTAGCAGTTAACAGCACTAGAAGCACATACTTATATAAAAAAAAAAATGTGAAAGCCTGCTAAAACAATCATAGATTTTATTTATAATTATTTAATACAAACTTATTTCTGAAATTGTAGAAGGAAATTTACATTTCCCATAAAGAAACAGTGTTTACTTCGCTTTAAATGTATCAAAATTAGTATCAGGCATTTAAAAAAATTAATAATTTATGATAAAAAATAAATTGATAATTTCCTTTTATAAAATATGTTATTAGATTTCACTGTGAAGGTAGTTCCTTATATTTCATCAATTTCAGGAGAAAAAAGTTTTAAAATGTAATTTTTATTAAAAAATTTACTAACATAATTTAACTCCCAGTTTATCATGCTCTTGAGAAAAACATGATTTTCATCTTTAAAGTTTTGTATATTTTAATCACTCTAAAATTGTTTCTTTTTAAGAAGTATCTTTACTCGATTAATTAATTTTTAATTAAAATATAATTAAAGTTTCGACAGAAACAAAATTAGATTTCAGTCTTTTTTAAACTAAGAGTGTAAAAGCAAGAAAAAATAATCTCAGAAATTTTTGATAATTAAAAGTTTTCTTGCTTCGTATTATTCACTTGGTTAGTTAGATTAATTTTTTACTGTAATGTATTGCAATAGGATGATAAAAACAAAATAACTGGTGTGAATTTGAAAAAATCTTTTAATTCATTACATTATATAATATATAACAGTGAGTCCAAAAAGTAAGACCAGTTTTCAATTTAAAATTCCCGGGCATATGGTATTTCAATTTTTTTCTTTTTTAAGTTGCTGGCACTGTCCTTGACATCTGTGCGAAATTTTACATCAAAATATTCATTAGTATTTGAGTTGCGCTTGGCTTTGGGAGACGCTGAAACGGATTCCAGCGATTTTTGAAATGTCTCTTCCATCGACTCAAAACGGTGTCCCCGGAGTGGTTTTTTGAGTTTAGGTAATAGCCAGAAGTCGCACGATGTTAAATGAGGGGAATACGGTGGTTTTGGAACGATATGGGTTTCATTTTTAGCGAAAAAGTCACGAAGAATCAATGGCGGTGTCAGCTGGCGCATTCTGTATTTTCGGTGCCAATCAAGATTTGACGCATTTGAGGGCCAAAAATTCTTTTAAAATGGAATTTTGAAATTCCAACATCATCAACAAGGTCTCTAATTCTAAATCGACGGTTTGCAAGCAACAAATTTTTTGGACGTGAGCTTCGTCGGTTGAGGTGGGTGGTCGACCAGAGGGCTTCCACGTTCTCTGCCTTCTTTGAACTGTTTATACCACTTGTAACATTTCTTTCCGATATAGGAATGCTCATCAAATGCCTTCTGCAACATTCTATACGTTTCCGAAAACAAAATTGAATGAATTGCTCAATGAATTCAGACATTTGTATAATCGCCGGAATCAGTTTTAGCGTCACACAAAACCAAGCGTAACTCAAACACTAATCAATATTTTGATGTTGCATATAAATAGACGATTCTAGCAATCTTAATTCCAACTTAAATTCCATATGCCCGGGAAATTTAAATTGAAAACTGATCTTACTTTTTCGACACAGTAGTATATATATATATAATGTTTAAATTTTGTTCCATTTCTGATTACACTACCGGTTTGGATTTCATTCTTCATAACGAGTAGAGAGGGGCTTTAGCGTGGTAACAAATTTGTTAACAATATATATACAGGGTGATTATAATTAAAGATATGATTATATTAATACTTTCAAAATGCTGTAAAAAAAAGAACCATTCATCACAATGAGTTCAAATTTAAACTGAAGATACTTGAAGAAGGGTGAAAATGCCTCAAGGCATCAAAAGGGCAATAAAAGTATCATCAATAAAAACCCATCAAATATAAGGCATCAAAAAAAGTTCCATCGATTTTTCCCATCCAATTGGTCATGACCTCGCCGCGGTGGATGGGCTTTCCACTCAGTGTCAAAACTGTTGTGTGAGTTGGAGGTCATTTTTTCCGTCAAAAAGACCGAAACTATATAGCACCTTGAACACTACAGTTGATTTAATGAGCAACTCATGGCAAATATCAATTTCATTTAAAATATCACTTACAGCCGAATTCACTTTCTTTAGGACGCTTATAGCGCCATCTATTTATACACTTCGGAATTTTTTTGGATGCCGTACTGTTTACCCCTTCTTTAAGTGTCTTCAGTTGAAAATGACATTGATATCATTGTTGAACCTTATATTGCTATAGGTATAACTCTACATGTGAAATATATCTGAATACTTTTTCAAAATTTCCTTAAACTATCTTTCTTTATTACCTTCTTACTTTAATTCTTGATTCCAACGCCACTTCATTTTTATTAAACTCTTCCTCCCCAAAATAACCCTGACGCTGCTATCGCTGTTGAATCTCATTTTGCCATAGATCTAACCCTATCTAACAGTGTAATCCATTTTGTGCACCAATGTGTAAAAACACTCAAAACAAACTGCAGTCAAACCTTTAGGACACCATCTATTATTAAAATCTTTCCAAAACACTGCCTTATTTATCCCTTCACAATTGAAGCACAGTCGAACCCATGCTGAAACCACTACCAGCCATTCCTTCCACTAAAACGTGCCTCCTTAAAAGAACCCCCTCAAAATAAATTCCTAAAACTGATAAGAAGAATTTAAACTTAGAACAACTCGGAAGGAAAGCAACGCCGAAACCATTTTCCCGACCACTAAACTTATAATTACTGCACTGCGTGCTTCTAGGAACAGGAAGATCGCGGAGGGGACAAAGGGAAAAATTTCAAACCTCGTTCGGGAAGTCCGAGCTGTCAGCAAGTGGCGTCAATTAATTCAAACCTAGGTGCGGTTTTCCCCTTTTCCCAAAAAGTAAAATTCCCCGAAACGGGTTGTTGGAAAGTGTAATTAATTTTCCCCAGCAGCGGAATTGGGGCTGAACGTGTCAAATTGGGTGTTTTGTTGGTTGAAATCTCTCGTCACAAGATACTTTCCGACTACAGTAATGGTGGTTTGGAGATGAAATGACGTTCGAATCGAATATTAAGCGAAGTTTTTATGGATGGACATTTGTTTTTTCACTTAATGTCTTCAGTGAGAGATTTTTTTCTAAAGGAAAAATAAACTTACTTTAGTCGGATTCAGTGTCATATATTTTATATTATTAGTAAGTACTTTTAACTTAAAAAAAAACTACATAAAAATATTATTTATTTTTATAGTAGTCTTGGCGATACGATATGCCGTTGGCGCGATTATTACTAAACGTTATAAATTGACGTTTAAGACGTTTTGAACGTTTTTAAACGTTACATGTTAAACACTTTTAACGTTTTAACATTGACGCTTGAAAAAAGTGTATGAATAGATGGCACTCTAAGGGGCCAAAAGAAATTTAATTCGGATGCCAGTGATATTTTGAATAGAAATGACAGCGTGAATAGAAATGAATGTTGAATAGAAATGACGAAGAGCCCTCTGGTCCTTAACTGACGAACCGCACGTCCAAAACATTATAGATTTAGTGCTTGCAAAAAATCGATTTACAATTAGAAACCTTGCTGCTACTGTTGGAATTTCAAAATTCTATTTTAAAAGATGTTTTGGGCCACAAATGGGTCAAATCTTGATTGGTACCGAAAACACAGAATTCGCCAGTTCATACTGCATTGATTCTTCGTGATGTTTTCGCCAAAAATAAAACCCATATTCACCTTATCCACAACCACCGTATTCACTTAATTTAGCATCGTGCTACTTCTGGCTATTCCCTAAGCACAAAAGACTACTCCGGGCACACCGTTTTGAGTCGAATGAAGAGATATTTAAAAAGTCGCCGGAATCACTTTTAGCGTCTCACAAAACCAAACATAACTCAAGCACTAATCAATATTTTGACGTAACATTTCACACAGATGTCAAGGACAGATCCAACAACTTAAAAAGGAAAAAAAATGAATTGCTACAAGCCTGGGAAATTTAATTTGGAAACTGGTCTCACTTTTTGGGCGCAGTAGTATATACATATATATATTATATAATGTAACCAATTAAAATTTTTTTGCGATACATTACAGTAAAAAATAAATGAAACTATCCAAGTGAATAATATGAAGCAAGAAAACTTTTAATTATCAAAAATTTCAGAGATTAATTTTTGTTACTTTTACACTCTTCTTAGACAAAAAAAAAAAAAGCAGAAATCTAATTTTGTTTTTGACGAAACTTTAATTATATTTTAATTACAAATTAATTAATCCTGTAAAGATACTTCTGAAAAAAACATTTTATAGTGATTAAAATATACAAAACTATAAAGATAAAAATCCTATTTTTCACAATTTCGTGATAAACTGTGAGTTAAATTAAGTTATTAAATTTTTTAATAAAAATTACAATTTAGAACTTTTTTACCTGAAAATGATAAAATGTAAGGAACTATCTTTACAGTGGAGTCTAATAACATATTTTATAAAAGGATATTGTCAATTTATTTTTCATCATAAATTATTAATTTTTTTAAATGCCTGATACTAATTTTGATACATTTAAAGCGAAGTAAACACTTTTTTCTTTATAAGAAAATATAAATTTCCTTATAGAATATCATAAATGATGTATTAAATAATTATAAGTAAAATTTATGATTGTTTTAGCACAGTTTCACATTTTTAAAGATTTGTTTGTATGTGTATGTGCCTCCAGTAATCTGAACTACGAGAAAGACGGATGAATAGAGTTTGGTTTGTCGCTCTACGGTCATCTTATGCGTACTATGACTAAACAGATCGGAAACCTACAGTTTCATGTGGACTCCGAAACATCCACGCCAGGATTCGAACTTGAAGACTGTGGTAGGAAAGGTCATAGTGCTGGCCAATTGGCTCCTAAGCCGCCCTAATATGGAGAATATAATGAAATTAAGACATATTTCTGACGTAAATAACTTCAGTCAGAATCAGTGGCGCAACAGCCCCAAGCCGGTTTGCCATCTGGCAGATATCTAGACAGTAGATGTTCTATTTTTTACAGGGTAGAGTTGTCAACCCTACGCCCAACAGTCATATTAGACTGGTACCTACAGTTACGGACCTACGGAATCACTCCCAAACATTCATGGCCCCGCCAGGATTCGAACCTGAAGCATGTGATACCAAAGGCCAGAGCGCTAGATGTGTAGAAGATTCTACATAGGCTGCCCGTAGAAGGGCCGCTACTTTATTGCGATGAAAAAGGGATTAGTCTGTTTTGCAAGAGAACTTTTAGGGGTAAAAGATCTTCATTTGTTTGAGACAAAACCTAAACTTTCCTCTTCAAGTAACTACTGCTACACCACGCACGACACTGTACATAGAGATGAGTTGCCTCTTTACAGTTTGGGATGATATGAGTAAGAGAAGTCTGACTGGGCTCCGTGACGCTCATAGGAGACCGGAACCTACGGCTTAATGTGGATTCCGAACCACTACAAATATCCATAGCTCCGCCGGGATTCAAATGCGAAACATGTGGTACCGAGAGCCAGAACATTAAGTATTTTAGCGTTTAGTATCATCTTCATTATATTATCTATGCTTAGATGTGAGAATAATGGTAAACGCAATACTAATAACTCATTCTGTTTCAATTTTTCATTCCCTAAAAATGTCTATAGTGGGCATCAATCTAATGTGAAGATATATAATTTTACATGCAGCCCGCGGAGTTAGGATGCATTTCCAAAGTGGCCAGCAAGATCATTTGGGTTGGCCATCCCTGATCTAAGTCTTATCCAGGTTGTGATTTGATTAAAAAACAATTTCCTATGGTGTGTCTGAAATTTGGATTACAACGAGAAATGTAATGGTGTTTCAAAAAAGTCCAAAAAAGAATTGAAGGTATTTTTTTAGGATAATAATAATTTAAATTCTACATTACGACTAATGAAGCAATTATCTGCAGATTATAATTAAGTTATTCTTGCTTAACAAGGAAACAAATTATTTAATTAAAGATGAAACATGATACAGTTCTCGCTTAATAATGAATAAAATCATATTATTATTACTAAAGAAATTTTTAGGTAATAATAAAGTAAATTACATTATCAATGATGAAACAAATATTGGATAATAATGAAGCACATTATGAAACTCAAAATGAAATAATGAAAAAGATACAATTCTCGCATAATAAGGAATTATATTCAAATTATACTATTATTAAAGAAATTCTTAGATAATAATGAATCAAATTACATTACTAATAATGAAGCAAATATTGGATAACGATGAAACAAATTATACAACTAAAAATGAAAAATGATACAATTCTTGTATAATTATGAATCATATTATTATTAAAGAAATTGTTACTTAATAATGAAGAAAATATTGGATAATAATTAACCAAATTATGTAACTCAAAATGAAATAATGAAAAAAGATACAACTCTCGCATAATAATGAAACAAATTATATTATTTTTTTTAATAAAGATATCCTTAAATAATAATAAAACAAATTACATTGCCAATAAAGAATCAAGTACTGGATAATAATGAAACACATTATCTCAGAAACACTTAAGACCGTTTCACTTATTGGCGACATCCATCTATGAAAATCAAGCCAAAGAAAGACACCGGCGATTGCGTCCCATTTACGACTGTCGCAGAAATCTCCATCCGGAGAGCTCTCAGGATACGAACACATCTCCGATAAAATTTCATTTCCTGTTTTATGGCGGCGACATTTTCAACGCTTTTCCGACAAAGCCTTTTATTGCTCCGCATTTATTTTTATGGAACGACGTCCGTTATTACTTTGTATGAAGGAAACACCTTCCCAAAACTGGAAGTGGTTGTTAAAATTTTGGGGAAACTTTTTTTTTTTTTTTTTTTCCTTTAAAAGGACGGTTTACAATGGATTTTTATATTAAAATTTCCTTTTCTTTTCGAACTAGTTCATTTCAGAATGATTTGATTCTGAATTCTGTGTACTGTTAATAGCAGGCTGTTTTTTGTTTGCTTTTTTGTAAGGGTTCGGTTCGGTCGGGACCGGGACCTACTGTTTAAACTGGATTCCGAACGCCTCTCACATATCCATGCCAGCGCCAGGATTCGAACTTGGAGCCTGTGGTACCAACGGCCAGAACGCTAGCCACTTGGTCATCAGGCTACCCTTTTGTGATGCAGTTGTCATAAGAATATATTTCACTCCAACATGTGAAATATATCTGAATACTTCTTTCAAAATTTACTTAAACTCTTTCTTTCTTACCATCTTCCTATTATACCGCCAACCCTTGAGACCTGATGGCCAACTTACTAGCGCTATGGCCGTTGGTACCGAAGGTTTTAGGTTCGAATCCTGGCGGTGGCATGGATATCTGTTGGTGATCGGAATCTACGTTAACTTGTAGGTTCCGGTCTGTTTAGCCCTCGTGTGCAGACAGTAGAACGACAAACCAAAACATTCCCTAAAACGATCCCACTGTTGAACTTTAAACCGCTATTGGTGTAACCATACTCTACCAGTGTAACCCATTTTATGCAAAAGTTCGTTATACACACAAAACAATTCGTACTTTAAGTTTTAGAACACCATGTATTATTACAAGCCCTACAAAACACTGCTTTATTAATTATTTATCCCTTCACAGTTGAAGCACGATCGAACCCATGCCGAACCCTATTACCAGCAATTCCTTCTACTAAAACATGCCTCCTTAAAAGACACCCCTCAAAATAAATCCCTGAAAACTGATAAGAAGAACTTTCAAATGAGAACAACGCGGAGGAAAGCAATACTGAAACCATTTCCCAACCATTAAACTTATAATTACTGCACTGCGTGCTTCTAGGAACAGGAAGATCGCGGAGGGGGAAAAGGGAAAAATTTCAAACCTCGATGGGGAAGTCCAAACCTGTCAGCAAGTGGCGTTCATTAATTTCAAACCTAGGTGCGGTATTCCCCCTTTTCCCAAAAAGTAAAATTCCCTCCGCCAAATCGGGTTCTTGGAAAGTGCAATTAATTTTCCCCCAACAGTGGAATTGGGTTGAAAGTGTCAAATTAGGAGTTTCGTCGCTGCACGACATACTTTCCAGTAAGTATTCTTAAAATAAATGGTGGTTTGGGAATGAAATGACGTTCGAATCGAATTTAAGCGAAGTTTTTATGGTTGGACATTGCTTTTTTTCACTTAAAATTTAATATCTTCAGTGATAGATTTATCTTTTAAAGAAAAAAAAAATATTTGTGTCGGATTCAGTATTATTTATTTTATATTAATAGTAAGTCTTTCAGCTTAAATAAAATTACACGAAAATTATTATTTATTTTTTAGACTTGGCGATATCTTGGAGTGGTTTTGGCGATACTATATGCCTTTGGCATGATTTGTTGCTAAACGTTATAAACAGACATGTAACATTTCAGTCGTTTTACAAGTTTTAAACATTTTTAACGTAATCGAGTATTAAGCGAAGTTTTTATATTTGGACATTTGTTGTTTTCACTTAAATTTTAATGTCTTCAATGAGAGATTTTTTTTTAAATTAAAAAAAAAATTACTTATGTCGGATTCAGTATTATTTATTTTATATTAATAGAAAGTCATTCAGCTTAAAAAAATTACATAAAAAATATTATTTATTTTTCAATTCCTTCTATTCCTATCTTGTTCAAATTTTCATCGTTCATGAAATACTTTTTATGCATCCTCTCAAGTTCAAATACATTTCTTTTGGACATGTAGTGGGGACACTGGATGTTAACACAGTTTTTTTCAAATATTAAATCATTAATAAAATTTAATTAATTCTAGTTTTTTTTAGATTTTAATTGCATGTATCTAATAATAGATGGCGCCAGTGGTAAGATGAAAATTTCAACTTTATTGCACAAAAGTCTTTTAGAAATAGAGTGAAAAAAAATGTACAAATTTACTTTGTTTTATATTACTCATTTAGAGTAGTCTTGGCGTTACGATATACCGTTGGCGCGATTGATGCTTAACGTTATAAATACACATCTAATGTTTTAGACGTTTTAAACGTTTTTTAGACGTTAAATTTTAACGTTTTAACATTTTTTTTTCTTTCTAATGCAGCTGGCAAACACTTAGACAGCTTGGTCTTGGATGCCTTAAGGAAAGCGCTGCACAGACGTACTCACTTTGCATTACCCAGGAGGCGCGTGTAACTTGAAGATAAGCCACGGACGCGGACTCGCAACGCTCTACGATGCTATTAGACCGGGACCTACAGTTAAAGTGGATTCCGAACCACTACTAAATTAATTACACTTTCCAAGTTAAAGTTTCTTTCCACACACCAAAAGTAAAAAAAAATAAATGTCCAACTGCAAAAATTTTAGTTAATATTCGATTCACACGTCTATCTCAAAACGTTAAAAACGTTTAAACGTTAGATGTCTCTCTATGACGTTTAGCGATAATTGGGCCAATGACGTCTCATATCGCCAAGATCACTCTGAAATAAATAAATAAATAATAATGTTGCTCTAATGCAGCTGGCAATACAGAGATACTTAATCTTTATGTCGTAAGTAAAGGCTGCATCACTGTTACTCATTTAGCACTACCCAGGGGGCACGTGTAACTTGTAGATAGACTACGGAAGCAGAGTAACACTACCCCCCCCTGAAAATACCCCCCTGAAATACTGAAAAATGATACAATTCTCGTATAATAGGGAGTCAAATTATATTCTATTATAATATTAAATATATAATAGTTAATAAAGAAATTCTCTGATAATAACAATAATGCAAAATTACATTACAAATAATGGGGAAAATATTAGATAATAATGAAACACATTATGCACAAATGAAATAATGAAACATGACACAATTCTCACATAATAATGAATTACATTCAAATTATACTGTTATCAATAAGGAAATTTCTTAGATAATAATAAAACAAATTACATTACCAATAATGAAGCAAATAATGGATCAAATTAAATTACTATTCATAAAGAATTCTAAAATAATAATAAAGCAAATATTGGATTATAATGAAACGCATTATCTTCCGAACACTAAATACCGTTTCACTTATTTGTTACATGAAAATCAAGCCAAAGAAAGAAATTGTGTCCCATTTACGACTGACACAGAAATCTCCCGAAATATCAAGGCTCGCATCCGGACAGCTCTCAGGATACGAACACATCTCCGATAAAACTTCATTTCCTGTTTTATGGCGGCGACATTTTCAACGCTTTTCCGACAAAGCCTTTTATGGCTCCGCATTTAATTTTACGGAACGACGTCCGATATTACTTTGTATAAAGAAATGATGCGTTCCCAAAACTGGAAGTGGTTGTTAAAATTTCTTTTTTCCCTTTAAAACGAGAAGTGCCCAACGGATTTTTATATAATAATTTCTTTTTTTTCCCTTGTCATTTTAGAATGATTTTAATCGGAATTATGTGCACTTTTAATAGCAGACATTTTTTTCGTCATTTGTAAGGGTTCGGTTTGTCACTCTACGGTCATTTTCTGCACACGTGGGCAGTTTAAAGTGGTTTCCGAACCGCTCACAAACATCCATGTCACCGACCGAAATCAAACCTGAAGACTTTGGTACCAACGGCCAGAGCGTTGTCCAATTGGCCATCATGTCACTGCCATAAGAAGGACTTTGAGCGTTAATTTACCGCATTTGCACTCTTTGATTAATGTTGTGATGGAACATTCGGAAATATATCACCTGATTTCGACATGAGATGTTCTTGGACAATCACAAATGTCGCTGACTAAGGGAATACGACTTTGAAATACATTACCTCTTCCTCGAATAACGACCCGATTTTCTGTCTATACTACAGTACATTCCTGGATTTTTCTGACTATACTACTGTACATCCAACCCTGGACTTTTCTGTCTATACTACTGTACATCCAACCCTGGACTTTTCTGTCTATACTACTGTAAATCCAAACTTAGTATTCACAGCTCACCCTGATGGCCAGTTGGCTAGCACTCTGGCCTTTGGTACCACAAGCAGGTCCAGGTGCTGGCATGGATGCTTGTGAGTGGTTAGGAATCCACTTTAAACTGTAGGTCGCGATCTGTTTTTACCACAGATTGCATCTACACGTATAAATATTTTCCATTATGCTCAAGATGCAAAAAATCTGAATGTGAAGAACCTATTTTATTCCAATGCACTAAATACGAAGTACAAGGATAAAAGTTAAAACAGGCTTTTGGATACAAAGTCCTAACCTATTCTTGGTTGGATAGGAGCGATGGACCTTATTATAAAACTACATCAGTAATTAATTTTCTACGAAAAATTACGAAATTTTTTTTGTGTGTATTAATGATCAAGAAAATTACATTACCAATAATGAATCAAATATTTTATAACAATAAAACACATTATCTTAGAAGCACTTAAGCCCGTTTCACTTATTGGCGACATCCATCTATGAAAATCAAGCCAAAGAAAGAAATTGTGTCCCATTTACGACTGAAGCAGAAATCTCCATCCGGAGAGCTCTCAGGATACGAACACATCTCCGATAAAATTTCATTTCCTGTTTTATGGTGGCGACATTTTCAACGCTTTTCCGACAAAGCCTTTTATTGCTCCGCATTTATTTTTATGAAACATTTTTTGTCCGTTCCATTATTACTTTGTATGAAGGAAACACCTTCCCAAAACTGGAAGTGGTTGTTAAAATTTTGAAAAAAAAAAATTTTTTTTTAAAGGAGAAATTTTTCAGCGACTTTTTATTTAAGTGTAGATTTACACCGATTTCAACTGATGCATCCCGGCTGAACCTACAGTTTTGTTACACTTCTCTACCAGTCCAACAAAACTTGAACTTTTCAAGTGGGTGTCTAGGGGTGTATTTGACATGCAAAACGCAGTAACGGGACGTTACTTTAAATGAAGCCATTTATTCCATTTATTCCTACGATATTTTACAATGATATTTACATTAACAATTAATTAAAGGACAGCACCGTCCATTCTCTCGCTGCTTGACACAGCGTCCCATCCGTTCCTCTTCCAGCTCGCGTTCTCTTCTTTTCTTCATCTACGGAGATCTTGCCCCTTCTCGTGGGGTCAGAGTTCAAAGTTCAATACACCCCCACTTGTAAACAGCTCTGTCAAAGACAAGCGACCGTAAGGTGTCGCTATCTGGTGATTACCAGACAAATAAATCCCGCATTTTTTTTTTTCTTCTAATGAAGCTGGCAAATAGACCGTGATCTTCGCCATAAGGGCTGCACCGATGTTACTCACTTTACATTACCCAGGGGGCGCGCGTAACTTGATAATAAGCCACGGACGCGGAGTAACAATGCCCCCGCAGCGCTCTACGATCCTATTAGGACCGGGACCTACGGCTTAAAGTGGATTCCAAACCCCTACAACACCCATGGGCAAAGCCGGGATTTGAACCCGATACCTGTGGTACCGAACGCCAGAGCGCTAGCCATTCAGCCATCAGGCCCCCATAAATCCCACATAAGAATATCTTTTTTTTTAAGTTAGTCATGTCAGAATGATTTGATTCGGAATTATGTGTACAGATAGTAGCAGGCCTTTTTTTTCTTCTTTTGTAAGGCTTTGGTTTGGGTTGCCGCCCTACGGTCATTTTGTGCACACGAGGGCTAAACAGACCGGCACCTACAGTTTAAAGTGGATTCCGAACTCCTCACAAACATCCATCCGAGGTTAGAGACTGAAGCCTATGGTACCTAAGGCCAGAGCTATAGCCTATTGGCCACCAGGACGCAATTAGATGAGGAATATGTTTATCCCAAACTGGCAACTCCAATGCGCAAATATTATTTAATGAATACTTCTGCCTTCACTGAAAGCCACTTAACACTGTAAATTTCACTGTGGATGCATTTGGTGTAAAAGAAAAGAAAAAGTTTTACAGCAATCTGAAACAAAATAATTCTTTTTTTTTAAACACTAAAAAAATGTAAATGGAATGTTTTTAAATATTCGCTATTTGAGAACATTCCATTCAGCCAGCATTTTTTTAAGTTTAAGCAATGCAATATTTTACACGTTTTAATTAAATTATGTATGTAATATGTGGCCTGATGGCCGGTAAAAAATTAGAGACTTAATTACAAGACTTGTTTGTTGTTTCTTATCCCACTTGGCTGGCCAAGCCCACGAGCCCATACGTACTCATGACTGAAGGCGAAGGAAGCAGCTTCTGTTGTGATGGAGCACCCGTAGGTAGAAGCCTGACTTTGGCTACGTGGCGCTCTTACAGTCCTATGAGACAGGGACCTACGACTTAAAGTGGATTTCGAACCACTACAAACACCCATGGCACCGCCGGGACTTGAACCCGAAACCTGTGGCACCGAGGGCCAGAGCGCTAGACACTCGGCCATTCAGGTCCCAAATTTGTGAATGCCAACGGCACGCGGTGTTCCCAGGTGGTCACTCACCCAAGTACTGACCGCGCCCATTACAAGACTTAAAAGACAAAAAAAAGAATTACAGGGCTTTTCTCCAACATTTTTATAACAAGAAAAACAAGTAATATAAAAAAAAAAAATTAAAGTCACTCCTACATTTTTTTCGCTCTATTGCAGAAAAATCCTTTACAAATAAAGTTGAAATTTTCCACGTACATCTGGCGCCATCTATCGATAAATACATGCAACTTAAAACTAAAAAAAAAATAAAAGTAATGAATTAAATTTATTGAATAAATTAATATTTGAAAATACTACCACTAGAAGTTAAAAAAAAATTTATTTGAACTCGAGTGGATGAAAAAGTATTTTATGAACGATTGGAAATTTGAACATGTTATATATATAGGGAGAGTGTGGAACTCTCCCTATATATAACCGAGGGATTGAAAAATAAATAATAATATTTTTTATGTAATTTTTTTTAAACTGAAACATTCACTACTAATATAAAATAAATAATACTTAATCCAACACAGGGATTTTTTTTTTTCTTCTTAAAAAAAAAAAATCTCTCACTGAAGACATTAAGTGAAAAAAACAAATGTCCAACAATAAAAACTTCACTTAATATTCAATTCAAACGTCTATGTTAAAGCATTAAAAACGTTTACAATTCAAACGTTATGTTAAAACAGACTTCTGAAACGTCAGATGTCTGTTTACAACGTTTAGCGACAATCGCGCCAACGGCATATAGTATTGCCAAGACCACTCTAAAAAATATATTTTACGTTATTTTTCTTAAATTCAAGGACTTACTGAACACCATGATTGGTGCATCAGCCCCTTAGTGGCAGTAGTACTAACAGATTTCTAAACATGAGATGTCTTTCTTTTTTAAAGGGTAGAGTTGTCAGCCCTACGTCATACAGTCATGCTAGACTGGGACCTACAGTTTAAAGTGAATTTCAAACCACTACAGACAACCATGGCACCACCGGGACTCGAAACCGAAATCTGTGGTACGCAGCACTATAGCGGTAGCCATTCGGCTATTGAGGTCCGAAGGACTTACTATTAATATAAATTAAATAAAACTTTTAGAAAAAATAAAAATAAATAAAACTTTTAGAAAAAAAATCTCTCACTGAAGACATTAAGTGAAAAAAACAAATAGCCAACCATAAAATTCGCTTAATATTCGATTCAAACGTCATTTCATCTCCAAACCTCCATTACTTTAGTGGAAAAGTATCTCTTGACAAGAGATTTTCAACCAAACAAAACTCCTAATTTGACACGTTCAACCCAATTCCACTGTTGGGAAAATTAATTACACTTTCCAAGAAGGAGGGAATTTTACTTTTTGTAAAAGGGAAAAACCGCACTTAGGTTTTAAATTAATGAATGCCACTTGCTGACAGGTCGGACTTCCCCATCGAGGTTTGAAATTTTTCCCTTTTTCCCCTTCGCGATCTTCCTGTTCCTAGAAGCACGCAGTGCAGTAATTATAAGTTTAGTGGTCGGGAAAATGGTTTCGGCGTTGCTTTCCTTCGAATTGTGCTAATTTAAAAGTTCTTCTTATCAGTTTTAGGGATTTATTTTGAGGAGGGAGTTATTTTAAGGAGGCACGTTTTGGTAGAAGGTATTGCTGGTAATGGGTTCGGCATGGGTTCGATCGTGCTTCAGTTGTGAAGGGATAAATGAGGCTGTGTTTTGTAAAGCTTTTAATAATGGATGGTGTCCTAAAGTTAGACTACAGCTTGTTTTGTGTGTCTAACACAATGGTGCACAAAGTGGGTTACAGGGGTAGAGTATAGTTACTCCTATAACAATATGAGGATCAATTGTGCCTGAATGGCCGAGTAGCTAGCGCGAGGTACTACAGGTTTCAGGTTCTAGTCCCGGTGGTGTCATGACTGTTTGCAATGTTTCGGAATCCACTTTATATCGTAGGTCCTGGTCTAAATGATCGTATGGCTTTGGGGGGAGGGGGGGAGGTGACTCCGCCTCCATAGCTTATCTTCAAGCTGCACTCATCTCCTGATTAGTGCTAAGTGAGTAATGTCGGTACCGCCATTGCATGGCATTAAAGATAACTGTCTAAGTGTTTGCCATGAGCATTAGGAAAAAAAGCATCAATTGCTCCAACGGCATATCATATTGCCAAAGCCTCTCTAAAAATGAAATAATATTGATATAATTATTTTTTTACACTGAAGGACTTACTATTAATATACAATAAATAATATTTAATTCGGCATAAGTAATTTTTTTTTCTTTAAAAAAAATAAATCTCTCACTGAAGACATTAACATATAAGTGGAAAAAGCAATTTTCAACATCAAACACTTAATTTTCGATTCAGACGTCTATGTTAAAACATTAAATACATTTAAATTTTATCGTTTAAAAACGTCTAAAACGTTAGATGTCTGTTTATAACGTTTAGCAACAATCGCGCCAATGGCATATAGTATCGCCAAGACCACTCTAAAAAATATATAATATTTTTATGTTATTTTTCTTAAGTTCAAGGACTTACTCATCACCATGATTGGTGCAACAGCCACATGGTCGGCCAAGGACGTCTACCTATTAGCAGATTTCGAAACATGAGATATCTTTCTTTTTTACGGGGTAGGGATATCAGTCCTACGCCCAACAGTCATGCTAGACTGGGACCTACAATTTAAAGTGGATTTCGAACCACTACAAACAACCAAGGCACCACCGGGACTCGAACACGAAACCTGTGGTACCGAGCACCACAGCGCTAGCTACTCGGCCATTCAGGCCCGAAGGACTTACTATTAATATAAAATAAATAATACTGAATCCGAAACAAGTAATTTTTTTCCCTTTAAAAAAAAGTCTCACTGAAGACATCAAGTGAAAAACTGAATGTCCAACCATAAAAATTTCGCTTAATATTCGATCCAAACATCATTTCATCTCCAAACCACTATTTATTTCAAGAATACTTACTGCAAAAATATCTCGTGACTAGAGATTTCCACCAATAACAAAACTCCTAATCAGCCCCAATTCCATTGTTGGAAAAATTAAATACACTTTACCGAGAATCCCGATTTTGGTGTGGAATATTTCCTTTTTGGTAAAAGGGGGAAAACCGCACCTAGGTTTTAAATTAATGAACGACACTTGTTGCTGACAGGTCGGACTTCCCCATCGAGGTTTGAAATTTTTCCCTTTCTCCCCTCCGCGGTCTTCCTGTCTCTAACAGCACGCAAACTGCAGTAATTATAAGTTTAGTGGTCGGGAAAATGGCTTCAGCATTGCTTTCCTGTTGTTCTCATTTAAAAGTTCTTCCTATCAGTTTTAAGGGATTTATTTTAAGGAAGCACGTTTTGGTAGAAGGAATTGCTGGTAATGGGTTTGGCATGCGTTCGATCGTGCTTCAATGCTGAAGGGATAAATAAGGCGGTGTTTTGTAGAGCTTTTAAATAATAGATGGTGTCCAATAGTTAAACTACGACTTGTTTTGTGTCTTTTGTGTGGTGCACAAAATGGATTACACTCGTAGTATGGTTACACCTATAGCGATATAAGATTTAAGAGTGATAGCAGTCTTGAGATCATTTTGAGAAGGTTCGGTTTGTCGCTCTGCGGTCATCTTCTGTACACTTTAGGCTAATTAGACCGGGACATACAGTTCAACGCGGATTCCGAACCACCAACAAACATCCGTGCTACCACAAGGATTCGAGCATGACTCCCTGAGATACCAAAGGCCAGATCGCTAGCCACTTAGCCACATGGCCGCTATTTTTGAGAAGGTTTGGTTTGTCGCTCTACAGTCATCTTGTGCCCACGAGGGCTAAACAGACTGGAACCTACCGTTTAAAGTGGTTTCCGAACCCCTCACAAACATCCAGGCCAGCACCAGAATTCGAACTAAATCATGTGATACCGACCGCCAGCCACTCGGCCTTCCAATACTGAACCAACTGCTGAAGCGTTCATTAAATTAAATGATGTCTTTAGATGTCTTTTTATTAGCAACAATCGAGCCAACGGCATATAACATCGCCAAGAACTCTGAACAAAATAAATAATAATATTTTTTATGTAATTTTTGTAAGCTGCATACTTTACTATTAATATGAAATAAATACTGAATCCGACATAAGTAAAAACTTAAACGTTTTTAACGTAAAAATTTAAACGTTAAATTTTATCGTTCAAAAACGCTTAAATTTTAACGTTTGGAAACGTTTTAAACATCTAAAATGATACATGTCTGTTTATAACGTTTAGCAACAATCGCGCCAAAGACATATCTTATCACCGAAGATCATGCCAAGATATCGCCAAATATAAAAAAGAAATGAACATTTTTATGAAACTTATTTTAAACTGAACAACTCACTATTAATATAAAATAAATAATACTGAATTCGGCACAAGTAAATTTTTTTTTAATCTTTCACTGAAGACTTAAAATATAAGTGAAAAAAACGAATGTCCAACTATAAAAACTTCGCTTAATATTCGAATCGAACGTCATTTTAACTCCAAACCACCATTAATTTCAAGAATACTTACTGGCAAAAGCATCTCGTGCACCAACAGAACTAGTAATTTGACACGTTCAACGCCAATTCCACTGTTTGGGGGAAAATTAATTACACTTTCCCTAAGAACCCGAATTGGTGGGGGAATTTTACTTTTTGGAAGAGGGGAAAACCGCACCTAGGTTTCAAATTAATGAACGCCACTTGCTGACAGGTTTGAACTTCAACATCGAGGTTTGAAATTTTTCCCTTTTTCCCCTCCGCGATCTTCCTGTTCCTAGCAGTTCGCGTGCTGCAGTAATTGTAAGTAATTGTGTGGTCGGGAAAATGGTTCAAGCATTGCTTTTCCTCCGCGTTGTTCTCATTTAAAAATTCTTATCAGTTTTAGGGATTTATTTTGAGGGCGGAATCTTTTAAGGAGGCACGTTTTGGTAGAAGGAATTGCTGGTATTGGGTTCAGCATTGGTTCGATCGTGCTTCAATTGTGAAGGGATAACTAAGGCAGCGTTTTGTAGTCCTTTTAGTAATAAATGGTGTCCTAAAAGTAAAAGTAGGACTTGTTTTGTGTGTTTTACACAATGGTGCACAAAGTGGGCTACACTCGTAGAGTATGGTTGCATCTATTGCAATATATTCATCAGCGGGGTCATTTTGAGGTGGCTTGGATTGTAGCTCTACGGTCTTGTGCCCACGAAGGCTAAACAGATCGGGATTTACTGTTTAAAGTAGGATTCCGAACCACTACAAACATCCATTGCACAGCCGAAACCGAAACCTGTGGTACCGATCGCAAGAGCTCTGGCCACTCGGACATCCAGCATAAGCAGCCTATAACTGAAACATGATGAATGATCAAATTAAATGACGTCTTTAGATGTCTATTTGTGACGTTCAGCAACAATCGCGCCAATGTCATATCATATTGTCAAGACGACTCTAAAAAATAAATAACAATAGTTTTTATGTAATTTTTTTTTAAGCTGAAGGACATACTATTAATAAAAAATAAATAACACTGAATCAGACACAAGTAAATTTTTTTTTCCTTTAGAAAAAAAATCTTTCCCGGAAGACATTAAAATAAAAGCGGAAAAAGCAATGTCCAACTTCAATCACTTAATATTCGATTCTATGTTAAAACGTTAAAGACTTTTATATTTTAAAAACGTCAAAAACGTCAGATGTCTATTTATAACATTTAGCAACAATCTCGCCAACGGCATATCGTAGTGCCGTCACTCTAAAAAAAATAAATAACATTTTTATGTAGTATTTTTTTAAGCTCAAGGATTTAAACATAGAATAACTACTGAATCCGACACAAGTAATTATTTTTTTCTTTAAAAAAATCACTCACTGAAGACATTAAGTGAAAAAAGCTATGTCCGTCTTTAAAAACCTCGCTTAATATTCGATTCGAACGTCATTTCATCTCCAAACCACCACTTATTTCAAGAATACTTACTGGCAAAGAGTATCTCGTGCAACAAACGCAACTCCCTAATTTGACACGTTCAACCCCAATTCCCCTGTTTGGGGAAAATTAATTACACTTTCCGATTTGGTGCGGGTATTTTCCTTTTTTGAAAAAGGGGAAAACCGCACCTAGGTTTGAAATTAATGAACACAACTTGCTGACAGGTCGGACTTCCCCATCGAGGTTGAAATTTTCCCTTTTTCCCCTCCGCGATCTTCCTGTCCCTAGCAGCACGCAGTGTAGTAATTATAAGTTTAGTGGTCGGGAAAATGGTTTCGGCATTGCTTTTCTTCTCGCGTTGTTCTCATTTAAGAGTTCTTTTTATCAGTTTTAAGGGGTTTATTTTGAGGGGGCACGTTTTAGTAGGAGGAATTGATGGTAATAGGTTTGGCATTGCTTCGGTCGTGCTTCAATTGCGAAGGCAGTGTTTTGTAGAGCTTTTAATGATAGATGGTTTCCAAAAGTTTAACTATGGCTTGTTTTGTCTGTTTTACACATTGGTCCACAAAGTGGGTTATGCTGGTAGCGTATGTTTACACCTATAGCAATGGATCATTGTAGCAGTTCGGAATCCACTTTACGCTGTAGGTCCTGGTCTCATAGGACCGTAGAGCTTCACAGAGCCCAATCAGACTTCTTTTTCACCCACATTCTTCCCAAACTGTAAAGGGGCAACTCAGCTCTTGGCAGAGTGATGGGGTGTGGTGTATTAGTAGTAGTAATCCACTTTAAACTATAGGTCCTGGTCTGCTTTGCCCTTGTCTACACAAGATGGCCGTAGAGCGACAAGTCAAACCTTCTTATGACAACTAACTTCTTATGACAAAATAAGAAAACAAAAAAATTCCAACTATTAACTGTACACATAATTTGAATCAAATCATTCTAAGATGACTATCTTGAAAACATGCCATATAAAAAAAATTTTTTTAAATCAATTCCTACTTTTTTTTTCACTCTATTGCAGTATAAATTATCTTACATCTGGCGCCATCTGTTGGTAGATGCATGCAACTTAAATCTAAAAAAAATTAAAATGAATTAATTAAATTTAATTAGTGAATTTATATTTGAAAAAACAGTATTATCATTCCACTACAAGTTGTATGTATGTATTTAAAGTGGAGTGGATCTATAAAAAGTATTTTATGGACAATTGAAAATTTGAACCGTAATAATAAAAATCCGTTGTAAACTTCTCATTTTAAAGAAAGAAAAAAAAGAATTTTATTTCTTTGTCAAAATTTTAACAACCACTTCCAGTTTTGGGGAGGCGTTTCCTTCATACAAAGTAATAACGGATAGACCATTCCATAAAAATAAATGCGGAGCAATAAAAGTCTTTGTTGGAAAAGCGTTGAAAATGTCGCCGCCATAAAACAGGAAATGAAATTTTATCGGAGATGTGTTCGTATCACGAGAGCTCTCCGGATGCGAGCCTTGATATTTCGGGAGATTTCTGACTCAGTCGTAAATGGGTCACAATCACAGGTCTCTTTCTCGGCTTGATTTTCATGTTACAAATAAGTGAAACGATATTTACTGTCGTAAGTTAATGTGTTTCATTATTATCCATTATTTGCTTCATTATTGGTAATGTAATTTGTTTCGTTATTATCTAAGAGTTTCTTTATTAATAATAATATCATTTGCGAATTTTTTTTTATAATATAATATCATTATGCGAAAATTGTATCATTTTTCCTTATTTAGTTGTATAATTTGATTTCGCATTATGCGAAAATTGTATCATTTTTCATTATTTAGTTACATAATTTGTTTCATTATTATACAAGAACAACTTCGTTATAATTATTATCATCAGATAATCGTTTCAATAATCGTAGTATATATTTTAAACTGTTATTATACAAATACAAATGCGGATATTTCTGAAGACTTCTGCGACCGTAGTAAATGGGACACAATCACCGGATTCTTTCTTTGGCTTGATTTTCATAGATGGTCTGTCTGAGTGTTTGCAGCTGCATTGGAAAGAGAAAAAAAATTCATGGCTGGATGTCGCCAATAAGTGAAACAGTCTTTAGTGTTCCTGAGATAATACGTTTCATTATTATCCGATATTTGCTTCATTATTGGTCATGTAATTTGTTTCATGATTATCTAACAATTTCTTTATTAATAATAACGTAATTTGATTCATTATTACCTAAGAATTTCTCTATTAATAGTGATATAATCTGATTCATTATTATTCGAGAATTGTATGTTTCATTATTGCATTTTTAGTGAAATAATTTGCTTCATTATTATGCGGGAACAACTTCATTATGATTATTATCACAGAAAAGATTCCTCTTCTCCAAGCAACGCTTTTTTAACATTCGTAAATGCCCATTCTTGACATAGTATAAGTGGTATAGAGGATAGAGAAACAATCCAATCGAGAAATATCTTTTTGCGTTAAAGATTTTTTTTTAACTTAACAATATCAAAGTATCTCCAATATCTAAATTAACTCCGCAACTCATTGTTTCCATCTTCGCGCGTTATAATTTTTTAGCACTTCAAAATACAAGATGATTATGTAAAGGGGGTGATTATAGAAATACAAGGGGATTATAGGGATTATTAAAAGTCCCACTTTAAAAAAGCTGTAACAAAAAGAACCACTCGCCACAGTGAGTTCCAATTTGAACTGAAGATACTTGAAAAAAAAAAGGGAATCGATATGGCATCAGAAACAGTACCAAAGTGTATGAATAGATGGCACTGTAAGCGGCCTAAAGAAAGTAAATTCGTCTGCCAGTGATACTTTGAATCGAAATGACAACGTACTTGGCATGAATTGCTCATTCAACCCACTGTAGTGTTCAATGTGCTGGATTGTTTCGGTTTTTGGACGGAAAAAAGGACTTCGAAGTCATTCAACAGTTGTGACACTGTGAGTGGAAAGCCTCTCCACCACTGCAAGGTCATACACAATGGGATGGGAAAAACAAGGTAAAAAATTTTGATGCCATACCGTTTCCCCCTTCTTCAAGTATCTTCAGTTCAAATTGGAACTCATTGTGATGAGTGGTTCTTTTTTTTACAGCATTTTGAAAAAGGATCTTTGGACTGCCAAAGTGGTCTTTCTGCTCTTCTATGTACAGGGGGATTATAATTAATCACTCTGTACATAGAACAGCAGAAAGAGAAGCAAGCCCAAACGAACTTTTGACACTTCAAGGACAAATGAGCGAAAGAGATTTCACCAACAAACCACTTTCCACTGGAAGGATTGACAATTTCAGTAAATTTCTTTGGAAATATTATGGTCGCATAAAAAATTGAACACAAAGAGGAATTCTGTGGAATTTTATAGCATGCTTCTGTTTGTTTCGGCTGGCTACGTGGATGTTTTCTAATGAAGGAGCCTGATGCCCGAGTGGCTAGCGCTCTAGCACTCGGTACCACAGGTTTGAATCCCGGCACTGCCATGAATTGTAGTGGTTCGGAATGCACTTTAAGCAGTAGGTCCCGGTCTCCTATGACTGTAGAGCGTCACAGAGCCCAATCACACTTGTTCCCACCCACATCCTTCCCAAACTGTATAGGGCCAACTCAGCTCTAGGCACAGTGATGTGATGTGGTGTGGCGTAGGGGTAGTAAATGTATAGTAACAAAGTGAGTCAATTACCTTTAAAAAAAACCTTCAGATAAGTAAATTTGTCACCTCCAATTTTTTTTGTAGATTTAAATTTGCAGACATCATCCCCTTACTAAAGATTCGAATTTTATTCAAGTGCGAAAATGTTAAATGCATAACATTAAACAAGTTTTATGCATTTTTAAATTTCTGAAAGACCGGAAAAATTACTTTTAAAATTTAATTATTTGAAATCATTCCAGTTTTTCTGATTTTAACCTTATCAACATCTTTTACTATAATGAAATTACTTTTATAAAAAAAATGCGCAGATAGCATTTATATGAAAAGTATGTTATATATTAATGTATTCTGTTCATTATTATAGGTATTCAAAATATTTTGTTAAAATATTATTTAAAAATGCTCTGTTTTACGCATATATTTGTGAAAAATTAATTAAATAATTCTCAGTCGCAAACTTTTGAAAATTAGGTAGAGGTGAGTTTTAATCCGATTAAAAGTTTAAAAATGTTATATTCAAATTTTTATGCATCAAAGGGTGTCTACAAATTTCAAATTTTATGCTTTGCATTTTTTTTAAAACTAAATCCTAATAGAATGAGAAGGGCTTTCATTTAAATACAGTGTTTAAGATTTATGTATATTTTATTATAAAACGTATCCAATAAACTTGTGAATATCCAAAGTATTTTTAAAATGTGAAATACTATTCACTTTTATTAGAGACCTTCATTTTTTAGATGTTATCTTTGAAATTTCTTTAAATTACTTTTAGAGAAAGTAGTTACTTTTATATTACAATTAAAATGTATGGAAAAGTCTGACATGCATTGGATGAACGCAAAGGAAATTTTGACACACGTTGGCTAATAAGATTAACTAGTTTTTTTTCTTGAAATACAGCGTGTATATCAAGATAAAAAAAAACACGAAATGATGCAGTTTACAGTTAAAAAAATGAGTGAGTGCCTGATGAACGAGTGGTTAGCACTCGGTACAATAGGTTTCGGGTCCTGGCGGTGCCATGGATGTTTGTAGGGGTTCAGAATCCATTATAAGCCATTTATCCATTATATCCCGGTTTAATAGTACCGTAGAACGTTGTGGGGGTAGTGTGACTCGTGTCCGTAGCCTATCTTCCAGCTGCACGGCCCCCCTGCATAGCGCTCAGTGAGCAACAGCGGTACAGCCCTTGCTTATGACATAAAGTTTAACTGTATCTGAATTGGCAGCTGCATTAGAACAACAACGGTAAAAAAATAAAGAATTCTAAATTTTGGGGGGCGGGGGGGAGACGTTCTAGAGTTCTAGAAACACACCCATTTCACATTTAATGTTCGTTGCAACACTGACTAAAATTGAAAAATCTTGCAGTTGAACTCCAACACTTGAGCTGGAACTATTTGTAACGAAAACATACTATTGAATTTTTATAACTACACATATACTGAAGTGACAAAAGTCATGGGATAGCAATATGCAAATTTTCAGATGGCAGTAGCATCGCGTGGAACAGGTATAAATGCGCAGTGCTTTCGCAGAGCTTTCATTTCTATTCAGGTTATTCATGTGAAGAGGTTTTGACGTGATGATGACCGCACGACGGGAATTAACAGACTTTGAACGCGGAATGTTAGTTGGAGCTAGATGCATGGGTCATGCCATTTCGGAAATCGTTAGGGAATTCAACATTCCCAGATCCACTGTGTCAAGAGTGTGCCGAGAGTATGAAATTTCAGGCATAACATCCCACCATGGACAGCGCAGTGGTCGACCGCCTGCACTTAACGACCGAGACCGGCGACGTCTGCAAAGAGTCGTAAATTCTAACAGACAAGCAACACTGCGTCAAATAACCGCAGAAATCAATGTGGGACGTACAAGGGACTTGTCTGTTAGAACTGTACGGAGAAATTTGGCTTTCTTGGGCTATTCCAGCAGAAGACCGACTCGAGTGCTTTTACTGACAGAACGACATCGCTTGCAGCGACTCTCGTGGGCACGTGAGCATATCGGTTGGTCCCTAGATGAATGGAAAACCGTGGCCTGGTCCGATGAGTCACGATTTCAGTTGGTAAGAACTGATGGTAGGGTTCGAGTGTGGCGCAGACCCCACGAAGCCATGGACCCAAACTGTCAGCAAGACACTGTTCAAGCTGGTGGTGGCTCCGTAATGGTGTGGGCTGTTTTTTCATGGCATGGATTTGGTCCTCTGGTGTGACTGGACCGAACATTGACTGGAAATGCTTATGTTCAGCTACTTGGAGATCAGTTGCAGCCATTCATGGACTTCATGTACCCAAACAACGATGGGATTTTTATGGATGACAATGCGCCATGTCACCGGGCCACAACTGTTCGCGATTGGTTTGAAGAACATTCTGGACAATTCCAACGAATGATCTGGCCACCTAGATTGCCCGACATGAATCCCATCGAGCATTTATGGGACATCATCGAGAGGTCTGTTCGTGCCCAAAATCCTGCACCATCAACGCTTTCACAATTATGGACGTCTATCGAGACAGCATGGCTCAATATTCCTGCAGAAGACTTCCAACGACTTGTTGAGTCCCTGCCACGTCGAGTTGCTGCACTTCGCCGGGCGAAAGGAGGGCCGACACGATATTAAGAGGTATCCCATGACTTTTGTCACTTCAGTGTATGTACTAATGAAATAAGTATGTATATATATAGATACAAATAAGTATTTTAATACAAATATATACATAGTGATTATGATTAAGTTCCATTTTCAAAATGCTGTGAAAAAAAGAACTACTTGTCACAATAAAGTTTGTATTTGAACTGAAGATAAGGGAAGAGGAAAAAAACTCCACCAATTTTTCCCATCCACTTGGATACGACCTTTGCCGTGGTGGATGGGCTTTCCACTCATTGTCACACTTGTTGAATGACTTGGAAGTCATTTTTTCCGTCCAAACACGGAAATAATGAAGCACAATGAACACTACATTTAGTTTAATGTGCAACTCATACCAAATACGTTGCCATTTGATTCAAACTATCACTGGCAGCCGAATTCACTTTCCTTAGGCCGTTTACAGAGCCCTCTATTAATACATTTTGGAACATTTTTGATGCCGTACCGCTTCCCCATTCTTCAAGTATCTTCAGTTTGAATTTGAAATCATTTTGACGAAGGGGTCTTTGTTTTACAGCATTTTGAAAGTTTTACTTTAATTATTATCATTGCATATTTGTTAAAAAATAGTCATTTTCAAATCACTAATTACTTCCATCAAAAATGCACGTAAGAAACTTTCTTTCGGTTTTTTTATGTTTTTATTCAATGCTTTATAAAGAAAAGGTGAATCCGACGCTCTCTCCGGGAACTTTGAAGTGACAAAGATTTCAGGTTTTAATCCGATTATAATTCTCTTTCAAAAGTTTTTCTTTTCTGTTTTGAATCTATCAGAGTCGCTTTAGAATTTTTATTTTAAATCATAAATTTAAAAATCTTTTCTTTTTTTGTCACTCACTAAAAGGACTCTCTTAACCAACACATGTTTAATTAAAATTATGAAAGCGAAAAGAATATTGTAAAAGAAAATGTTTTCCAAAAACAGTTTTTCTTAAAAGCATTTCACCTCGCCTTTTTTTTTGTTTCAGCTCAAATATTTTTCTGTTTTAAGTACTTATTGAAGCCTGTAGTTAATATATTTATAGTCTTTAGTTAAAATATTTATACATTTTTGTTAAGTATTTTTTACGGTTTAAAAAATATGGGAGGGAATAATCAAATAGCGCGTTCAGTTTAAGAAAGAGGGGAATAGTCAGCGCGTAATAGTCGAATAATGCAGAACAAGATTTAGTTTTAACCTGCCTTCATCTGTACATGCACAAGGCTGATGCATTAGTACAACTTCTTCTACTACACCACACCACACCACACCACACTACATCACTGTGCCTAGAAATGAGTTGCCTTTTTACAGTTTAGGAATAATGTGGGGGAGCAGTCTGACTTGTTCTGTGACGCAATACAGTCATATGAAACCAGTCTCTGTACCTAAAGTGGAATCCAACAAACAGTGCATGGGTTGAGCTCTTTGATTAATGTTGTGATGGAACATTCGGAAATATATCACCGGATTTTGACATGAGATGTTCTTGGACAATCACAAACGTCGCTGACCAAGGGAATACGACTTTGAAATACATTACCTCTTCCTCGAATAACGACCCGATTTTCTGTCTATACTACAACCACCCAACCCTAGTATTTACAGGTCACCCTGATGGCCAGTTGGCTAGCACTATGGCCTTTGGTACCACGAGCTCCAGGTCCAAATCGTGGCGCTGGCACGGATGTTTGTGAGTGCTTTGGAATCCACTTTAATCTGTAGGACGCGATCTGTTTTTACCACAGATTGCTTCTACAGGTATAAATATTTTCCATTATGCTCAAGATGCAAAAAATTTGAATGTGAGGAACCTGCTTTATCCCAATGCACTAAATACGAAGTACAAGGAGAAAAACTAAAACAGGCTTTTGGATACAAAGTCCTATCCTATTCTTGGTTTGACAGGAGCGATGGACCTTATTATAAAACTACATCAGTAATAAATTTTCTACGAAAAATTACGAAATTTTTTTTGTGTGTATTAATGATAAAGCAAATTACATTATCAATAAGGAATCAAATATTTTATAACAATCAAGCACATTATCTTAGAAACACTTAAGCCCGTTTCACTTCTTGGTATTCATCTATGAAAATCAAGCCAAAGAAAGAAATTGTGTCCCATTTACGACTTGAGCAGAAATCTCCCGAAATATCAAGGCTCGCATCCGGAGAGCTCTCAGGATACGAACACATCTCCGATAAAATTTAATTTCCTGTTTTATGGCGGCGACATTTTCAATGCTTTTCCGACAAAGCCTTTTATGGCTCCGCATTTATTTTTATGGAATGTCCGTTATTACTTTTGTATGAAGGAAATGCCTGCCCAAAACTGGAAGTGGTTAAATTTTTTGACAAAAAAAAAAAAAAAAAAACCTTTTTTTCTCTTTAAAACGAGAAGTGTAAAGCGACTTTTTATATAAGAATATCTTCTTTTTTTTTTTTTTCAAGCTAGTCATTTTAGAATGATTTGATTCGGAAATTCTGTGTACTGTTAATAGCATGAGTTTTTTGTTTCTTCTTTTGTAACGGTTTGGTTTGTCACTCTAATGCACATAATAGTTAAACTTACTCTTATAATAGTTACTCTTGTGCACATAATAGTTAAACAGACTGGGTCATACAGTTTAAAGTAGCTTACGAACCTCTCCCAAACATCCATGCCACTGCCAGTATTTGAACCTGAAGCCTGTGGTACAAAAGACCAGAGCGCTAGCCATTCGGCCCTCAGCCAAATCTGTGACATCAAATTTGGATCCCCAGAACAATTGTTTGTAATCCTATTAGAAAACCATTATTTGGGAAACTTAGTAAAATCTTGTTTTTATTTATTGAATTAAAATAAGCAATGTGAATACAACTTTAAGACATATAAATAGATTATAATAACTGAAACATTGATAACATTAAATGATGTCTTTAGAGATCTGTTTATGAAGTTTAGAATCAATCATATAGCCAAGACCACTCCAAAAATAAAAAAAATAAATGTCCAAATACAAAATCTTCACTTAATATTCGATTCAAAAGTCTATGTTAAAACGTTCAAAATTTAACATTCAAAACCACTTAAAACTTTAGATGTCTTTCAATCGCGCCAACGGCATATCGTATCGCCAAGACTACTCTAAACAAGTAATATAAAAAAATTTTCTTAAAATCAATTCCAACTTAGACCAGAAAAATCCTTTACAAATAAAGTTGAAATTTTCTTCTTACATCTGGCGCCATCTATTGGTAGATACATGCAACTTAAATCTAAAAAAACTGAAATGAAATAATTAAATTTAATGAATGAATTAATATTTGAAACCATCCATGTAACAGGAAATGAGTTACACTCGCACACCTATAGCAAACGTTTACACCTATAGCAATATAAGGTTCAAGAGCTATAGCTGCTTTGAGGTCATTTTGGACAGGTTCGGATTTGTTTGTCTCTCTACGGTCATGTGCACACGAGGGCTAAATAGATGGGGACCTACTGTTTAAAGTGGATTCTGAACCACTGACAAACATCCATGACACCGCCAGGATTCGAAACTGAAGCCTGTGGTACCAAAGGCCAGAGCGCTAGCTAATTAGCCACCAGGCCGCTATTTTGGGGAGGATCGGTTTGATATGTAGCTCTACGGTCGTCTTATGCACACGAGGGCTATACAGATCGGGCCTACAGTTTAAATTGGATTCCGAACTGCACACGAGGGCTATACAGATCGGGTCTACAGTTTAAATTGGATTCCGAAATACTCACAAGCATCCATAGCAAAGACGGGATTCGAGCCCAAAACCTGTGGTATCCTAGCGCTACCACTCTGCCATCAGTCCCCCTAATACTGAAACATATCAACACCTTTATCTTAACCTTTTAGAAACTATCATGCCAACGAAATATCATATCGCCAAGATCACTATAAAAAATAAATAAAAAACGTCGCTTGAAAATTATTAATAAGTTGAAGGACGTACTACCTATTAACATAATATAAATAATACTGAATCCGACACAAGTAAAATGATTTTTTCCCTTCAAGAAAAAATCTTTCGCTGAAGACATTATGGCTGGACATTGCTTTTTTCACTTAAAAACTTCACTTAATATTCGATTCGAACGTCATTTTATTTCCAAACCACCATTTATTTCAAGAAAGTATCTCGTGACTAGAGATTTTCAACCAACAAAACTCCCTAATTTGACACGTTCAACCCAATTCCACTGCTGGGGAAAATTAATTACACTTTACCAAGAACCCGATTTTGGGGGAGTTTTACTTTTTGGGAAAAGGGGAAAACCGCACCTAGGTTTAAAATTATTGAACGCAATTTGCTGACAGGTTTGGACTTCCCCATCAAGGTTCGAAATTTTTCCTTTTTTCCCCTCTGCGATCTTCCTGTTCCTATCAACCCGCAAACTGCAGTAATTATAAGTTTAGTGGTCGGGAAAATGGTTTGAGCATTGCTCCCCCTCCGCGTTGTTCCAATTTAAAAGTTCTTCTCATCAGTTTTAGGGATTTATGTTGAGGGGGGTTATTTTAAGGAATCACATTTTGGAAGAAGGAATGCCTGGTAATGGGTTTGGCATGGGTTCGATGCTGCTTCGATTGTGAAGGGATAAATCAGGCAGTGTTTTGTAGGGCTTTTAATGATAGATGGTGTTCAAGAGTTTAACTACGACTTGTTTTGCGTTTCTAACATACTAGTGCATAAAATAAGTTGCACTCGGAGAGTGTGGTTACACTTATAGCAATATAAGGTAACACACTGGTGCACAAAGTGGATTACACTCGTAAAGTATTGTTACACGTACAGCAAGATAAGGTTTAACAGCGATAATATCCTTGGGGTCATTTTGGAGTGTTTTTTTTTTTTTTTTGTCGCTATACGGTCATCTTGTGCACACGAGGGCTAAACAGATCGGGACCTGCAGTTTAACGTGGATTCCGAACAACTAACAAATATTGATGCCACCACCAGGATTCGAACCTCAATTCTGCGATATCAAAGGCCAAAGCGCTAGCAACTTAACCACCAAGACGTTATTTTAGGAGGTTTGGTTTGATTTGTCGCTCTATGGTCATCTTGTGTACACGAGGACTAAACAGACCGGTACCTATAGTTTAAAGTAGACTCCGAATCCCTCACAAACAACTGTGCCACCACCAGGTTTCGAATCTCAAGCCTGTCATACCAAAGGCCAGAGAATTAGCCATAATGAGGTGGCAATGGAAGCATGTAAAAAAGAGCAGGGTAAAGAAGGAAGATAGTTTAAGGAAATTTAGAAAAAATATTCATATATACATCACATGTTGGAGATCTACAATATTAAGTGCCCCCCGCTTTTTTAAAAACTTTCCCTCATACCATCCATTTTTTCAACTAACACAAGCCCACACACGCTGGTCAAAGACATGATTAAAAATAAGATCAATAATAAACCGAACAGCACGTCATAAAAGAAACCGTAAAAAAACCGTAAAGAACCATAAATAAAGGTTAGTGTGATACTAACCGAATCATCTACGATGATCGCCAACTTGGCGTGAAATAGAGATTTGAAACCAGTGGTGGGGCCTGATGGACAATTAGCTAGCGCTCTGGTCTTTGGTACTAGAGGACCAAAACAGGCTTTAGGTTCGAATCTTGGCGGTGGCATAGACGTTTGTGAGTGGTTCGGAATCCACTTCAAACTGTAAACCACGGTCTGTTTAGAGCTCGTTGCACAAGATGACCGTAGAGAGCGACAAACCAAACCCTTACAAAAAAAAAGAAGAAAAAAATACCTGCTATTAACATTACATAGAATTCGAATCAAATAATTCTGAAATGACTATCTTGACATAAAAAAAAGAAATTTTCATGTAAAATCCGTTGTAAACTTCTCCTTTTGAAGGAAAAAAAATCATTTTTTTTTTTTTTTTTCAACGATTTTAACAACCACTTCCAGTTTTGGGGAGCGCATTTCTTTCATACAAAGTAATAATGGAACAGACAAAAAATGTTCCATAAAAATAAATGCGGAGCCATAAAAGCCTTTGTTGGAAAAGCGTTGAAAATGTCGCCGCCATAAAATAGGAAATGAAATTTTATCGGAGATGTGTTCGTATCCTGAGAACCTTGATATTTCTGGAGTTTTTGCGTCAGTCGTAAATGGGACACAATTTCTTTCTTTGGCTTGATTTTCATAGGTGGATGTCGCCAATAAGTGAAACGGTCTTGGTTGTTCCCGAGATAATCCGTTTCATTATTATTCAATATTTACTTCATTATTTGTAAAGTAATTTGCTTCATTATTATATGAGTATTTCTTTATTAATAATAAGATGATTTGATTAATTATTATGGGAGAATTGTAGCATGTTTCATTATTTCATTTTTATATACATAATTTGTTTCATTATTCTACCAGAATTGTAACTAATAATAAATAATGAAACATGATACAATTCACGAGTAATAATGAATCAAATTATTTTCTTTAGATGTCTGTTTATGACGTTTAGCAATCGCGCCAATGGCGTATCACATCGCCAAGATCAATCTGAAATAAATAAATAAATAAGTAATAATGTTGTTGCTCTAATGCAGCTGGCCACACAGAGACAGTTAATCTTTATGCCATCAGCAAGGACTGCACCGCTGTTACTCATTCATCACTAACCAGGGAGCACGTGTAGCTTGAAGATAAGCTACGGACGCGGAGTAACAAACTTTTAGACATCTATTATTAAAAGCTTAACTACGGATTGGTTTGTGTGTCTAATACAATGGTGCACGAAGTGAATTACACTCGTAGATTACGGTAACACCTATAGCGATATAAGGTTCCAGCGCGATAACAGTCCTGGTCATTTTGGCAAGATTTGGTTTGTCGGTCTACTGTCATATTGTGCACACGAGGGCTAAACAGACCGGGACTTACAGTTTAAAAGGGATTTCAAACCACTAACAATTCATGCCTCCGCCAGAATTTGAACCTAAATCCTGTGATACCGAACGCCAGAGCGCTAGCCAAACGGCAATCAAACCCTCCAATACTGAACCATCTGCTGAAACATTGATTAAAATAAATGATGTCTGTTTATTAGCAAGAATAGCGCCAACGCCATATTGTATCGCCAAGGCTACTGTAAAAAATTAAAAATAATATTTTGTTATGTAATCTTCTTTAAGCTATAGGATTTACCATTAATATAAAATAAATAATACTGAATCCAACACAGGTAATTTTTTTTCTCTTTAAAAAATAAATCTCCTACTGAAGACATCAAGTGAAAAAAGCAATGTCATCTCCAAATCACCATTTATTTCAAGGATACTTAACTGGAAAAGTATCTCGTGCTGCAACACAACTCCTAATTTGACACGTTCAACCCAATTCCACTGTTTGGGGAAAATTAATTACACTCTCTAAGAACCCTCTGATTGGTGGGGAATTTTACTTATTGGAAAAGGGGGAAAACCGCACCTAGGTTTTAAATTAATGAACGCCACTTGCTGACAGGTCTTACTTCCCCATAGAGTTTTAAATTTTTCCCTTTTTCCCCTCCGCGATCTTCGTGTTGCTAGCAGCACGCAAACTGCAGTAATTACAAGTTTAGTGGTCGGGGAAATGGTTCAAGCATTGCTTTCCTCCGCGTTGTTCTCATTTAAGAGTTCTTCTTATCGGTTTTAGGGATTTATTTTGAGGGGGTGGTTCTTTTAAGGAGGCACGTTTTAGTGGAAGGAATTGCCGGTGATAGGTTTGGCATGGATTCGGATCGTGCTTCAGTTGTGAAGGGATAAATAAGGCAGTGTTTTGTAGAACTTTTAGTCATAGATGGTTTTCAAAATATAAGCTACAACATGTTTGGCGTGTATAATACATTGGTGCATAAAGTGAGTTATACTCGTAGAGTATGGTTACGCCTATAGCAATGGATATTTGTAGTGGTTCGGAATCCACTTTAAGCCGTAGCTCCCGGTCTCATAGGACAGTAGAGCCAGGCTTCATGTTGGAATCCTGGAGGTGGCATGGATGTTTGTAAGTGGTTCGGAATCGACTTTGAACTGTAGGTCCCGGTCTGCTTAGCCCAAAGTGTGCACAAGATGTCCGTAGAGCGACAAACCATAGGAGAGTAGAGCGTCGCAGAGCCCAATCAGACTTTTCTCATCCTAATCATTCCCAAACTGTAAAGGGGCAACAAAGCTCTAGGCATAGTGATGTGGTGTGGTGTGGTGTGGTGTGGTGTAGTAGTAGTAGTAGTAGTAAACCCCTTTAAATTGAAGGTCCTGGTCTGTTTGGCCCTTGTGTGCACAAGATGACCGCAGAGCGACAAACCAAAGCTAAACCTTCTTATGACAATTTCCTTACAAAAGAAGCAAACAATAAATGCCTGCTATTAACTGTACACAAAATTCCGAATCAAATCGTTCTGAGATGACTAGCTTGAAAAAAAAAATTTCATATAAAAGTATCCACTGTTTACTTCTCCTTTTTTAAAGAAAAAAAAAAGAAGTTTTTTTTTTTTTTTTTCAAAATTTTAACATAACGTTCCATAAAAATAAATGCAAAGCACTCACAAACATATATGTCTTCGCCAGATTTCGAACGCCAGAGTGTTGGAAAATTGACCTAGTGAATACTAGGATTGGACAGTTGTAACAACGACAGAAAATCAGGTCGTTATTCCTTCGAGGAAGAGGTTATAGAAAGTTCACAAGACCTTTCCTATCGCTAACCAAAGCCGTATTGCCTTGGTCAGCGACGTTTGCATTTGTCCAGGAACATTTCACGTCGAAAATCGGGTAAGATATTTCCGGGTGTTCCATACAGCCTTATTCAAGGTTCTCAACCATGACAGGTCTTCTTATGACAACCGCCTTACAAAAGAGAGGCCTGATGGCCAATTGGCTAACTCTCTGGGCTTTGGTACGACAAGCTCCAGGTTCGAATCATGGCGGTGGCATGGATATTTAGAAGTTTTTCAGAATCCGCTTTAAAATGTAGGTCCCGGTCTAATTAACTCTAAGAGTGCACAAGATGACCGTAGAGCGACAAGATAAAGCAAACGAACCTTCTTAAGTCCCTTACAAAAGAAGCAAACAAAAAATGGCTGCTATTAACTGTACGCAGAAGGCCTGAATGGCCGAGTGGCTAGCGCTCTGGCGCTCGGTACCACAGGCTCGGTACCTCGGTTTGAGTTCCGACGGTACCATGGATGTTTTTAGTGGTTCGGAATCCACTTTAAAACCATAGGTCCTGGTCTCATAGGATCGTAGAGTTTCGCGGGAGTAGTGTTACTCCGCGTCCTAGCTATCTTCAAGCTGTACCCCCTGGGCAGTGCTAAGGAAGAAACGTCGGCGCAGCGCTTGTCTTAAGGCATCCAAGACAGCTGTCTTAGTGTTTGACAGTTGTATTAGATCTCCTTTATAAAAGATGCCAAATGTTTAGCGCTCTGGCCTTTGGTTCCACAGGCTTCAGGTTTGAGTCCTGGAGGTAGCATGGATATTTGTGAGTAGTTCGAAATCCACGTTAAACAGTATGTTCGGTCTGTTTAGACCTCGTGTGCACAAGAGGACCGGAAAGCGGCAAACCAAACCCTTACAAAAAAAAGAAGGGAAGAATACCTGCTATTAACTGTACACAGAATTCCGAATCAAATCATTCTGAGATGACTAGATCGGAAAAAAAGAAATTTTCATATAAAAATCCGTTGTAAACTTCTCCACTTATAAAGAAAAAAAGGATTTTTTTTTCTTTTAAATTTTAACAACCACTTCCAGTTTGAGCAGGCGTTTCACTCATACAAAGTAATAACGGACACGGACATCGACATAAAAATAAATGCGGAGCCATAAAAGCCTTTGTCGGAAAAGCGTTGAAAATGTCGCCGCCATAAAACAGGAAATGAAATTTTATCGGAGATGTGTTCGTATCCTGAGAGCTCTCCGGATGGAGATTTCTGCGACAGTCGTAAATGGGACGCAATCGCCGGTGTCTTTCTTTGGCTTGATTTTCATAGATGGATGTCGCCAATAAGTGAAACGGTCTTATGTGTTCCTGAGATAATGCGTATCATTATTACCCAATATTTGATTCATTATTGGTAATGTAATTTGTTTTATTATTATTATTTAAGAATTTCTTTATTAATAATGATATAACTTGATTCATTATCATGCGTGAATAGCTACACGACCCGTGGTCTGTGCTGATAAAAGTACATTTAATGTTGAGGTCTGGTTTGTCGCTCAACGGTTATCTTATGCGCACTTTAGGATCATTTGACCGGGGCCTATAGTTTAACGTGGATTCCGAACCACTCACAAACATCCATGCCACCGACAGCGAACCTGGAGCCTGTGGTAGCAAAGGTCAGAGCGCTAGCCAACGTGTCATCAGAGCGACAGTTAATATGTATGTACTAGGGTTGTAGCGCTGACAGGTCGTTATTCAAGGAAGAGGTTTTATGTTTCAAAGTCGTGTTTCCTAGGTCAGGGATGTTTGCAAGTGTCCATCAACATCTCATGTCGAAAATCAGGTGAGATATTTCCAGGTGTTCTATCACAACTCTAATCATGGTGCTCAACCGTTCAAATAAGGTAAACTAACGCTAGTCCTTCTTATGGCAGCGACCTGATGGCCAATTTTCCAACGCTCTGGCCTTTGGTACCTACTACAGGTTCCAGGTTCGAATTCTGGCAGTGGCATGGATGTTTGCGAGTGGTTCGGAATCCACTTTAAACTGTAGATCCCGGTCTGCTTAGCCTTCGTGTGCACAAGATTACCATATATGGACTAGATAAACCATATCTTCTTATGACAACTCCCTCACAAAAGAGTCGTCTGATGACACGTGGCTAGCTCTCTGACCTTTGGTACCACAGACTTCAAGTTCGAATCTTGGCGGTGGCATGAATGGTTGTGAATGGTTCGGAATCCACTTTAAACTGCAGGTCCCGGTTTGTTTAGCCCTCGTGTGCACAAGATGACCATACAGAGACAAACGAAATCAAACCTTTACAAAAGAAGAAGAAAAAATGCATGCTATTAACATTACACAGAATTCGAATCAAATCATTCTGAAATGACTATCTCGGAAAAAAAAAAGAAATTTTCATATAAAAATCCGCTGTAAACTTCTCATTTTACAGTATTTTTTTTTTTTTTTTTTTTTTTTTTTGTCAAAATTTTAACAACCACTTCCAGTTTAGGAATTGCATTTCCTTCAAACCAAGTAATAATGGACGGGATATCGTCAGGCCGTTCCATAAAAATAAATGCGGAGCAATAAAAGGCTTTGTTGGAAAAGCGTTGAAAATGTCGCCGCCATAAAACAGGAAATGAAATTTTGTGGGAGATGTGTTCGTATCCTGAGAGCTCTCCGGATGCGAGCCTTGATATTTCTGCGTCAGTCGTAAATGGGACACAATCACCGGTTTTTTTCTTTGGCTTGATTGTCATGTAACAAATATGTGAAACGATATTTAGTGTTCGTAAGATAATGTGTTTCATTATTATCATATATTTGATTCATTATTAGTAATGTAATTTGATTCATTATCATCTAAGGATTTCTTTATTGATAATAATATGCCATTCATTCAATATATTCGACTCAAGAATTATATCATGTTTCATTACTTCATTTTTAGTTACCATTCTCGCATAATAATGAAACATATTATGCTTAATTTTGCGTTATTTCAGTTTTAGTTACATAATTTGTTTCATTATTATGCGAGGATTGTATGATGTTTCATTATTTCATTTCAGTTACATTATTTGTTTCATTATTAAACAAGAATTGTATCATTTTTCATTATTTCATTCTCAGTTACAATTATCGCATAAAAAGGAGACAAATGTAACAAAATGAAATAATGAAAAATGATGCAATTCTTGCATAATAATGAATCGAATTATGTTGACTAAAAATTTAATAAAAGTGATACAATTCTGGCATATTAATAAAACAAATGTACCATTTTTCATTATTTCATTTTTAATTACATAATTTGTTTTATTATTATGCAACAATAACTTCATTAGAATTATTATCCGCAGAATCATTACTCGTAGTATATAATTTAAATTATTAGTATACAAATTCAGACGCAAGCCTCAATATTTCTGGAGATTTCAGCGTCAGTCGTACAATCACCGGTTTCTTTCTTTGGCATGATTTACATAGGTGTCGCCAATAAGTGAAACGGTTTTAAGTGTTCCTAAGATAATTATTTATTATTATCCAATATTCGCTTCATTATTGGTAGTGTAATTTGTTTCATTATTATCTAAGAATATTTTTATTAATAATAATAAAACATGACACACTTCTGGCATAATAATGAATCAAATTATATTTCATTTTTAGTTATATGATGTGTTTCATTATTATCCAAATTTGCTTCATTATTGGTAATGGAATTTATTTCACTATTATCTAAGAATTTCTTTGTTCATAATGATATAATTTACATAATCCTTATGATGCGAGAATTGTATCATTTCACTTTTAGTTACAGGATTTGTTTCATTATTATCCAATATTTGCTTTATTACTATTTAAGAATTTTTTTATTAATAATAATATAATTTGATTCATTATGATGCAAGAATTGTATCATCTCTTTTTATTCTGCGAACTCATCAATAAAACAGGCAATAGTCCTATATTCACAAGAATATTATTTTAAAATCAAAGTCACTTTTTTCTCATCATTTGGACAGTTCATTTTTGAATACATTGTTTCACACATAATGTATTTTTTAAGACATTACTTTGGCTGTTCTAAAATAAAATAAATTTTGTAAAAGTGTGATCAATATCACGGGCATTAAAAATGTTAAAGGCTGGTCGCGGGTTGGCCACTAACAATATTATGTCAATATGACGTTTTCTACCTGCATAACCTCAGAAGTAATCTCGTCATTCCCCCTTTTTTTGTAAATTTAAATATGCAGACATCTCCTTGTTAAGGCTTCCAAGTTAATTCATGTACCTAAAAGTTAAATGCATACTTTAACTTAACTTATTTTAATAAAAGTACATTAAACAAGTTTTATGCACTTTTAAAATACCAGAAGAAAAATTAAAATGAGACCAGATAAATTATTCTAAAATTTTATAATTTAAAATCATTCCAATTTTTTCTGATTTTTTATCTTATCGACAACTTTTGCTATAATAAAAGCTACTTTTATAAAAAAAAAAAAAAGGAAATTCGTAGATATCATTTATATGAAAAGTATATTGCATATTAATGTATTCCGCTCATTATTATAGGTATTCAAAATATTTTGTTATTTAAAAATGTTCTATTTTACGCATATATTTCTGAAAAATTGAATAAATAATGCTTTGTCGTATAAACTTTTGGAACTTATGTAGAGGCGAGTTTTAATCAGATTATAGCTTTAAAAATTTTACTATTCAAACCAATTTTTATGCATCAAAGGATATCTACAAAATTCAAATTTCCTGCAATAAATGCTTTTTTTAAATTCTAATAGAATTAGAAAGACTTTCATTTAAATACAAGGTTTAAGATTCATGTATATTTTAATATAAAACGTATCAAATAATCATATTGTGAATATCCAAAGTGTTTTTCAAATGTCAAACGTTATTCTCTTTTATGAGAGACTTTTTTTATACAATATCTTTGAGATTTCTTTAAATGATTTTAAAGAAAAAAGTTAACTTCATAGAAAAATTACAATAAATAAGTAATTAAAAAAAAATAATAATAAAGTCAATTCCTACTTTTTTTCCCTGTATTGCAGAAAGTCCTTTATTAATAAAGCTGAAATTTTCCTCTTAAAACTGACGCCATCTATTGGTACATAAATACAACTTAAATGTAAAAAAAACTAAAATGAAAGAATTAAATTATTTAATTCTTTCAATTTAATTTTAGTTTTTTTTGCATTTAAGTTGCATATACCTTAATAAATGAATGAATTAAATTTAAGGAATAAATTTATATTTGGAAAAATCTGCATTGACATTCAGTGTCATCCACTACAAGTTTAAAAAAAACTGCATTTGAACTCGAGTGGACGAATGAAAAGTATTTTATGAACGATTGAAAGTTTGAACAGGATATATATATATACAGAGAGAGCGTGAACTAATTATAGGAATTGAAAAAAAGGAAAAGTTTCACATGCTTTGGATAAACGCAAATAAAATTTTGATACATGTTGGACATGGCATTTATGCTTCCTTCGGTCCATCTGTGCTTGTTGGGTTTCTAATACAGATCCCCTCGTTCATACACTGAACGCTCTTATTCGACTGTTTTACCCTCGTTCATAAGCGGCGTGATGGCCAATTGGCCGGCGTTCTGCAATTGGTACCACAGACTTCAGGTTGAAATCCTGGTTGTGGCATGGATGTTTGTGAGTGGTTCGGAATCCACGTTAAAATATAGGTCCCGGTTTGTTTCGCCCAAAGTGTGAGCAAAATGACCGTAGAGCGACAAAACAAACAATCCTCGTTCATAAATTGAACGCGCTATTCGACTACTCCCTTCTACATTTTTATATCCATTCAAATAACTTAACAAAAATGTATAAATATTTTAACTAAAGATTTATAATAACTACAAGGCTTCCATAAGTTTTTTGAGCTTAAAATAAAAAAAAAAAAATCTGAGGTAAGATGCTTTTAAAAAACCTCTTTTTGCAAAGATCTTTTTTTTTTTTTTTTTTTTTTTTTTTTTTTTACACTATTCATTTCGCTTTTAGAATTTTAACTAAACACGTGTTGGTTAAAAGTGCTTTTGGTGTGTGAAAAGAAAAAAAAATAAAGATTTTTAAACTTATGATTTAAAATAAAAATTCTAAAGCGACTCTGATAGATTTGAGAAGACAGAAAAGAAGAACTTTTGAAAGAGAATTATAATCGGATTAAATCCCAAAATCTTTGTCGCTTCCAAAAGTGTCGAATTTACCTTTTCTTTATAAAAGTAATGAATAAAAAACACAAAATACCCGAAGGAAATTTTCTTACGTACATTATTGATGGAAGTAATTAGTGATTTGAAAATGTCTATTTTTTAACGAATATGTATTGCATGTCCTAGAAAGCATTTTTTAACATTGGCAGTGCAACAGTTAAGAGTTGTCAATTGTGTCATTTTCTTTAAAAGAGAAATGTCTGTGTAAAGAAGCAATGTATGGGTCTGATGACCGATTGCCTAGCTCTCTGGTGCTCGCTATCACAGGTTTCCAGTTCGAGTCGAAATTCGAAATCCACCACGAAATCCATAAACAGTAGGTCCCGGTCTAATAGGATCAAGGAGATTATGGCCGAGTGGCTAGCTCCCGGTACCACAAGTTTTATAGTTCGAATCCCGGCGGGGGTTCGGAATCCACTTTAATGCTTAGGTCCCGGTCTAATAGGATCGTAGAGAGTCACAGATCCCAATAAGACTTCTTCTCACCCACATCATTGCCAAACTGTAAAGGGGCATCTCAATTCTAGGCACAGTGGTGTACTGTACTGTACTGTACTGTAGTAGTGGTCAAATAGGATCTAGAGCGTTGTGGTGGTAGTGTGTCTCGCATCCATCACCCATCTTCAAGCTACACGCACCTCCTGGGTAGAGCTTAATGAGTAACAGTGATGCAGCCCTTGCTTATGACAATGAATAACTGTCTATGTATTGCCAGATGCATTAGAACAACAGAAGCAATGCATTTCATATAATCCCTAATATTATATATTATATATATTTTATCTATATATACATTATAGATATTTATCTATATATATATTATAGATATTTTATCTATATATAAATATATCTATCTACACATATATCATTTATATATATATATAAAATGTCTTTAATATACATAATATCTAAGAGTAAAATAAAATTATTTCTTAAAAGAATTTCCTCAACTATTTTCGCATTTCAGAAATTCTGAATTTTACTGCAGTTTATTGCATACAGTAACTGAAATTTCCGTATCCATATTTCAAAAGGAAAATATACTTTTGAAAAATTTCATTTCTCAAACTATATATTTTAAAAATAAGTACTGAAAACATTCAAAAGCAATACCAACAACAGTAACAAAATAAAAGACTACTTTTATGTAGTTGAAAGGAAACATTCTTCTGCAACAAATTGCATCTACAATCTCCTAAACTTACGTCGCGTATGTTGCCAAACAATGAAACATAATAATATATATAGATTTCGTTTGTTTTGTTGGCATTTCGAAAAAGATCTAGAGGAATGTCTTTCTTTTTCCTCGCGTTTGAGTGAATTTATACAATTTCTATTTCTAAGTTAATATCTTGTTTTGTGTTCGTCTAGGATCGCATGGTACTAGGGCATTGCACTGGAGTACTAGAACTGCAGAAAAATGTTGCAGACAAAACAATCCAGCTATCATTTTATGACAATGTATATACTCTTAGATATCAAGCCAGAGTTGAAAAAAATAAAGACAATCTTCTGAAATAGTTTCAATTCTTTGCTCACATTTTACATATAAAAAAAGATTTTATCATACATGACTTTATCAATATATAAGATGATTTATATATATAATATAATATGATGGTCGAGTGCTCTTGCGCTCGGTACCCCAGGGTTCGAATCCCGGCGAGGTGATGTCATGGATGTTTGTAGTGGTTGGGAATCCACTTCAAACTGTAGAACCTGATCTAATAGGATCGTACAGAGTTGCGGGGATAGTGCGACTCGCGTCCGTAGCTTATCTTCAAGCTACATGTTCTCCCTGTGTAGTAACGCCGGCGCAACCCTTGCTTATGGCATAAATATAAACTGTATTTGCATTGCCAGCTGCATTATAACAACAACAACAATATTAAATCAAAATAATAACGCATTGTTGGTTACAGTTTGCGTGGCCAATTTCTTGAAATTCTGATGTGATTTTAATAAATTTTAATATTGAAATCTAAGAAACGTAATAAAATGAAAATATTTGAAATTTCACTACAACGTCAAGAACGGTATTCGAACCTGCTCTTCTTTTATAGATGCAGAGCTTAAATGCGCTTATAATTTAAATCTCGAATGCGTTTATAAACTCATGTTTGTGAAAATTGCAACACCATGAAGGAATCGCCATAATTGAATAAAATTTAATACACAGTTGAGTGGTAGTGGTGCAAATAAATGATTAAATGTTCAAAGCAAGCAAACAATAACAAGAGATCGGAATCAGTATTTTGTGTAGCCACCACGCGCCGCAATAAGTGCTGCTACACGCCGTGGCATGGAGTCAAACAAATTTTGAATGTCTGCCTGAGAAAGAGCATTCCATATTGTTTGTAAAAGTTCGTCTGCAGAACAACAGGACGAGGATCACGAGCGAAACGCCGACCAACGAAATCCCACACATGTTCAATCGGCGACATATCCGAGGAATACGCTGGCCAAGGAAGAAGCTGTACCTGCTGCGTTGCAAAGAAGGATTGAACAGTACTAGCGATATGAGGGCGGGCATTGTCCTGTTGAAATACAGAGCCTGGCAAACTTTGAAGGAAGGGAACAGCTTGGGGCTGTAGAACTTTACTGATGTACCGGTTGCTGTTCAGACTGCCCACAATTTTTAGCAATTGAGATCGGTCCATGATATGCTATGGCTCCCAGACCATAACACCGGGTGTTCGTTCACTGTGGCGTTCGATAATGCACTCCGGAAGATGGCGTTCACCGGCATAGCGTCTGGCACGAATGCGGCCATCGTGGTACAACAGATTAAAGCGGTATTCGTCAGAAAACACGACACGCTGCCAATCAGCACGCCAGTCTCTATGCTGAGCGGCCCATTGTAGCCGCAGGTGGCGATGGTTTAGCGTGAGAGGGATCTTGTATAAAGGAGTCCTTGCGAGCAGTCCATGCTGCAGCAGACGTCTACGAATTGATGAAGCCCACAATGAAACACCTGTAGCTATCCCGGCTACAGGAAGCTGTACGGTCCGTCAGCGCCATGCGGACCAGGTGTCTATCATCGCGAGCTGACGTCCCATTTCGGGGTCCACTCCCGGATTTCCGAGTTGTCCGACACTCGTCCGTCCACTGCTTCCAAAGACTCATCACTGTGCTGCTGTTACGCTGCACACGAGCGGCTACTGCACGATAAGACGATAAGACTACACGATAAGACACGATAAGACTACACGATAAGACGGCCTTCACGAAGGCCGATGATTCTCCCCCGTTCAAACTCTGTAGGTTGTTCAAATCTCGCTCTCTTTCGTCGAAGAGGCATAAGTAACGATTTAGCTAACGTTTACCACTAGCATATAACCACCGATAACCATACACGCCTCGCTACAGCCGTCTATTTATTCGGATCCATCCGCCTTCAGAGGGAGCAGCTCAGCATACACATGCGCTACGGATTTGAAATTCTAATCATTTATATATCATGCGCTAATTTGGATTTCCTGAAAATTTCAGCTCACTCGCGTAAGTCTTTCGTGGTGTTGCAATTTTCACAATCATGAGTTTAATTTAAATGATTTAAAACTGTTCTTGGGACATTCAAGGTGCAAGAAAATATCCTCATTTTGAAATTGAGAGATTCTCTGGATTAACTCTTAAAGTTGTAAGTTTTGATCACTTATATTAGAAATGTCATATATATTATCCTCAATATATTATCATGCTAAATACGTTATCATTCCGATTCAAAATATCCCTGGCAGCTGAATTCCCTATCTATTCATACACCTTGGAATTTTTTGTGCATGTCGGATAACGTTTCCGCCTTCTTCAAGTATCTTTAGTTCAAATTTGAACTCATTTTGAGTCGTGTTTCTTTTTTGACGGCATTTAGAATGTGAGACTTATATTTTAAAATGTATATTTAAAAATGTCAATGTATATTATGTATATTTCAAAAGAAAATACACTTTCGGAAAATTTCATTCTCAAACTATATATTTTAAAAATAGGTACTGAAAACATTGAAATGCAATACAAAAAAAAATAAGGACTGCTTTTATAGAGTCGAAAGAAACGTTCTTCTGCAACAAATTGCATCTGCAATCTCCTAAAATTACGTCTCGTATTTTGCCAAGCGATGAAACATAATATATATATTTATATTTCGTTTGTTTTGTTGGCATTTCGAAAAAGATCTTTCTTTCTGTTTGAATGAATTTATACAATTTCTATTACTGAGTTAATATCTTGTTTTGTGTTCGTCTAGGATCGCGTGATACTAGGGCATTGTACTGGAGTACTAGTACTCCAGAAAAACAATGCAGGCAAAACAATCCAACTATCATTTTACAACAATGTACACAGGCTCTTAGATATCAAGCCAAAGTTGAAAAAAAATGACAGTTGTCTGTAATAGTTTCAATTCTTTGCTTAATTTTTATATATTAAAAAAAAGATTTTACCAAAGTTGGAGACAGAGAGAAATTTTTGCTGATTTCATTTGCAATTCAATTATATTTAATAAATACGTACATACTTAGTATTCTGTGAAATAAAATATAAATTATTGAATTTACCTTTTAGATAATTGGTTAATTTTTGAATTTTTACAACATTTTTAAAAATGCAAAATATTTCACTAACTTAATACGTAGGGCTTTTTTTTCCCTAATGAAGGTGGCAAATATTTAGACTATTTTTTATGCAATAAGCAAGGCCTGCACCGACGTTATTTACTTAGCACTACCCAGGGGCGCATGTAGCTTGAAGATAAGCAGCTGACGCGGAGTAACACTAACCCGGCAACGCTCTACGATCCTATGAGACCGTGACCTACAGCTTAAAAGGCATTTCGATCCACTACAAACAACCATGGCACCGCCAGGTTTCGAACCACAAACCTGTGGCGCCGAGCTCCAGAACGCTAGCCACTCGGCCATCAGTGTCAGCCACTCGGCCATTGCACTGTACAAGGCCGGAATCATTGTAAAGTACAATCATGCCATGATGTGAACGGCGTCTTTCTGCACACGTTGGCAAGGGACCACTAGTTGGCCAGACAAAAATATTAAATTAAAATAAATTCTCATATTTTAATGCGTTTAAAATTTAAATGATTTAAAATTGATCTTGAACATTCGCAGTATCTCTGGATTTTCTTAATAATTTTAAAGTTTAAATCTTTGATCATTTATATTAAAATGTCATCATCATAACTTTCACATTGTGGGCCAAGGCCGTCTCCCTGATTTCAGGATGAGAGATATTTAAATTTTTACGGGGTAGAGTTGTCAGCCGTATGTCCAACGCTCAACAGTCATATTACACCGGAACCTACTGCTTAAAGTGGATTTCGAACCACTAGACATCCGTGGCACTACTGGGACTCGAACCCGAAACCTGTGGTACTGAGAGCCAGAGCGTTAGTCACTCGGCCATTCAGGCCCCATTTTAAAAGGTATTTATTTAAAATAATATTAAAAACTGATTCAATTTAAATAAACATTAGTATAAAACTACCCGACAAATATCTCTGAAATAAATACAGAGTAGAAAAAAACAAAACTTATTTCCTAAACGAATTCTCTAAAATATTTTGTGCATTTCACCAAATTCTAGATTTTATTGCAAGTTTATTGCATACAGTAGTAACTAAAATTTTCGTGTCTATATTTGAAAAGGAAAATACACTTTTGAAAAATTTCATTTCTCCAAAACTATATATTTTAAACGTAGGTACTGAATACATTCAAAAGCAGTATCATCAACAACAACAAAAAAAGGACTACTTTTATATAGTTGAAAGCAACAATCTTCTGCAACAAATTCTATCTGCAATCTCGTAAACTTACGTCACGTATGTTGCCAAAACATGAAACATAATAATAATAATATATATATATATATATATATATATATTGTTTTGTTTTGTTGACATTTCGAAAAAGATCTAGAGGAAATATCTATCTTTTCCTAGTGTTTGAGCGAATTTATACAATTTCTATTTCCAAGTTAATATCTTTGTTTTGTGTTCGTCTAGGATCGCGTGGTACTAGGGCATTATACTGGAGTACTAGTACTACAGAAAAAGATGCAGACAAAACAATCAACTATCATTTTACAACAATGTATATACTCTTACATATCAAGCCAAAGTTGAAAAAAAAAGACAGTCGTCTGTGATAGTTTCAATTCTTTGTTTGAATTTTATATACATAAAGATTTTATCAAAGTTGGAGAGAGAAATATTTGCTGATTTCATTCGCAATTCAATCATATTTAATAAACACGTATTTCGTATTCGGTGGAATAAAATAAAAATTGAGTTTACCTTTTAGATAGTTCATTAAATTTTGAATTCAACATTTTCAAAAATGCAAAATAGTTCACTAACTTAATACGTATCGGGTTTTCGTACTTTTAAGAATAAGTTTTTTTTCCTAAAGCAGCTGGAAAATACTTAGACTGTTACCTTTTATGCCTTAAGCAAGTTCCTTACCGACGTTACTCCTTTAGCCCTACCCAGGGAAGGCGCATAGCTGGAAGATAAGCTATGGACTGCAGCGCACCAAATTGGTTGTATTCCAATTTCCTGACAGTACATTATTGCATTTCTAAAATTCTAAATTTTATTGCAGTTTATTGCATATAGTAACTAAAATTTTCGTATCTATATTTCAAAAGGAAAATACACTTTTGAAAAATTTCATTTCTTTAAAATATATATTTAAAAAATAGGTATTGAAAACATTCAAAAGCAGTATCAACAAAAAAAAAAGACTACTTTTATAGAGTTGAAACGAACAACAAATTGTTTCTACATTCTCCTGAACTTGCGTCGCATATGTTGCCAAACGATGAAACATAATAATATATATATATATATTTCGATTGTTTGTTTTGTTGATATTTCGAAAAAGAGCTAGAGGAATATATCTTTTTCCTTCTGTTTGAGTGAATTTTATACAATTTCTATTTCTAAGTTAATATCTTGTTTTGTGTTCGTCTAGGATCGCGCGGTACTAGGGTATTGTACTGGAGTACTCCAGAAAAATGTAGACGAAACAATTCAACTATCATTTTACAACAATGTATATACTCTTAGATATAAAGCCAAAGTTGAAAAAAATAATAAGGCAGTCGTCTACAATAGTTTAAATTCTTTGCTTGAATTTTATACTACTGTGCCCATAAAGTAAGACCAATTATGTTTTATTTCAAAAACTTTTTATTTATTCTTGCAAATTTATTTCATCGGCTTCAAAGTGATCCCTTCCGGTCACAATGCAATTATGCCGACTTTTTTCCAATCTTCAGTGCATACTCAAAAGTCATCAGCAGGGATGGCCTTCAAAGAGCTCCCCGATTCATGTTGAATCTCTCCAATCGACTCAAAACGGTGCCCTCGGAATGGTCTTTTGAGTTTAAGGAATAGCCGCACGGTGTGAATACGGTGGTTGTGGAACGATATGGGCTTATTAATCAGTTTGAGAGTCTCCCAAAGCCAAGCGTCACTCAAACACTAATGACTGTTTCGACATTAAATTTCACACAGATGTCAAGGACAGTGCCAGCTCCCGAAAAAAGAAAGAAAATTGAAATTCCATTAGCCACGGAATTTTAAATTGAAAATGGGTCTTAACTTTTTGGACACAGTAGTATACTCTTAGATATCAAGCTAAATAGAGAAAAAAAAATAGTCGTCTGTGATAGTTTCAATTCTATGCTTGAACTTTATATATATAAAAAAAGTTTTCATCAAAGTTGGAGAGAGAGAGAAATTTTTGATGATTTGATTCGCAATTCATAAATACTACAGGATGTTTATAATTATAGTCCGACTTTCAAAATGCTGTAAAAAAAGAAAAACCTCGTCACAATGAGTTCAAATTTGAACTGAAGATACTTGAAGAAAGGGGAAACGGTATGGAATCATAAAAAAAGTTCCACCGTTTTTTCACATCCAATTGGCTACGACCTTGCCGTGGTGGATGGGCTTTCCACTCACAGTGTCCCAACTGTTGATTGACTTGGAAGTCATTTTTTCCCTCAAAAAACAGAAACCATCCAGCACATTGAACACTATAGTGGGTTGAATGTGCAACTCATGCCAAATACGTTGTCATTTCGATTCGAAATATCACTGGTAGCTGAAATCACTTTCTTTAGGCCGCTTACAGCGCCCTCTATTCATACACTTTTGAATTTATTTTGGATGCCGTAGCATTTCGCACTGCTTCAAGTATCTTCAGTTCAAATGTAAACTCAATGTGCCGTGTGGTTCTTCTTTTACAGCATTTTGAAAGTGGGACTTTAATTATAATCGCCCTGAATATTTGAATTGCAAATCAAATAAGCAAAAATTTCTGTCTCTCTCTTTCTAACTTTGATAAAATCTATTTTTATATAAAATCCAAGCAAAAAATAGAAACTATTGCAGACAACTGGTTTTTTTTTTTTCGTTTTTTTCAACTTTAGCTTGATATCTGAGAGCACATATTGTTGTAAAATGATAGTTGGATTGTTTTGTCTGCATTGTTTTTCTGGAGTATTAATACTCCAGTACAATGCCCTAGTACTACGTGATCGCAGACGATCACAAAACAAGATATTAACTTAGAAATAGAAATTGTATAAATTCACTCAAACGCGAGGAACAAGATAGAACATTCCTCTAGATCTTTTTCGAAATGTCAACAAAACAAATATATTTATATATATTATTCTGTTCCATCGTTTGGCAGTATACGCGACGTAAGTTTAGGAGATTGCAGATGCAATTTGTTGAAGAAGATAGTTCCTCCCTTCATGATTATAAAAGCATTCTTTTTTTTTTATGTTTTTAATGTTTTCAGTACCTATTTTTAAAATATACTAGTATAGTTTGGGAGAAATGAAATTTTTCAAAAGTGTATCTCCTTTTGAAATATAGATACCAAAAGTTTAGTTACTATATGCAATAAATTGCGATAAAATTTTGAATTTCAGAAATGCACAAAATATTTCAAAGAATTCGTTTAAGAAATATTTTTTTTTACTCTTTATTTATTTGAGAGATATTTAGCGGATAGTTGTAATAAAGAATTTGAAATTAAATTGGATTGTAATGATGAGTTGAATTGGGTTTTTAATATTATTTTGAATATGCACACTTTTATATAAATGATCAAAAATTAAAATTTTAAGATTATTAAAAAATTCAGAGAATCTCACAATTTCAAAATAAGGATATTTTCTTGTACTGCAAATGAAGAAGAAAAGTTTTAAATCATTTAAATTTTAAGCGCATTCAAATATTCAATGATATAATAATAATTTATTTAATATTGTTTGGTTCCGGTCTAATGTGATCGTAGAGTGTTGCGGAGTACGTCCGTTGCCTATCTTCAAAGCTACACATTCCCCCTGGGTAGTGGTGCAGCACTTGCCTTAAGGCATAAAAATAACTGTATAAGTATTTGGCAGCTGCGTTAGGAAAAAAAGTTTTACATTGCACATTTACAGAAGTGTAACATTTCCAGAATCAGACCAAAAAAAAAGTAGAAAAGAGATCCATATGCAATATTTAAATCCTTCGCATGAATTAAATTAATAATAAACTTTTAAGCGAATATCTACACATAAATTTCCTTTTTCAAATGCTTAATTTTTATAAGATGGTGCTTAAGGCAAGTAAAATTTTCGAACTTTTTTGAACAATTTCATACTCCGAAAAATAGCTACCAGAAATTTCAAAAACATTACGACCAAAAAAAAAAAGAACTTGTTACTTGTGTTAAGTTAAAAGAAACAATCTTTTTACGAAGCTTAGAAAACTGCATCGCGTATCTCTCCAGCAATAAAACAGAATGATATTTTTCATTTGTTGGCATCTTGGAAAAGATGAAATATCTGTATTCGAGACATTTTCTACAATTTTATTTGCGAGTTGATATCTTGTTTTGTGTTCGTCTACGATAGCGTGCTGCTAGGGCATTATAGTACTGGAATACTCCAGAAAAATGATACACACGAAACAATTCAAGTATCATTTTAGGCGAACGCCGAAAAAAAGAACCGATATTCGTCTACACTACATTTAATCCTTTGCTTCAATTTGTTAAATAATAAGAAATACCTCAAAAACTTTTATTAAACAGAAATATTTGCAGATTTTGTTCGTGTTCCATAGATATTTAGATGGCATATTAATACGTTTTTGGGGTCTGATGGCCGAGTGGCTAGTTCTCTGCTACTCGGTATCCCAGGTTTCGAGTTCGAGTCCTTGTGGGGCCATGGATGTTTGTAGCGGTTCGGAATCCACATTAAACCGCAGGTACCGGTCCTAATAACATCGTAGACAGTTGAGAAAGTACTGTGACTCCGCGTCCGTAGCTTATCTTCAAACTACACGCATTTCCTGGTTAGTGCTAAGTGGGTAACGTCGGTGCGGCGCTTGCTGCATTAGAACCAGCTGCTTTTGCCAGCTGTATTAGAACGAAAAAAATCTTTAGATGAATAGTAAATGAAATGTGTTTCGTGAGCATCTTATTTAGTATTCATCCAAGGATTTGAATGAATAGAAAGGTGCATCGGCATACCACTACTGTTGCCACTTCTAAGCATTAAAAGATAACACCCTTTCTCATCTAAACATACCTCATTCATTAAACATACAAACACCAAATTCATGCCACTAAATACTGTGCTATATTTCAAGAAAAGAACTCCTTTCTGAGTGTCGGGTTAAGGTTACAGATTTCCAAAAAAGCAAACATTAACAAAAGATTGTGCGGTGATTATTTATGAATGAATTCAATTCATGTTCTTGGCGAGATATTATATTTAATTTATGTTCCTGGCTAGATATGAATGCAGCCTCTATCCAATTACAATGGGGAGAATGAATGTTCTGGGGAAAGGAAATCCTATCCCATTTAGGCGTAAAGGGGACAGCTCCTCTTTTTCCTTTTTTTGTCCGGGATTAGGATATAAATGTCTGCTGCTTCTCCTGTTTCCTGATGAAAGATGGAGCAGGGAATTAAGTAGAGCATCGGCGCTTCTGAGATGCGTTCTGTCGCTTTTCCCGATTTGTTTGGTTTACAAGCAGTATGTTATTTATACATAAATAAATAAGATATATATATATATATAAAGAATGGGATAAAATACCTTCGGGTGGTAACAGGAGGGAACGAAGTGCCATAAATGTCTGTTTCGTTGCTAAATGTATTGATATTTATGACAGAGAAATGATATTAATTTTTCTATTTTAAATAGGGAGCATACTGTAACTGTAAAACTACAATTGCATTTTCTGCATATTTACAGTACTTGTTCGACCTGATGGCCCAGCGATGACTAGTGCTTTGGAGCTCAGTGCCACAGGTTTCGTTTTCGAATCCCAGTGAAGACATTGATGTTTGTCATGGGTCTTAATTCCCTTTAAGTCGTAGGTACTGGTCTCATTGGACTGTAGAGCATCGCAGAGCACAATGAGACTTCTTCTCACCTGCATCGTTCCCAAACTGTAAAGGGGCCACTCTGATGTGGTGTGGTGTGGCGTGGTAGTTGTAATGTATAATGGCGATACAAACAGGACAACCTCTTGAATATAAAATACGACAATACCAACAGGACAACCTCATAAACGTACAATATAACAGGTCAGCTTCCTTCGTGAGTAACATGACAACAGCAACAGTACAGCTTCTTCGACGTACAATATGATAACAGCAAAAGGATATTTTGATCAATGCAATTTTTGCATGATAATATATTAATTACTTTAAGCCGTAGGCCCCAGTCTCATATGACTGTTGAGCGTAAAGCTGACGGCCCTACTCCGTAAAAAAGAAAAACATCTCTCGTCTCGAAATCTACTAGTAGGTAAATGGCCTTGGTCCACTATAGGGCTATTGCGCCAATGCTGATGATGAATATATTAACTATTTCTTATGGAAGAAATGCGCTTCGCATACATCTCATTTACTATTCATCCAAGGATTGGGAGTGAATAAAAACGTGCATCGCGATGCAATTGACACCCTTTCTCATCCAAACATAGCTCATTGATTAAACATACACATACCGAAATCACATCACTAAAAACCACGAGGCATTTCAGGAAAAGGACTCCTTTCTGAGTCGGTTCGGTTGCAGACTCCAACGAAACGCTACCATACGCCACAGAGATTGAGTGCCATTATTTATGAATGAATTCAATTCAATTTCTATTGCCTTAGGCGAAGACGGTGGTTTCATTTGAGATACATTAATGCGGCCTCTATCCAATTACAATGAGGAAGAATGAATGTTATTGCGGAAAGGAGATCCTATCCGATTTGGAGATGTTCCTACAGCGTAAAGGGGCAGCTCCTCTTTTTCATTTTTCTTCCGGGATTAGGATATAAATGTCCGCTTCTCCTGTTTCCTGATGAAAGATGAAGCCGGGAGTTGAGTGTAGGATCGGAGCTCCTAAGATGTTTTCGGTCGCCATTTCCCGTTTATTCCCGGGCGCTTTTCCCGATTTGTTTGTTTAACGAGCACTGTGTTACTTATGCATAAATAAGATTTATATATGTATAAGGAATGGGATAAAAATACCTTCAGTTGGTAATAGGAGGTAATGAAGGGCGATAAATGTCTATTTTGGTGCTAAATATATGGATAAGAGAGAAATAATATGCATTTAGTTTCAATGTTAATTAGGCAGCATACTGTCACTGGAAAACTACATTAACATTTTCTATACATTTACAGTAATATTATTTTATTTATGTAAGAATGGAAAATATTTTAATTTTTAACTCTAATTTTATGTTTTCCTTTTCGTTTTCATTATGTTGCCATTGTTCTAATGCAGCTGGCAATACAGAGACAGTTAGTCTTTCTGCCGTAAGCAAGGGCTGCACCGCTGTGACTCATTGAGCACTACCCAGGGGGCACGTGTAGCTTGAAGATAGGCTATGGACGTTATTAACACTATCCCATACTTCTTGAGTACATAATACGACAATATCCAACAGGACAACTTCTTGAATATATAACATGACAATACCAAGACAGCCTTATCAGCATATTATATAACAATAGCAACAGGTCAGCTTCATCATGAGTAACAAGGCAATACCAACAGGACAAAATCTTGAATATTTAATAGGACAATACCAACAGGGCAACCTCAACAATAACAGGACAATCTGAATATAAAATAGGACAATACCACCAGGACAACTTCTTGAATATATAATATGACAATACCTAGACAGCTTCACCAACGTATACTATAACAATAACAAAAGGTCAGCTTCATCCATGAATAACATGACAACAGCAACATGATAGACTCATCCATGTACACTATGACAACAGCAAAAGGAAAATTCATCCGTGTCACTTTTGCATGATAATGGTTTAATCATTCCTTATGGAAGAAATTCGTTTCATACACATCTTCATTTACTATTCATCCAAGGATTGGCAATGAATAAAAACGTGTATCGAGATACCACTGTCATTGTAATTTCTCAGCATTAAAAGAGATTACACCACTTCTTCATTACAACCTCTCTCATCTAAACATATCTCATTCATCAAACTTACTAAATACTGAAATCATACCACTAAAAACCACTCGACTCGTCGTTCGGTTACAGACTTCCAAAAACGCAAACATTAGACCAGAGAGATTGAGTTGCGATTATTTATGAATGAATTCAATTCATATCCTCTTGGGCGAAGACGGAGTTTTCATTTGAGATGTATGAATGCGGCCTCCATCCAATCACAATGAGCAGAATGAATGTTCTGGGGAAAGGAGATTCCATCAGATTTGGAGCAGTTCCTACAGCGTAAAAGGGGCAGCTCCTCTTTTTCCTCTTTTTCTCCGGGATTAGGATATAAATGTCCGCTGCTTCTCCTGTTTCCTGATGAAAGATGGAGCCGGGAATGGAGTACAGGATCGTCGCTTCTGAGATGCTTTCGATCGCTTTTCCCGTTTATTCCTGGGCGCCTTTTCCCGATTTGTTTATTTAACGAGCACTGTGTTATTTATGCATAAATAAGATATATATATATGTGTATGTGTAAGAATGGGATAAAATAACTTCTGTTTGGTAACAGGAAGGAATGAATTGCAATAAATGTCTGTTTTGCTGCTAAATGTATTGATATTTATGACAGAGAAATGGTATCCATTTAGTTTCTATATTAATTAGCTAGCATACTGTAACGAAACACTACATTTGCCTTTTTTATATATTTATAATAATATTATTTTTATATAACAATATAAAATATTTACTCTGACTTTATTTTTACATTTTCTTCGTTTTAATTATTGATGTTGTTCTAATGCATCTGGCAATACAGAGACAGCTAATCGTTATGCTATAAGCAAGGGCTCCACCTTTGTTACTCATTGAGGACTACCCATGGGACATGTGTGACTTGAAGGTAGAGTACGGAAGCGAGTAACATTACCTCCGCAACGGTCTACTAGTCTATTATACCAGGGCCTAAGGTTTAAAGTTCATAATATGACAATACAATAAACATATAATATAAAAATACCAATAGGTCAACTATACTATATAGTCTGACTATATTATATAGTAACTCTAGACTGAATAATATAATAATACCAACATGACATCTTCTTGAATCTATAATATGACAATACCAACAGGACGACCTCTTGACTACATATTATGATAATGCGAACAGGTCAACTTCTTGAATATATAATATGACAATAGCAACAGGACATGATAACAGATTAATTATTTCTTGTGTACGGAATAAATTTATTCCATATCTCATTTACTATTCATCCAAGTATTTCGAATGAATAAAAACTTGTGTTGGGATACCAGTAATCTGATTGTAACTTCTCACCATTAAAAGAGATCACCCTTTCTCATCTAAACATCAAACACCAATCTTATACCACTAAAAACTGAACATGATTTCAGGATAAAGGACACATTCCTGGAGTCGGGTTCGGTTACAGACTTCCAAAACGCACACATTAACCACAGAATTGAGCGCGATTATTTATGAATGAATTCAATTTATATCCCTTTGGGCCGAAAGCCGTTTTCATTTGAGATATATGAATGCAGCCTCTATCCTATTACAATGAAGAGAAGGAATGTTCTGGGGAAAGGAGATTCCATTCCGATTTGGGGCTGCTCCTACAGCGTAAAGGGGTAGCTCCTCTTTTTCCTTTTTTTTCCGGGATTAAGATATAAATGTCGGCTTCTCCTGTTTCCTTGATGAAAGATGAAGTCGGGAATTAAGTAGAGGATCGCCGCTTCTGAGATGCGTTCGGTAGCATTTCCCGTTTATTCCCGGGCGCCTTTTCCCGATTTTGTTTATTTAACGAGCACTCTGTTATTTGTGCATAAATAAGATTTACATATGCTTATTTGTATGTATGTATAAGATTGGGATAAAAGACTTTTAGTTTGGTAATACGAAGGAATGAAGGGCGATAAATGTCTGTTTTGTTGCTAAATGTACTGATATTCATAACAGAGAAATGACATTAATCTAATATTAATATTAATTAGGAAGCAAACTGTAACTAGAAATTCTACATTTGCATTTTCTATATATTTATAGTAATTGTTAGGCCTGATAGCTGAATGACTAGTTCTGTGGCACGCGGTACCACAGGTTTCAGCTTCAAATCCCGGCGAAGCCATGGGTGTTTGTGGTGGTTTGGAATTCGCTTTAGCCCATAGGTACCGGTCTCATATGATTGTAGAGCATCACAAAGCCCAATCAGACTTCTTCTCGCCCACATCATTCACGAACTGTAAAGAGGCAACACTTCTTTAGGCACAGTGATGTGGTGTGGCATAGTAATAGTAAAATATATTGGCGATACTAACAGGACAACCTCTTGAATATATAATATCACAATACAAACAGGACATCCTCATCAACGTATAATCTAACAATGACAACAAGTAAGCTTGTTCCATGAATTGCATAACAGCAGCCTCATCGACAAGCTATATGACAAAAGCAAAAGGACAGCTGCATGTGTGTGGTGTAGTGTAGTAGTAGTAATGTATAATGGCGATACCAACAGGACAGCCACTTGCATATATAATATGACAATACCAAGACAGCCTCATCACCGTATAATATAACCGGATCAGCTTCCTTCATGAACTACATGACAATATCAACAGGATAACCTCATTGCTGTACATTATGACAACAGCAAAAGGATCGCTTCATCAGTGCAATTTTTGCATAAGGAATTCATTATTTCTTAGCAGCATTCAAACAGTACACCCTTTCTCATCTAAACACAACTCGTTCATTAAACATACAAGTACCAAAAATAATATCACTAAAAACCACGCGTTATTTCAGGGAAAGGACTCCTTTCCAGAGTCGGGTACAGTTGCAGACTCCAACAAAACGCAAAATTTAGCCAGAGAGATTGAGCGCGATTATTTATGAATGAATTCAATTTATGTATCTTGGCGAGACAGCGCGATATTATATTCAATTTCTATCCCTTGGCGAGATATATTAATGCGGCCTCTATCCAATTACAATGAGGAGAATGAATGTTCTGCGGAAAGGAGATTCCGTCCAATTTAGAGCTGCTCCTGTAGCGAAAAGGGGTAGCTCCTCTTTTTCCTTTTTTTTCCGGGATTAGGATATAAATGTCCGCTTCTCCTGTTTCTTGATGAAAGATGAAGATCGGGAATGAAGCAGAGCATCGTCGCTTCCTGAGAGGCGCTCGGTCGCTTTTCCCATTTTATTCCCGGACGCGTTTCCCGATTTGTTTATTTAACGGGCACTCTGTTATTTATGCATAAATAAGATTTATATATATGCATAAGAATGGGATACAATATATTCAGTTGGTAATGGGAAAGAATGAAAGGCAATAAATGTCTTTTTTGGTGCTAAATGTATTGATATTTGTAGCAGAGAAATGGTACTCATTTAGTTTCAGTAATTATTAGGGAGTATACTGTAACTACTAACTACGTTTGAATTTCTGTTTATAGAAATATTAGTTTCATATAGCAATGGAAAGGGTTGCAGCATTGTTACTCATTTAGCGCTACCCATGGGGCATGAGTAGCTTGAAGATACGCTACGCACGCTGGTAACATTATCCCAACACTTCTTGACTATAAAATATGACAATACCAACAGGAAACCTTTTTGACAATACCAACAGAATAGCCCCTTGACTATAGAATTTGACAATACCAACAGGAAACCCTTTTGGTAATATAATATGTCAATACCAACAGGATAGCACCTTGACTATAGAATTTGACAATACCAACAGGAGACAACTTCTTGTCTATATAATACTCATTATGTTGTTGTTATAATGCAACTGGCAATACAGAGACAGTTAATGGGCTAATATTAACATAAGCAAGGTCTGTACCGCTATGACTCATTTAGCACTATCCAGGGGCACTTGCAGCTTGAAGATAGGCACGGATACAAGCAACACAACCCCTGCAATGTTCTACGATACTATTAGACCGGGACCTAAGGTTTTAAGTGTATAATATGACAATATATAATATGGCAAAACCAACAGGTCAATCTCTTGAATATATTATATGAAAATACCAGAAGGACACCCTCTTGAACATATATTATGACACTACCAAAACAGTCTCATCAACGTAAAATAAAACAACCATTAAAAACTGCGTGTTATTTCGGGAAAAGGACTCCTTCCTGGAGTCGGTTTCGGTTGCAGACTTCCAAAATCGCAAACATTAGCACTGAGATTGAGTTGCGATTATTTATGAAGGATTTCAATTCATATCCTTTAGGGTGATCTGGCGTCTTCATTTGAGATATATGAATGCGGCCTCTATCCAATTACAATGAGCAGAATGAATGTTCTGGGGAAAGGAGATCCTATCCGATTTAGAGCCGTCCGTACAGCGTAAAAGGAGCGACTCCTGTTTTTCCGGGAATGGGATATAAATGTCTGCTGCTTCTCCTTTTTCCTGATGAAAGATGAAACCGGGAATGAAGTAGAGGATCGGCGCTTCTGAGATGCCTTCGGTCACTTTTTCCAGTTTATTTTCAGGAAGCTTTTCCCTATTTATTTACTAACAAACACTGTTATTTATGCATAAATATGATATGTATTATATATTTATGTATAAGAATGGTATAAAGTAACTTAAGTTGGTAATGGGAAGGAATGAAGGGCAATAAATGTCTGTTTTGTTGCTAAATGTATGGATATTTATAAGAGAGAAAGGATATTCATTTAGTTTCAATATTAATTAGGGAGCAGACTGTAACTTAAAAATAACGTTTGCATTTTCTATATATTTATAGCATTCTTCTTATTATTATTTCTAATGCACCTGGAAAATAGTTAGGCAGTTGTCTTTTACGCCATAAGCAAGGACAGCACCGATGTTACTCACTTAGCACTACCCAGGGGGTGCTTGTAGCTTGAAGATAAGCTATAGACACGAATGCTGGTGGTGGTGATTAATTGGTGATGATCATTCGGTGAGTGCTTTGGCACTATAAGCTTCAGGTTCGAATTCTGGATGTTTGTTAGAGAGGGATGTTTGTTCGGAATACAAGTTAAACTGTAGGTCCCGGTCTAATGTGCTCAAAGCGTGACCGTAGAGCGACAACCAAGAAGCCCACATTATAAAACATCTCGAGAGATTTCACTTATATTTGGATGGTGCATGTTATATGTCCACATGACTCTTAGTGTTAAATTGAGTTATATTTTGCCAAGACAACTCCCGTGATCTCCTGGTATGGAACCGCGGGTGGTGGTTGATTCTTCAAACTGGACAACTTAAAATGCACCGCTCTCGTACCATAGAGTAGTAATATAACAAAGCGCCCCCCCCAATTTTATAGAAACAGAATGTTAGTAAATAAATAATAATATATAAATACCACCCGTTCTTTTCATAATAGAGTGGGCGCTTTATTGCCCCTTGGCTTATTTCCCCCTGCAATCATTTGCTTACAAAATGCAAACATGTAAACAAAATATTAATTTTTTCAATAAAGCTTACTCAAAAAGGAAATGGATATTTTAAAATCTATTTCCTTTTAAAAAATCTATCTTGTATTATCTAGCTTCTAAAATCTAATTTAGCTAGTTAATTTTTAGTTAGTTAATTTCCCTAGTTAGTTTTCGCTCTACGATCATTGTGTGCACGCTTTATGCTAATTAGACCGACAAATACATCTTAAAATAGATTCCTAACCGCCAACGACAGAATTTGCGCCTGAACCCTGCGATACCAAAGGCCAGTGCGTTAATCAATTGGGCATCAATTAATCTATCTTCTAAAATCTATTTAAATCTATTTTCCTTTTTAAACGGGTATTTATATGAAATTTTTCTTTCTATCAAAACTGTATTGATAAAGAAATGACTCGGTTGTGAACGAATAACTTATTAATACGAATCAGCTAAAAGATCCGAAAGAAACAAACTATATGTATGTTAACTGTGCATGTAGAAGATAAACGACAAAAACAAAATCAGGACAGATTGGATGATGTTTTCGGTCCTCCCGGTCATAATCATTATTTTTCATTATTCCAATCATCATTTTTCGGTTGATTGGGGGTGATTTGAACATGTTGTTAAGAATAAGAATCATGAACGGATCACTGAAAAGATGGGCGGCAAAATGAACGGGTCATTAAAGTGAATGAACTTACCCATTCCTATTACTTATTAAATTAAATTTTTATTTCAACGGGAAAATAAATGGAAAAAAAAAATTATGAAATCCGATTCAGTTATAAAGAAATAGTAGAAACGATGTTTAAAGAATACATTTAGCATAATTAAGGTGGTAAGCGACAGATACAAGAAAGAATGAACCTCCTATACCTACAGACGAAAGTCAAATATGAAGAAAGAATTATTTATGTAATTCTTTCTTATTATTTGACAAATAAATTAATAATTAATTTGTTGAAATTAAAATGAGATGATTGTTTCCTCCTATTCTGTTGTTTATTTCCAAATGAAGTTTCTTCTTTTTTTAGATAAATTTCTTATGAATGCATAGTTCAATGAGATTTTATTTTAAGATTAATTAGATACGTAAAATCAAAATTAAAGGCGAATATATCTTACACTGTTACAGTATATACTTATAGTTTTTTTTTAATCATGCATTGTTAAAATTAAGACTTTTCATTTCAAATCATAATAAAAATTACAAAAAGATATCTCAAAAAGAAAGCATACGTATTACGCATTTATAAAATGGGTATTAATATCTATTTAAGTTCTACGGGAGATTAACATTTCGTTAAGTAACACTTTAGAACAAAAACTAAGAAGCACACTTTTACCGTTTATTTATTAATTCACGCGATTTAAAATGGAACAAACTCCGTTAAATATCACATCCAGATAAGGGTAAATAAATGAAATTCGTTTTTATCGAAATGGAATCTGCATATTAATTACCTACAAGGTGGGTAGTGTGTAAACAAATTAATAATTAGCCAAATAATACGTCAAATTCATTATTAAAAAACAGTTTTTTAAATTGTACATAATCCTTCAATAAAGAAAACAAATCTTCGTCCATTAAAAATTCAAATACAAAATAGTTTCTTTTTTGCGAAATGAAAATCTGCAACAACAGAAACTGGAAAAACCGGAATCCGCTCTCCTTACCCAATGAATCCACTTTTAATAAATCCCGAATAATTTTTTCTCGTCTGCTAATGGAAAATCAACTCAACTCGTCATCATACTTAATGTCGGCTTTTTTTTTCTTTCTTGAAAACTGTTCCTTGATATTTAGGCTTAACATCATTAGAAACAAATGAGTCGGTCGAACTGAGTGTTTCTTTTTTTTTTTTTTCAATTCGTTCTATTAGCTCACACTCTCCCTATCTATACCTTGTTCAAGTTTTCAATCGTTCATAAAATACTTTTTATTCATTCACTCGAGTTCAAGCACATTTTTTAAAACTTGTAGTGGATGACACTGGATGGTAAATCAATTTTTTCAAATATTAATTCAGTAATTAAATTTAATTCATTAATTTTAAATTTGCTTAGATTTAAGATGCATCTACCCATACATGGCGCCCGATAAACTTAAAAAAATGAATGAAAATTATTTATAAAGTACTTTCTGCAATAGAGTGAAAAAAAGTAGGAATTGACTTTGACTTTTTTTATTTTTTATTTTACTTGTTTCTCATCTGCTAATGGAAAATCTACTCAACTTGTCATCATAATTAATGGCGGCTTTTTTTTCCTTCTTAAAAACTGTTCCTTGATATTTAGGCTTAACATCATTAGAAACAAATGAGTCGGCCGAACTGAGCGTTTTATTTTTTTTATTCCTGTATCCTCTGATGATTTGTTGCAATTGCTACAGGATAATTTCTTCCTGATGTTTATTTTTCAGACCAAATTCCATCGCTTATTAAGGTTGCTGTTTTTTGTGTTTTCTGTTTTGTTTTCTTTTTGTAAAGGTTTCAGCAAACACACGAAAAAATTCTTAATTGCTCTCTTAATGGTTTCGAATGAATTTCTCGTACAGCAATACAAACGTTCGATGCTGTCTTTTTTGTCAGCTTCTCTTGAGCTGTCAGCGTCGCTCACAAAATAAATTCTTTGAGCAAATTAGTTTCATTAGCATTCTCCAAACTGGCTTCGCGTTCCATTTTAGAAGGAGTAGAATAAAAATACATTGGCTTGTTTTGCCAGACATAGTATCGAGTCACGAGGGTAGTGTGTGTTTTATGATGGGTTTCAATTTTTAATGAGAAAATATGTCATAGTGTATAATGTCAGCCAATTTATGGAAGTCAATCTTATTGAAATCTTTACCTTTGCGTAATTTTCACAAATTTGATTTCAGATACGTCATTTAAGGTATTCAGAATTCTCGTCTCGAAATCTGAAAGTTGGCAGATGGGCATGTGCAAAAAATGCTGCAGGTAGTCTGTAACGAAATATTAATTTTTTCAATAAAGCTTACTCAAAAAGGGAATAGATATTTTTTTATATTAAACCTGCATTGATAAGGAGATGTCTCGGTTGTGAACGAATAGGTTTTTATACGAATCTGCTAGACGATACGTAACAAACGAACTATAGGTTAATAGTGCAAGAAGAAATTGAGCGACAAAAAACAGAAGCAGGAAATGGCAGATTGGACAATGTTTTCGGTCATTTTGCTCCTTGGGCCATGATCAGTATTTTTCGTTATTTGGATTGTTTGAGAATCAACTACAGAAATAAAGGAAGTGATTTCAGCATGCTGTTAAGAATAAGAACCATGAACGGATCACAGAAAAAATCGATGGCAAAATGAACGGGTCATTAAAGTGAAGGAATTGACTCATTAATACTAATTATTAAAATACATTTTTTATTTTTGTAACTATTATTTTTTATTTCTACAAATTGTTAAATTACAATTTTTATTGCTACTAATTAATTTTTTTTATTAAACTTTATGTCTTATTCCTACTACTTAATAAACATTTTTTATTTTCAACATATTTTAAGTTTTAAAAAAAAATTATATATATATAAAATATATAAAAATATAAATATATATATATAATATATAAATATATATATGAAATGCGATTTAGTTAAATAGAAATAATAACGTTGATGTGTAAAAAAATACATTTAACATAATTAAAACAGAAGTGACAGATGCAAGAAAGAATGAACATCTTATATCTATAGACGAATGCCAAATATTAAAAAAGAATCTTGAATTATAAAAATTAATTTGTTAAGCGTTTTATAAAAATCACTTGATTATTTCCAAATTATGTTTCTTCTATTTTTAGATAAATTTCTTATTATGCATACATAAAGTAAAATCACACTATAGTTTTTGAACTAAGATTAATTAGATACGTAAAATCCAAATGAATAACGAATATGCACTCAAGAGCCAAAACATTCTGACCACCCCTACATTTTGCAATGAACTCACCTGGATGACGTGTAAGGCACGTGATCAGGTGGAAGTGGTATTTAACTGCTGCTGGAGAGTCTGAAGAATCATTCTTTCATTTACTTATGTGTGTGATAGGAAAGGCTGCTGATCTAAGCGACTTTGATAGAGGGCAGATTGTAATGGCTCGGAACAAGTATTTCCGAAACTGCACGACTCGTATGTTGTTCGCGATCTACAGTTGTTGGTACTTATGCAAAGTGGATGAATGACGGTGAAACCAGCAGTAGACGACATGGTGTTGGACGTCCACACGCTATAAAAGAAAAAGGTCGTCGGAGACTGTCTCGCATGGTGAAGTAAAACCGGAGCCAGACGGTGGCTCAGCTGACAGCCCAACACAATGCAGGGCCAAGTAGAATAGTATCGGAGCACACTGTTCAGCGGACACTGTTGGTTATGGGGCTACGCAGCAAATGTCTGCGCTGGGCCCGGGACCATCGTGACTGGCCCATGGATCAGTGGGAGAGAGTTACCTGGTCAGATGAATCACGGTTTGTTATTCATCACGCCGATGGCCGTGTCAGGATACGCCGTACTTCCAGGCGAACAGTTGCTCCCTCAATGTACAGTAGGTCGTACACAGGCCTGTGGTGGCGGTATTATGCTTTGGGGACATTCTCTTGGGCGTCTCTGGGACCCGTGGTTGTGGTCGAGCAGACCATGAATGCTACAGGGTATCTGAACATCATTGCGGACCAGTTGCATCCTTACATGGCCTCTGTTTTTCCAGCTGGAAATGGAATGTTCCAACAGGACAACGCCCCTTGTCACAAGGTTAAAATTGTGTTGGAGTGGTTCCAGGAACATGATACTGAATTCCAGTTAATGTCCTGGCCGCCAAACTTACCGAATCTCAATCAGATAGAACACATTTGGGATGTCCTGGGACGGCAACTCAGAATTCAAAGATCACCAATTCGCAATATCTCGGATTTGCGTGACCGCTGCTTACACATATGGTACAATCTGTCTCTGGCCATCTACCAAGGATTTGTGGCATCCATGCCAAGGCGGGTTGAAGCTGTGTTGCGCGCCAAAGGTGGGCCAACTCGTTATTGACAGGTGGTCATAATGTTTTGGCTCTTGAGTGTATCTTACACTGTTACAGCATACACTAATGTTTTTCTTCTTAAATATGTATTGTTGAAAATAAGACACTTGGTTTTTTTTTCGCATTTCAAATCGTAATAAAAATAATAATATATCTCAAAAAAAAATGAAGACATCCTTTTATAAAATGGGTATTAATATCTATTTACCTTCAAACAGAGATTTATATTTCGTTAAGTAGCACTTTAAAAAAACTTAAGAAGCACATTATTTCCGTATATTTTTTAAATCTCCGGCGATTTAAAATAGAACAAACTCCGTTCCAAATCACATACGCATAAGGGTAAATAAATGAAAATCAGTTTTTATTGAAATGGAATCTTTGTATTAATTACCTGCAAGACGGATAGTATGTAAACAAATTATTAATTAGCGAAATAATTTATTATTAAAAAACAGTTTTTTTAAACTGTGCATAATCCTTCTATAAAGAAAACAAATCTTCGGTCATTAAAAATTCAAAGACAAAAATGCTTTTCTTTTTTGCGAAACGAAAATCAGCTACAACAAAAACTGAAAAACTGTAACAGCTTTCGTTACCCAATGAATCCACTTTTATAAAATCCCAAATAATTTTTTTCTCGTCTGCTAATGGAAAATCAACTCATCTCGCCATCATAATTAATGTCGGCTTTTTTTCCTTCTTGAAAACTGTTCCTTGATATTTAGGCTTAACATCATTAGAAACAAATGAGTCGGCCGAACTGAGCGTTTTATTTTATTTTTTCTTCTATCCTTTAATGAATTGTTGCAATTGCTTCAGGATAATTTCTTCCTGTTGTTTATTTTTCAAAACCAAATTCCATCTCGTATTCAGATTGCTGCTTTTTGTTTTCTTTTTTTTTTTTTTTTTTTTTTTTTTAAGTTTTCAGCGCGCACAAAAAAATGTCTTAATTGCTCTCTTAATGGTTTCGGATGAATTTCTCGCACAGCAATACAAACGCTCTTTGTTGTCTTTTTTTTTTCTGTCTGTCTGTCTTCTCAGCTGTCAGCGTTTGCTCACGAAATAAATTCTGGAGCAAATTAGTTTCATTAGCATTCTCCAAAATGACTTCATCTTTTTATTTTTGGAGGAGCAAATAAAATACATTGGCTTGTTTGCCAGACATTGTATCTTGGCACGAGGTGTAGTCTGTATTTTATGATGAGTTTAAATTTTAATGAGAAACTATGTTATAGTGTATAATGTCAGCCAATTTATAGGAGACTTTTATTGATAGTTTTACTTTCGCTTCATTTTCACAGATATCAGATACATCATTTAAGATTAAGTATTTGAATTGTTTTTCCCAAATACATCTGATAAACACTTAGAGTTCGCTTTTATGTCATAAGGAATGGACCGATTTTACTCGCTTAGCACTACCCAGGAGGTGCTTGAAGCTTGAAGATAAGTAAGGACGTCGAGTCACACTAACCCCACAACGCTCTACGGTCATATGAGAACGAGACCTACTTTTTAAAGTCTATTCCGAACCACTACAAATATCCCTGCATTCACTAGTCACTCGGCCATGAGGCGCCCATTATAATAAAATTTATATCATCATCATCATCATCAGTGTCGCAACAGCCTCATGGTGGACCAGGGCCTTTTGCTTACTGGCAGATTTTGAGAAAATAATATTAATTAATTTTTTCCTCTTTTTTTTAAAAGATAAGGTTGTCATCCATAAGTCCAACGCTCTACAGTCATATTAGATCAGGACCTACTGCTTAAAGTGGATTCCGAACTACTACAAGCATCACTGGCACCTCCGAGACTCGAACCAGGAACCTATTGTACCGAGCTCAAGAGCGCTAGAGACTCGGCGATTGAGGCCCTTTGATATATTTTAACACTATAATGCTTTTGTTATAAGATTGAAATGTTTTGTTATAACAAAAAATGCATTCTTTCTTAAGAATAATCATAGTATTTCCAGCGTTATTTCGCTATATATTAGCGATTATAGCGTTATTTCGCTATAGTATTCTATATATAGATTATAGCGTTATTAGCTATAGATTATAGCGTTATTTCGCTATAGTATAGTATAGTTTATAGCGTTATTTCGCTATAGTATAGTATAGTTTATAGCGTTATTTCGCTATAGTATTTCCAGCAGTCCAGGGTGTATTTCGACACATATCCGAAGGTTAAAATCTCGGACGAAACTGTTCCGGCACTGCGTGCCTTACTGGAGAGTTCTTAAAACATCCGTTTAATCAGTGTGATTGTTGTTGGGATTCACTGACTTCTCTTATTTGAATTGCAAATCCCTTTATTTTATTAAACTCTAATTTAAATTAAAGTAATAGCATAAAATAGAGCATTTAATAAATTCGTTTCTAAAAAATAAATTGAACATAATTAAGGAGCTAAGCGACAGTTAGAAGAAAGAATGAATATCTAATATCTATATACGAAAATCAAATATTAAATGAAGAACATAGAATTAAAAAAATTAATTTGTTGAAATTAAACTGAGTGAGTGATTTTTCCTGTGCCCTTGATTATTTGCAAATTATGTTTCTTCTTTTTAGACACATTTTTATAAACGCATAGTTCAAAAACTACAGTGGGATTTTATTTTAAGATTAATTAGACACGTTAAACTCAAAATTACAAAGAAAATATCTTACACTGTTACAGTATACAGACATTTTTTTCTTCTTAAATATGTATCGTCGAAAATAAGACGTTTGCTCTTTTTTCGCATTTCAAATCATAATAAAAATTACAAGATATCTCGAAAACAAAGTAGACATCCTTTTATAAAATGGGTATTAATATCTATTTACCATCAACGGAGATTTATATTTCGTTAAATAACACGTCATAAAAAAATTAAGAAACACATTTTGTCCGTTTATTTATTAAATCTCCTGCGATTTAAAATGAAAGAAACTACATTCTAAATCACATACGTATAAAGGTAAATAAATAAAATTTGTTTCTATCCAAATGAAATCTGCGTATTAATTACCTACAAGAGGGGTAGTGTGTAAACACATTATTAATTAGAGAAAGAATACGTTAAATTTATTATTAAAAAACACTTTTTTAAATTGCATACATAATCCTCCAATAAATAAAACAAATCTTCGTCCATTAAAAATTCAAACACAAAAATGCTTTCTTTTTTGCGAAACTAAAATCAGCAACAACAAAAACTGAAAAACCTTCTCTCTCCTCACTCAACCACTTTTATTAAATCCCAAGCATTTTTTTATCGTCTGCTAATGGAAAATCAACTCAACTCGTCATCATAATTAATGTCGGCTTTATTTGCTTCTCGAAAACTGTTTCTTGATATTTAGGCTTAACATCATTAGAAACAAAGGAGTCGCCAAAACTGGCCGTTTCTTTTATTCAATTTCTACTAGTAGCTCACGTTCTCCCTATAGATATCTTGTTCACATTTTCAATCGCTCATTAAATACTTTTTATTCCTCCACTCGAGTTCAAATACATTTTTTTGAACTTGTAGTGGATGACACTGGATGTTAATACAGTTTTTTCAAATATTAATTTATTCATTAAATTAATTTTATTAATTTTAGTTTTTTATAGATTTAAATTTGCATGTATCTACCCATAGATGGCGCCAGATAAATTTAAAAAAATGAATGAAAATTATTTATAAAGGATTTTCTGCTATATAGTGAAAAAAAAGTAGGAATTGACTTAAAAATTTTTTATTTTTATTTTACTTGTTTATCGTCTGCTAATGCAAAATCAACTCAACTCGCCATCGTAATTAATGTCGGGTTTTTTTTCCTTCGTGAAAACTGTTCCTTGATATTTAGGCTTAACATCATTAGAAACAGATGAGTCGGTCGAACTGCGCTTTTTTATTTTTTTCTTGTATCCTCTGATGATTTGTTGCAATTGATTCAGGATAATTTCTTCCTCTTATTTATTTTTGCAAACCGAATTCCATCGCTTCCAAGGTTGCTGCTTTTTTGTTTCTGTTCTGTTTTCCTTTTTTTTAATGTTTTGAGCATACACACAAAAAATTTTTATTTGCTCTCTTAATAGTTTCGAATGAATTTCTCGTACAGCAATACAAACGTCCGTTGCTGTCTTTTCTTTTTCTGTCTGTCTCTCCTGGGCTGTCAGCGTGGCTCACAAAATACATTCTTTGTGGAAATTAGTTTCATTAATATTCTCCAAAATGGCTTTTTTTTTTTTTTTTTTTTTTTTTTTTTTTTTTGAAGGGTAAGTAAATTACAATGGTTTGTTTGCCAGACATTGTATCGAGGCAGTAGGGTAGTGCGTATTTTATGACGGGTTTTAATTTCAATGAGATAATATAGGTCACAATGTATAATGTCAGCCAATTATATCTATTTCCACATATTTGATATCAAATACATCAATTAAGATACATCATTTGAAATTCATAAGCTAATTCTAAATGAATTCAAATGATGTATCTTAAATGATAATTCTAGTCATTCGACCATCAGTCGTTCATTACAATAAACATCATCATCATCATCATCAGTGGCGCAACAGCCTCATGGTGAACTAGACCCTTTTGCCTACTGGCAGATTTCGAAAAATAATTTTGATTTTTTTTCCCCTCTTTTTTTAAATGTGATTGTCATCCCTACTCCCAACGCTCTGCAGTCGTAGTAGATCAGGGCCTACTGCTTAAAGTGGATTCCGAACCACTCACAAACAACATCCATGGCACCGTCGGGACTCTAATCCGAAACCTGTGGTACCGAGAGCAAGATTGTTAGACACTCGGTCATTGAGGCCCTTTGATATATTACACCAATATAATGACTTTTGTTATAATAATGAAATACTATTATTATTCTTAAGAAATAATCATAGTATTTCCAGCGTTGTCCAAGGTGGGTTTCGACACGTATTTAAAGGAAAGAATTTTAGAAGGAACTATCTGGTTCTGCATGCCTTATTGGAAACATCCTGTTCAACTAGTATATCGTCGTTGGTATTAACAGACTTCGCTTATTTTAATTGCAAATAATTTTATTTTATTGAACTCACATAACGCAAATAATGCATTTTATGTATTCGTTTTAAAAAATACATTTAACATAATTAAGTGGCGATGTGACAGATCCGAGAAAGAATGAACGTCTTATATCTGAAGAGGAGTGCCATATGTTAAGGAAGAATATTGAGTTATAAAAACTAATTTAATGCAATTAAAACGAGATGAGTTTTTGTTATCCTATTCCCTTGAATATTTCCAAATTATGTTTCTTCTTTTTTTAGATACATACATTTCGTATTATGAATGCTGGTTCAAAAACTCCAATCAGATTTTATTTTATAACATTTAGATAAGTAAACTCAAAATTAAAGGCGAATATATCTTGCAGTGTTACAGTACGTACTTATATTTTACATCTTAAGCGTATGTTATTAAAAAAAAGACTTTTTCTTTTTGCATTTCAAACAATCATAATAAAAATTACAAGATATCTCATAGTTCAAAAATTTGATTATTTTAAGATTAATCAGATACGCAAACTCAAAATTAAACGCGAATATATACTTACATTTTTCTCCTTAAACATGTTAAATATAATTATCAACGCATAGAGTGACATATTTTTTAATATTTTTTATACATTTGAAACCATAATAAAAATTGCAAGATAAAAATTACAAAACAAAGCAGACGTCCTTTTATAAAATGCGTATTGATATCTATTTACTTTCTACAGAGATTCATATTTCGTTAAGTAACCATTTAAAAAAAGTAAGAAGCGCACTTTGTCCGTTTATTTATTAAATCTCGGGCGATTTAAAATGGAACAAACTGCATTCCAAATCATATACGCATAAGGGTAAATAAAAGAAATTCGTTTTTATCGAAATGGAATCTTTGTATTAATTACCTACAAGACGGCTAGTGTGTAAACAAATTATTAACTAGCGAAATAATAGGTCAAATGTATTATTAAAAAGCAGTTTTTAAAATTGTATACATAATCCTTTAATAAAGAAAACAAATCTTCGCCCATTAAAAATTTCAAATACAAAATAGGCTTTCTTTTTTGCGAAGCGAAAATCGAAAACAGCAAAAACTGAAAAAATCGCATCCTCTCCGCTTACCCAAATAATCCACTTTTATTAAATCCCGAATTTTAATTCAATTCCTTCTATTAGCTCACACTCTCCCTCTATGTATCTTGTTCACATTTTCAATCGTTCATAAAATACTTTTTATTCATCCAATCAAGTTCAAACACATTTTTTTTAACTTATAGTGGATGACACTGGATGGTAATACAATTTTTGCAAATATTAATTCCGTAATTAAATTTAATGCATTAATTTTAGATTTTTTAGATTTAAGGGGCATGTATCTACCAATAGATGGCGCCAGATAAACTTAAATAAATGAACGAAAATTATTTATAAAGGACTTTCTGCTATATAGAGAAAAAAAGTAGGAATTGACTTAATTTTTTTAATTTTACTTGTTTCTCGTCTGCTAATGGAAAATCAACTCAACTCGTCATCATAATTAATGTCTGTTTTTTTTCCCTTCTTGAGAACTATTCCTTGATATTTAGGCTTAACATCATTAGAAACAAATGAGTCGGGCGAACTGAGCTTTTTCTTTTTTTTTTTATCTTCATCCTTTGATGATTTATTGCAATTGCTTCAGGATAATTTCTTCCTGTTGTTTATTTTTCCGACCGAATTCCATGGCTTATCAAGGTTTTTTTTTTCTTGTTTTGCTGTTTTGTTTCCTTTTTTTAAAGTTTTCAGCGCCCACTCAGAAAATTCTTAATTGCTCTCTTAATGGTTTCGGATGAATTTCTCGTACAACAATACAAACGTTCGATGCTGTCTTTTTTTCTGTCTGTCTCTCCTGAGCTGTCAGCGTGGCTCACGAACTAAATTCTTTGAGCAAATTAGTTTCATTAGCATTCTCCAAAATGACTTCGTCTTTTTATTTTTGGAGGAGAAAATAAAAATACGTTGGCTTGTTTTGCCATACATTTTTTCGAGAAATGAAGGTAGTGTGTGTTTTATGATGGGAAAATATATCACAGTGCATTATGTCAGCCAATTTATGGGAGCCGATCTCATTTAAAGTTTTACCTTCGCGTCATTTTCACAGATTTGATATCAAATTCGTCATTTAAGTTATTCAGAATTCTCGTCTCGAAATCTGCCAGTAGACAAATGGGTATGTGCAAACTGTAACGAAATATTAATTTTTTCAATAAAGTTTACTCAAAAATTAAATAGGTATTCTTTGTATTAAAACTGTATTGATAAGTATATGTCTGGGTTGTGAACGAATAGGTTTTTAATACGAATCAGCTAGAAGCTCCGAAACAAACAACTGTTGGTTAACAGTTCATGTAAACGATGAGCTACAAAAAGAAAATAATAAGAGGAAATGACAGATTGGACGATGCATGTGGTCCGGATGATTTTGCTCGCCGATTCATGATCATTATTTTTCATTTTTCCAATCATTATTTTCATTAATTCCATCATTATTTATTCCCATCATGATTTGAATGTGTTGTTAAAAATAAGAATGATGAACGGATCACTGTACAGATCGTCGCGAAATTAACGGGTCATTAAATTGAATAAATTGACCAATTCCTAATACTGATTGAACTATATTTTTTATTTCAACGGGAGAATAAATAAAAAAAATAATATCCAATATATTTATAAAGAAATATTTGAAATGTTGGGGTCAAAAAAATACATTTAACATAATTAAATGGTAAAATGACAGATACAAGAAAGAATGAAGATCTTATATCTACAGACACATGTCAAATGTTAAGAAAAAATCTTGAATTATAAATATTAATCTGTTGAAATTAAAATGAGATTAATGTTCTATCACATCCATTTGATTATTTTCAAATTATGTTTCTTCTTTTTTTAGATAAATTTCTTATGAATGCATAGTTGAAAAACTCCGGTGAGATTTTATTTTAAGATTAAATAGATACGTAAACTCAAATTTAAAGGCGAATATATATTAAATTTTTACAGTATATGTTTAAATTTTTCTTTTTAAATATGTATTGTTAAAAATAAATCTTTTTTGCATTTCAAATATTAATAATAATTATAAGATATCTCCAACAAAACATACGACATCCTTTTTATAAAATGGGTCTTAATATCTATTTACCTTCCAAGAGATTTATATTTCGCTAAGTAACACTTTAAAAAAAATTAAGAACACTTTTTCTGTTTATATATTAAATCTCAGGCTATTTAAAATAGAAAAAACTACGTCTTAAATCACACACGCATAAGGGTAAATAACTGAAATTCTTTTTTATCGAAAAGGAATCTACGTATTAATTACCTACGAGACGGGTAGCGTGTAAACAAATTATTAATTAGTGAAATAATACGTCAAACTTATTATTAAAATACAGTTCTTTAAACTGTGCATAATCCTTTAATAAAGGAAACAAATCTTCACCCATTAAAAATTCAAAATACAAAAATGCTTTCTTTTTTGCGAAACGAAAATCTGCAACAACAAAAACCTACAATCCACCGCCCTCCCTACCCTATGAATAAACTTTTATTAAATCCCGAATTTTTATTCAATTCCTTCTAATAGCTGACACTCTCCCTATATATATATATCTTGTTCACATTTTCAGCCGTTCATGAAATACTTTGTATTCATCCTCTCAAGTTCAAATACATTTTTTTAACTTGTAGTGGATGACACTGGATGTGAATGCAGTTTATTCAAACCTTAACTCAGTAATTTAATTTAATTTAATTCATTATTTTAGTTTTTTTTTCTAAATTTAAGTTGCATATATCTACCAATAGATGGCGCCAGATAAACTTAAAAAAATGAATGAAAATTATTTATAAAGGACTTTTCTGCAATAAAGTAAAAAAAAAGAAGGAATTGACTTAAATTTTTTTTATTTTTATTTTACTTGTTTCTCGTCTGCTAACGGAAAATCTACTCAACTCGACATCATAATTAATGTCGTCTTTTTTTCCTTCCTTGAAAACTGTTCCTTGATATTTAGGCTTAACATCATTAGAAACAAATGAGTCCGTCGAACTCAGCGGTTTTTCTTCTATCCTTCGATGATTTGTTGCAATTGCTTCAGGATAATTTCTTCCTGTTGTTTATTTTTCAAACCCAATTCTTTCGCTTATTAAGGTCGCTGCTTTTTGTTTTCTGTTTTGTTTTCTTTTTTTAAAGTTTTCAGCGCACACAAAAAAATTCTTAATTACTTTTCTTAATGGTTTCGGATGAATTCTTCGTACAGCAATACAAACGCCCGTTGCTGTCTTTTTTTTTTTCTGTCTGTCTCTCCTGAGCTGTCAGCGTGGCTCACAAAATAAATTCTTCGAGCAAATTAGTTTCATTAGCATTCTCCAAAATGACTTGGTCTTTTTATTTAGGAGGGGCATATAAAAATAACATTTGCTTTTTTGTTAAGACATTGTATCGGAGCATAAGGGTTAAAGGTTTGTTTTATGATGGGTTTTAATTTTAATGAGAAAAGATATGCCACGGTGTATAATGTCAGCCAATTTATGTGAGCAATTTTAATTTATATAGCCTTACCTTTGCGTCAGTTTCCCAAATTTGATGACTCATTTAAGATATTCAGAATTTGAAATGAATATACAATTTTATAAGTGCATTGTGAATCTCCGCGGCCTTTCGGCCAAGTGCCTATCTCTTTCCCCTTTGGTACTTACTACATTCTTCAAGTTCGAATCCTGGCGGGGGCAAGGATTAATGTTAGTTGTTCGGAATCCACATTAAACTGTAGGTCCCGATCTGATTTTCCTTTGTGAGCGCAAGATCTCTTGAGTAACGTCAGTACAGTCCTTGCTTGTGACATAAAAATAACTGTCTTAGTATTTCCCAGCTGCATTAGGAAAAAAAGGACACAATTGTTAATTTACACATTAGAAAACGTAATTGTAATTTTACAGAAATTTAATATTTCAGAAGTCAGACCAAAGATGAAGAAACGCTATCCTTATGCAATATTTTAAATCTTTTGATTGAATTAAATTAATAATCCATTTAACCCAGGTTTGAGCACCGGCAGCGCCATGGATGTTTGTGGGGGGTTCGAAATCACCTTTAAGCAATGGGTCCCGCACAAACAAGATCGTAGAGGGTTGCGGGGGTAGTGTTACTCGACGTCCGTAGCTTATCATCAAGCTACACGCGCCTCCAGGGTAGAGCTAAGTGAATAATGTCGGCGCAGCTCTTATGGCATTAAAAGATCACGGTCTAAGTATTTGCCAGCTGCATTAGTAAAAAAAAAAAAACTTTAAATGAGAGCTTCCCATAAACTGGCTGACATTATACACTGTGGCATACATTTTCTCATTAAAATTGAAAGCCATTATAAAACACACACTTGCCAGACATTGTATTGCAGCATAAGGGTAGAACAAGCCAATGTATTTTTATTTGCTCCTCCCAAAATGAAAAGATGAAGCTATTTTCGAGAATGCTAATGAAACTAATTTGCTCAAAGAATTTATTTTCTTAGCAATGCTGACAGCTCCGGAGAGACAGACAGAAAAAAAAAAGACAGCAACGAACGTTTGTATTGCTGTACGAAGAAATTCATCCGAAACCATTACAGCAATTAAGAATTTTTTACTGTGTGCGCTGAAAACTTTAAAAAAAAAAACAAAAAACAAAACAGCAAAACAAAAAGCAGCAACCTTAATAAGCGATGGAATTCGGTTTGAAAAATAAACAACGGAAGAAATTGTCCTGAAGCAATTGCAACAAATCATCGAAGGATAGAAAAAAAAAAAAATAATAAAAAGCTCAGTTGGGAAGGCTCATTTGTTTCTAATGATGTTAAGCCTAAACATCAAGGAACAGTTTACAAGGAAGGAAAAAAAACGCGACATTAATTATGATGACGAGTTGAGTTGATTTTTCATTAGCAGACGATAAACAAGTAAAAAAAAAAAATTTAAGTCAATTCCTACTTTTTTTCACTCTATTGCAGAAAGTCTTTTATAAATAATTTTATAATGATTTCTCAATAAATAATTTCACTTAAATTCATTCATTTTTTAAGTTTATCCGGGGCCATCTATAGGTAAATACATGCACCTTAAATCTAAAAGAAACTAAAATTAATTAATTAAATTTAATTACTGAATGAATATTTGAAAAAAAAAATGTATTAACATCTAGTGTCATCCACTACAAGTTCAAACGAAATGCATCTGAACTTGAGTGGATGAATAAAAAATATTTTATGAACGATTGAAAATGCGAACATGATATATATGGGGGAGTGTGACCTAATAGAAGGAATTGAAAAAATAAATAACAGTTCGACCGACTCGTTTGTTTCTAATGATGTTAAGCCTAAATATCAAGGAATAGTATTCAAGAAGGAAAAAAAAGCCGACATTAATTATGATGACGAGTTGAGTTGACTTTCCATTAGCAGACGAGAAAAAATTACTCTGGATTTAATAAAAGTGGATTCATTTGAGTAAGGGAAACGGAGTTTTCCAGTTTTTGTTGTTGCTGATTGTCGTTTCGCAAAAAAGAAAGCATTATTGTATTTAAATTTTTAATGGGGTTCAATTTGTTTTCTTTATTGAAGGATTATGTGTACAATTTAAAAAAAACTCTTTTTTAATAATAAATTTGAGGTACTCTTTCGCTAATTAATAATTTGTTTACACACTACCCTTCTTGTAGGTAATTAATACTCAGATTTTATTTTGATAAAAACGGATTTCATTTATTTACTCTTATGCGTATGTGATTTAGAACATAGTTTGTTCCGTTTTAAATAGCTGGAAATTAAATAAATGAACGAACAAAGTGTGTTTCTTAATTTTTCTTATAAAGTGTTAATTAAAGAAATATAAATCTCTGTTGAAGGGTAAATAGATATTTATACCCATTTTATAAAAGGATGACTGCTTTGTTTTTGGGATATGAATTTTTATTATAAATAGCAAAAAAAAATGAATAAAAAATTGCAATAAAATAAAAAATTCCCTTTATGCTTTGCTAATTATTTTAAATATACTTAAGAATAAAAATATAAGTATATATTTTAAGAGTGTAAAATATATTCGACATTCATTTTGAGTTTATGTATCTAATTAGTCTTAAAATCTCACTGTAGTTTTTTTACTATGCATTGATAAGAAATTTATCTAAAATTTCAAAAAAAAATGTCTTATTTTTAACAATACACTTTTAAGAAGAAAAATACAAGTGTATAATGCAACTGTGTAAAATATATTCGCCATTCAGTTTGAGTTTACGTATCTAATTAATCTTGAAATAAAATCTCACTGGAGTTTTTGAGTTATTCTTTCATAAGAAATCTATCTAAAGAAAAGAACATAATTTGGAATTAATCAAAGGAATATAATAAAACACTCATTTTATTTTAATTTGACAAATTAATTTTTATAATTCAAGATTCTTTTTTAATATGTGACTTTCTTTTAGAGATATAGGATCTTTCATATATATCTGCTGCTTAATTATGTTAAATGTATTTTTTAAACATCAACGTTTCAATTATTTCTATATAACTAATTTTATATTTCTTTCATTTATTTTCCAGTCGATATAAAAAATATAGTTTAATAAGTAGAGGAATGGGTCGATTCATTCCGTTTAATGATCCGTTCATTTTGCCACCGATTCTTTTAAGTGATCCGTATATCTTTCTTATTCTTAACTACGTGTTCAAATCATCTTCTTTATTCCTGCAGTTGCGTCTCAACAGAAAAAGTAATGATTGGAATAATGAAAAATAATGATCACGACACGGGGAGCAAAATGACCGAAAACATTGTTAAATGTGTCATTTCCTGATTTTGTTTTTTGTCGCTCATCTTCTACATGTTGTATTAACCTATAGTTGGCTTGTTTCGATCTTCTAGTCCAGGGGTGGCCAACCCAAATAATCTTACGGGCTATTTTGGAAATGCATTCTAACTCCGCGGTCTGTCTATAAAATTATATATATCCCATATTAGATTGAGACCCACTAGAGACCTTTTTTGGGAGTGAAAAGTTGAAACATGATGCATTATTATTTTTGTGTCTACTGTTATTCTGACATGTAAACATAGATAGTACAATAATAAGGATACTAAACGCACATTGAAAAAAAATATACAACACTCAAAATGAATAATATAAATAATATATAATTATAAATGAACTAAAAAAAAATGAAATTATTAAAAAATATTTATTTTACTAGCCCGATATTTGACTCTCCACTCTTTCACTTAGCATCTGCAAATCGATTTCAATTTAGGTATTTGCACACCGTAATGGGTGTTGCAGGTGAGTGTCCATTATGTTTATAGGTGTGTTCGCAGAATATAATTTAATTATCCTGCGAACTGTCATAACTGTATTAACCAATGTATTTTTTGAATACATCGGTTTTCACTCCTTTGGCCATTATAAAATAAATATATTTTGTTAAAGTGTGATAAATCTCAGGGGTCGGGAAAACTTTCAAGGCACACCGCGGGTTGGCCACCCCTGATCTAGCTGATTCGCATTAAAAACTTATTCGTTTACAACAGAGGCATCTCCTTATCAATACAGTTTTAATATAAAGGAAACCCATTTCCTTTTTGAGTAAGCTTTATCGAAAAAATTAATATTTCATAAACCCGTTTTCATTTTCTAAGTAAATGAGCGCAGGGGAAAAGAGGCCCAGGGGCAATAAAGCGCCAACTCTGGAATGAAAAGGACGGCTGGCGTCTACCATGAGGCTGTTGCGCCACTGATGATGATGACGATGAGTTTTATTATAATTGGCGCCTCATGGCCGGCTGACTGGAGCTCGGTGTATCATCATTTTAAACACATCATTTGAATTCATTTAGAATTAGCTTATGAATTTCAAATGATCTATCTTAAATGATGTATCTGAAATCAAATATGTGAAAATTGATATCAGATGCATCATTTAAGATATTCAGAATTTGAAACGCAAAGGTAAAAATTTAAAGGAGAATGACTCCCGTAAATTGGCTGATATTATACACTATGACATAGTTTCTTATTAAAATTGAAACCCATCACAAAAATATAGCCTACCCAGTTACCGAACCCTCGTGCCTAGCTTATAAAATTGTTTATGAATTTCAAATTCTGAACATTTTAAATGACGTTTATGATATCAAATTTGTGAAAATTACACAAAGGTAAAACTTTAAATGGGGACTGATGGCCGAGAGGCTAGCGTCGGCTATCGATACCACAGGTGACAGGTTCGAGTCCCGGCAGTGCCATGGTTACTTGTAGTGTTTCGAAATGCACTTTAAAGAGTATGTCCCTATCTAATAGGAGCGTAGAGCGTTGGATGTAGTGCTGACAACCCTAACCTCTAAAAAGAAAACCAACACTGACCTGCAAAGATCATGGTCTATGTATTTGAGAGCTGCATTAGAAAAAAAAAACTTTAAATGAGAGCCTCCCATAAATTGGCTGACATTATACACCGTGACATATTTTCTCATTAAAATTGAAACCCATCATGAAACACACACTACCCTTATGCTCCGATACTATGTCTTAAAAAACAAGCCAATATGTTTATTTTCTCCTCCAAAAATAAAAAGACGAAGCCATTTTAGAAGATGCTAATGAAACTAATTTGCTCAAAGAATTTATTTTGGAGGCCACGCTGACAGCTCCGGAGAGACAGACAGAAAAAAAAAGACAGCAACGGTCGTTTGTATTGCTGTACGAAGAAATTCATCCGAAACCATTAAGAGATCAATTAAGATTTTTTTTGTGTGTGCGCTGAAAACTTTAAAAAAAGAAAACAAAACAGCAAAACAAAAAGCAGCAACCTTAATACGCTATGGAATTCAGTTTTGAAAAAATAAACAACAGGAAGAAATTATCCTGAAGTAATTGCAACAAATCAGCAAAGGATGAAAAAAAAATAATAATAAAACGCCCAGTTAGACTCCTTTGTTTCTAATGATGTTAAGCCTAAATATCAAGGAACAGTTTTCGAGAAGGAAAAAAAGCCGACATTAATTATGATGACGAGTTGAGTTGATTTTTCATTAACAGGCGAGAAAAACAAGTAATATAAAAAAAAAAAAAAAAAAAATTAAAGTCAATTCCTACTTTTTTTTTCACTATAATGCAGAAATTCCTTTATAAATAATTTTCATTCATTTTTTTTAAGTTTATTTGGCGCCATCTATTGGTAGATACATGCAACTTAAATATGAAATAAAACTAAAATTAATTAATTAATTAAATTTAACGAATGAATTCGTATTTGAAAAAAATTTATTACCATCAAGTGGCATCCATTGCAAGTTCAAAAAAAAAAAAAATGTGTTTTAACTCGAATGGATGAATGAAAAGTATTTTATTAGAGATTGAAAATTTGAACAAGAGATATATAGGAAGAGTGAACTAATAGAAGGAATTGAAAAAATAAATAGCAGTTTGTCCGACTCATTTGCTTCTAATGATGTTAAGCCTAAATATCAAGGAAAAGTTTTCAAGAAGGAAAAAAAGGCGACATTAATTATGATGACGAGTTGAGTGGATTTTCCATTAGCAGACGAGAAAAAAAAAATTGTTGATTTAATAAGAGTGGATTCATTTTGGGTAAGGAGAGCGGAGTTTTCCATTTTTTTGTTATTGCTGATTTTCGTTTCGCAAAAAAGAAATTATTTTTTATTTTGAATTTTTAATGGGGAAGATTTGTTTTCTTTATTGAAGGATTATGTGTGCAATTTAAAAAACTGTTTTTTAATAATAAATTAGACGTATTATTTCGCTAATTACTAATTTGTTTACACACTACCCGTCTTGTAGATAATTAATACGCAGATTCTATTTCGATAAAACGAATTTCATTTATTTATCTTTATGCGTATGTGCTTTAGAACGTTGCTTTTTTCCATTTTAAATCGCTGGATGTTTAATAAATAAAACGGCAAAGCGTGTTTCTTAATTTTTTTCTAAAGTGTTATTTAACGAAATATAAATCTCTGTTGTCAGTAAATAGATATTAATACCCATTTTATAAAAGGACTTCTGCTTTGTTTTTGAGATATCTGGCAATTATTATTATGATCTGAAATGCAAAAAAAGTCTTATTTTTAACAATACATGTTTAAGAAAAAAAAAGGATATACTGTAATCGTCTGCTATGTTTTTGAGATATATTTAAATTTTTATTATGGTTTGAAATGTGGAAAAAAGCATCTTATTTTTAACAATACATATATAAAAAGAAAAATATAAGTATGTACTATAACAGTGTAAGATAGATTCGCCTTTAATTTAGAGTTTACATATCTATTTAATCTTCAAATAAAATGTCACTGGAGTTTTTGAACCCGCATTCATAAGAAATTTATCTAAAAAAGAAGAACCATAATTTGGAAATAATCAAGAAAATTCGATAAAACACTAATTTAATTTTAATTTCAACAAATTAATTATTAATTTCTTTGTCAAATACTAAAAAGAAACAGTAAGACAAATAAAAAAAAATAGAAACATAATTTTCGAAATAGTCAAGGGAATAGGATAAAAAGGTGATTTCATTTTAACTTCAACAAATGAATTTGTTAATTCTAGATTCTTTCTTATTATTTGACATGCGTCTGAACTTAGTCATGAACATGTTTGTCACTTAGCTCCTTAATTACGTTAAATGTATTTTTTAAACATCAACTTTTCAACTAGTTCTTTATAACTAAATCAGATTTTATATTTTTCTTCATTTGAAACAATAAAAAATATATAATATTTTGAAAATAAAAAAAACAATAATTAGTAGGAAGGAAAAATGTAACTTAATAATTTGTAGAATTAAAAATAAATTTTAATTAATAAAATAATAGTTATAGAAATTAAAAAAATATATTTTAATAATTAGTACGAATAAAAAATGAAGTTTAATAAAAAAATAATTATTATAGAAATAAAAAATATAGTTTAATAGTTAGTAGGAATGGGTCAATTCCTTCACTTTAATGATCCGTTCATTTTGCCATCGATTTTTTTCGGTTATCCGTTCATCGTTCTAATTCTTAACAACATGTGCAAATCACCTCCTTTATTCCTGCCGTTCCACTTCTACAATTACTGTTAACCTATAGTTCGTTTTATTCAGATCTTTTTGCTGTTTCGTATTCAAAACGCATTCGTTCACAACCTAGGCATCTCCTTATCAATACAGTTTGAACATAAAGAAAATCTATTTCTGTTTTAAGTAAGCTTTATTGAAAAAATTAATATTTCGTTAATATGTTTGCATTCTCTAAGCAAATGAGCGCAGGGGCAATAAAGCACCAGCTGTAGTACGAAAAGGACGGGTGGTGCCTACACCAACATTCTGTTTCTATAGAATAGGGGACCGCACTCTATTTTATTACTACTCTATGCTTTGAGTAGTGGATTCAGGAGAGTGTGAGTTGTCCAGTTTGAAAATTAATCACCTTTAAAACTATACATGTATGTTGTACTCTAGTGGCAGCGGGGGGTGACTGTTGCCCACAGTTCCCCCTATTCCATGCCAGGGAGAGGAATTGCCTTGGCAAAATCCAACTCAATTTAACACTAAGTGAAATAAGACATGCACAATCCAAACATAAGTGAAATCCCCTGAGATGTTTTATAATGTGGGCTTCTAGGCGATGATTGTTTTGGTTTTCACTCTACGGTCTTTTTTTTTTTTTTTTTTTGCACACTTTGCTCTCATTAGTTCGGGACCAATAGTTTAACTTGGACACCGAAAGATTAACAAACATCCACGATTTGAACCAGAAGCCTGTGGTACCAAAGGCCAGAGCGATAGCCAAATTGGTCCTCACTAATTAATCACTACCAGCAGCATTCGCCTTCGTAACTTATTTTCAAGCTACACCGCCCCCCCCCGGGTAGTGCTAAATGAGTAACGTTGGTCCTTTCTTATGGTGTCTTATGGTTCTCTTGTCAAAGACAACTGTTTAAATATTTACCATCTGCATTAGAAATAATAATAATAATATAAATATACAGAAAATGCAAATGTAGTTTTCCAGTGACAATATGCTCCCTAATTAATATTGAAACTAAATACATATCATTTCTCTGTCATAAATATCAATACATTCAGCAACAGAACAGACATTTATCGCCCTTTATTCCTTCCTATTACCAAACTGAAGGTATTTTATTCTTATACATACATACATATAAATCTTATTTATGCACAAATAACAGAGTGCTCGTTAAATAAACAAAATCGGGAAAAGGCGCCCGGGAATAAATGGGAAAAGCGACCGAAGGCATCTCTGAAACGGCGATCCTGCACTTAATTCTCGACTTCATCTTTCCTCAAGGAAACAGGAGAAGCAGACATTTATATCCTAATCCTGGAAAAAAAAAGGAAAAAGAGGAGCTACCCCTTTCCGTTGTAGGAGCAGCTCCAAATCGGAATGGAATCTCCTTTCCGCAATAACATTCATTCTTCCTCACTGTAATTGGATAGAGGCCGCATTAATTTGTCTCAAATGAAAACACCGTACTCGCACAAGGGGATATGAATTGAATTCATTCATAAATGATGGCACTAAATTCTCAGAGCTAATGTTTGCGGTTTGTTGGAGTCTGTAACCGTACCCGTCTCAGGAAGGAGTCTTTTTTTCTGAAATACTGCGTGGGTTTTAGTGGTATATCTTTGGTATTTGTGTATTTAAGTGCAGTGGTATCTGGATACGCGTTTCTATTCATTCGCAATCCTTGGATGAATAATAAATGACATGTGTACGTTTTTCATTTCTTCCATGAGAAATAATGAATGCATAATACTAACAGGACAAACTCTTGAATATAAAAAATAACAATACCAACAGGACAACCTCTTGAATATGTAATAGGAATGTATCTATGTATTGAATATGAATGTATGTATTGAATATGTAATAGCCCCAGGACAGTCTCATCAACGTATAATATAACAATAACAAGTCGTCACCTTCATCCATGAATTACATGACAACACTGTCGTGCAAACATGCACATTATCATGTAAACATTTCATTGATGAGGCTGTTATTTTACTATTGTCATAATGTATGTAGATGAGTTCATCCTAATGTTATCATGCAATTCATGGATGAAGCAGTCCTATTGTTAGTGTTATATTATACGTTGATGCGGCTGTCTTGGTATTGTCATATTCTATGTACAAGAATACCGTTGGTATATTATATATACCAGCGTATCATACGTACGTATATAATATGGCAATACCGTTGGTATTGCCATATTATATTTTCAAGAGTATGTCCTGTTGTTATTGTCGTATTATATAGTCAATAAGTTGCCCTGTTGGTATTGTCATATATATTCAAGAAGTATGGCGGTAGTGTTACTAACGTTCGTAGACTATCTTCAAGCTATACGTGCTTCCTAGGTAGTGAGTGCTAAGTGAGTATCGTCGGTGCAGTTCTTGCTTATGGAATAGAGATTAACTGTCTCTGTAGTGCCAAACAACAACAACATTTAAAACGAAGAAAAGAGAAACATAAAGTTAGAGTAATTATTTTCATTCTTTTATAAAGATAATATTACTATAAATATATTCAAAATACAAATGTAGTTTTCCAGTTAGAGTATGCTTCTAATTAACATTGAAACTAAATATTAACTAAATTTATCTCCCGTTATTCCTTACCATTATAAACTAAAAGTATTTTATCCTATACATACATACATTATATATAAATCTTATTTATGCATAAATAATGGGAAAATGCGCCTGGGAATAAACGGGAAAAGCAACCGAACGCATCTCAGCAGCGCCGATTTTATCCTTAATTCCTGGCTTCATCTTTCATCAGGAAACAGGAGAAGCGGACCTTTATATCCTAATCCCGGGGAAAAAAAGGAAAAAGAGGAGCTGCCTCTTTCCGCTGTACGGACGGCTCCAAATCGGATAGGATCTCCTTTCCGCAGAACATTCATTCTCCTCATTGTAATTGGATAGAGGCCGCATTCATATCTCGCCAAGGGACATAATTTGAATTCATTCATAAATAATCGCGCTCAATTCTCTGTTCTAATGTTTTGCGTTTTTGGAAGTCTGTAACCGAACCCGACTCAGGAATGTGTCCTTTTACTTAAATAACGCGTGGTTTTTAGTGGTATAAGTTTGGTGTTTGCATGTTTAATGAATGAGATATGTTTGGATGAGAAGTGCTGTCTGTGGTATCTCGATCCACGTTTTTGTTCCTTCCAAATCCTTGGATGATTAGTAAATCAGAAGTGCATGAAACGCATTTCTTCCATATGAAATAATGAATAGATTTATCATCCGTCATTGGCCAACAGCTCATTGTGACCCGCGAGATGTTTTCCTTTTTACGCGGTAGAGTTTCAACTCTACGCCCAACAGTCATATGAGACAGGGACCTACGGCTTAAAGTGAATCTCGAATTACAAATAATATGACACCGCGGGGACTCTAAGCGCAGTCTGATGTACTGTGCATGAGAGCGCCAGCCACTCGGTCATCAGGCACAAAAATTACTATAAACATAAGAAAATGCAAATGCAGTTACATTATGGTCCCTAATTAATATTCAAACTAAATGAATATCATTTACCAGTTATAAATATCCATACATTCAGTAACAAAACAGACATTTATCCCTCCTATTACCTACTGATTGTATTTTATCCCATTCCTATATATACATATATATAATACATATAAGTATATATATCCTAATTAGGCATAAATGACAGAGTGCTCGTTAAATAAGCAAATGTGGAAAAGCGACCGAACGCATCTCAGAAGCGCCGATGCTCTACTTCATTCCCGGTTCCATCTTTCATCCAGAAACAGGAGAAGTGGACATTTATATCCCAATCCCGGAAAAAAAAAGGAAAAAGGAGCCAACCCTTTCCGCTGTACGGACAGCCCCAAATCGGATGGAATCTCCTTTCCGCAGAACATTCATTCTCCTCATTGTAATTGGATGGAGGCCGCATTAATATATCTTGAATGAAGACGCCGTCTTCGCCCACAAGGGACATGAATTGAATTCATTCATAAATAATCGTTCTCAATCTGTGGCTAACGTTTGCGTTTTTGGAATCTTTAACCGTACCCGAATCTAGGAATTTGTCCTTTCTCCTAAAATAGCGCGTGGTTTTTAGTGGTATAATAAATTTGGTATGTGTATGTTTAATGAATGAGTTATGTTTAGATGAGAAAGGGTGTAATCTTTGAATGCCGAGAAATCACAATGGCAGTGTTATATCTATACGCGTTTTTATTCACTCCTAATCCTTGGTGGAATAGTGAATGAGATGGGTACGAAACACCTTTTCGTACATAAGAAATGATGAATCCATCATCGTGCAAAAACTACATGGATGAAGCTGTAATAACTTAAACACTGTTAGCGACTGTAGTATATGCAACATTAAAAAAAAAGTAAAATGAAAAAAATAAATAAACAAAACCAAAAGCAAAAATCTAAACGTCTTATGTAATCTTCACATTTAGAGGACACTTTTTGACTTGAATATTAACTTTTAAAGTGAATGCTTTTCAGTTTAACTTTTTAACTTTATTTTTAGAGTGAAATCTATTTTTAAAGTTAACTATCCTTGAATGTCAAATTTAGCTTTACTTTCAAAGTTATTTTTCCAGCTGGTATGTTAACAGCTGTATTTTTAAAAATAACTTTTTAATTTAAATGCTAATTTTTATCATTACTTTTATTATAAACTTAATAATATTAACTTTTGAAGTTAGTTTTGCTTATCCACTTAACTTTTTGACTTCAATGTTAGTGTGTGCTTTATTTTTAAAGTTATTTTTCCCACTGGTATGCGAAAGGGAGCTTTATTTTTAAAGTTAACCTCTTCAAATTGAATGTTAGAGTGTTTAGCCTGAATATCAGTGTTAGATTTACTTTTAAACTTATTTTTCCAACCGTTATATTAACGTGATCTTTATCTATAAAAATAACTATAAATTGAATTTTAGTGTGAGCTTTACTTTTTAGCTTGAATGTCAACGTTAGCTTTACTTTAAAATTTATTTTTCGAACTGATATGTGAACGTGAACTTTATCTTTAAAAATAACTTTTAAACTTGAATGTTAGTGTGAGCATTATTTTCCAAGATATTTTTCACAATGATATGCTAACGTGAGCTTTTTTTTAAAAATAACTTTTATAACTTGAATGACAACTGTTAATATGAAATATAAAATATAAAAATGAGGCCCTTTTCCGCATTCCCCTCCCCCCGCTCCCATTATGAGTACCCATGTTTTACAATGCTTTCCTTGAAATGCTTTCTTTGCTTTCCAATAAATCTTATTCACAGCCTACATTATGAGTACTAGTGTATACAAGGAATATTTATTGTTTTACAATGCTTTCCAGCCACAACCACTCCCAAAAAGTTTATTTTAACATGGTTGAAAATTAAGATGCGAATTTTAAAGCCTCTTTTTCACACTAATTGATTTAACATTATCTTTTCCAAGCGGCGGAAAATCTAATGGAAAATAAGCACCTCCGCTGCCAAACTAATGCCTATTAGTGGCACCATTCGATTGATATTAATTGGCGCCCGAAAAGGGGTTTTAAAACGGTGTGAAACGGCAGTCGCGGGTACCGTTAAGATTTCGTTCTGACGCAAAATAGGGTCTTGTGAAAAATGGACTCGCTTCGTTCCATATTAACTCTTATTAAAGCTTTAAAATTTGCAGTCTATAAAATGGCAGAACTTTCAGAGGGATAATTTATCCCCGTTTAATCCAATTATGGGGATAATTTATCCCCATTTAGGGGGTACTAGGGCCTTCATTAAACTGAGTTAACTATTTGGTAAGAATATTGGGAACGCAATAACAAATTAATGAAATTGGTGTCTTGAAATTATTCTGAACACGAGTTTTAGAATTAAATTTAATTCAGGCTGTTTTCTGAGAGATGGTAAACAATGTCTCATTTGGATAATAGACTTTTTCATATTCATAATTATTAATATAGTTATTATTATTTGTTTGTTTATTTGTTTAGTTTCAGTGCATATAATACAGATTTCAGGTTCGAATTCCGGTGGTGTCATGAATATTTGTAGTGGTTCGGAATCCACTTTAAGCCGTAGGTGCCGATCTCCTATGACCGTAGAGCGTCACAGAGCCCAATCAGACTTTTTCTCACACACATCATTCCCAAACTGTAAAGGGGCAACTCAGCTCTAGGTACAGTGATGTGGTGTGGCAGTAGTAATAATAATAGTAGTAGTGGAAATAATGATTATTTAAAAGTGCTCATTTTCTATGGATGGATAATTTAAATGCATTGTTGAGTTTAGTTTAAAAAAAGTGGGGCCAAATAAAATATATCAAATTAAATCAAATATTTGATGACAAGCATTATCCTAGTAGCATCAATTTGTAAAATTATGGATTATGTTTACTATGCATTATATAATGGAAATTATTAATGCATATTCTTTCTGAAATCTCTTTCTGAAGTCGTCATAGATTTTAATTGTCATTATTTTTATAATATAAAGAAATAATATATTTATACAAAATAATTTAACAAACCCAAATTATATATAACAGGGTTTGATAAATTCGAAAATTAAGAATAGTAAATGTTTTCAATTGTTGAATTTTTTTTAATTCTGTGTATAAAGCAAAGTTACAGCTACAGTTAAAATTTCAAGTCTAGAACAATCGAAGAAAGCTAAAATAGTAGAAGAAATTAGTTATTTTGAATGCGAAATTAACCACATTGATGACTTGATTGAATAAAATCATGCAGCTAAAATGATGCTGCAACTATAAAAAAGAACAATTACTGTTTTTAAGGCATAAAATACTAACTTTTTTTTAAATCAAAAGAATTTTTTTAATCCTTTAGTTTTTATTATAGTTATTTTGGTTCTATGATTATATTCATCTGTCGCTAGGGTTTACCGCTTCGTTATAAATACGTGCACTCCACGCTACTGTTTTGCTAACATCACTGACAGGTATAAATCACAAATCAGGCATAATGGGTAGGTTAAAATAATTTGATTGCGAAGTTAATCAGTTTGATGACTTGATTGAATAGAATCATGTAACTAAAATAATACTGCAACTATAAAAAAGAAAACAATTACTGGTTTTGAAGAATAAATAAGTTATATAGTTACAATCATTTTTAGTTTTTAATTATAGTCATTTTGGCTATATGATTATATTCCTCTGCCGCTAGGGTCCACCGCTACGTTATTATAAATACGAGCGCTCCACGCTACCTGTTTGCTAACATCGCTATCAGGTATAAATTACATATACAGAATAATGGGTGGGTTAAAATAATTTCAATGCGAAATTAATCAGTTTGTTCATCCTAAATCAATTCCTACTTTTTTTCACTCAATTTCAGAAAGTCCTTTATAAATAATTTTCATTCATTTTTTTAAAGTTTATCTGGTACCATCTATTGGTAGATATAGGCAACTTAAATCTAAAAACTAACCTAAAATGAATGAATTAAATTTAATGAATAAATGAATATTTGGAATAACTGTATTCACATCCAGTGTCATCCACTACAAGTTCAAAAGAAATGTATTTGAACTCGAGTGGATGAATGGAAAGTATTTCATGAACGATTGGAAATGTGAACAAGATATATAGAGGGAGAGTGTGAGCTAATAGAAGGAATTGATAAAAGATAACAATTACTGCTTTTGATGCATAAAATAATATTCTATATAACCTTTTTTATGCATTAAAGGCATTTTTTAGTCATTTTAGTTTTTATAATAGTCATTTTGGTTATATAATTATATTTATCTGTCGCTAGGGTCTACCGCGTCGTTATCATAAAAATGTGCGCTCCACTCGACCTTTTTGCTAACATCACTATCAGGCATAAAATTACAAATACAGCATAATGGATGGGTTAAAATATCCTTCCTCCTAATTTTATAATTGTTTCATGTTTCATGTGTGTTTCACCCTAATACGAATCCTGGAATGATCTTTCCCCCCCCCTTTTTCAATTCCTTCTATTAGCTCTCCCTCTATATATCTTGTTCACATTTTCAATCGTTCATAAAACACTTTTCATTCATCCACTCCAGTTCAGCGTACATTTCTTTTTGAACTTGCAGTGAATGACACTGGATGTGAATACAGTTATTCCAAATATTCATTCATTCATTAAATTTAATTCATTCATTTTAGTTCTTTTTAGATTTAAGCTGCCTATATCTGCCAGTAGATGGTGCTAGATAAACTTTACAAATAATTTTCATTCATTTTTTAAAGGACTTTCTGCGATAGAGTGAGAAAAAAAGTAGGAATTGACTTAAAATTTTTTAATTTTATTTATATTACTTGTTTTATAAGTGCTTGATTCTTGATGTGTGCTTCACCATAACAAGAATCCTGGAATGATCCTGTTTTTTTTCCGCTTTCTTTCAGTCCGCTCCTACACGGTGCTGTACTCCGGGGAGCTCCTGATCCACGAGACGCAGGAGAAGGACGCGGAGTGGAGCTACAGGTGTCAGACCAGACACAGGCTGACGGGGGAGATGGTGGTCAGCGTCAGCGCCGGAAAGATCACGGTCACAGGTAAGACTTCTTTCATTTTATGCTGCCATACCATAGATTGAATATGTAGGTATCTTCTCTAGCGATGCTGGCGGTATAATACACCATTGGCGCAAATCGAGAGGGCGATGTGTCGCCAAATGTTATAAATAGACGGAAAAGTTTATATTTTTTTTCTATACATAAAGTATAACGATTATTGTTAATGACATTTGTTGTGAAAACTCCTCATTTACATATATTTATGCATATAAACAGATAAATAGATATATATGAAAAGAGATTAATTAGCAATTTTTGTATTACGAATGCTATAATGGTTTTGTGATACAATTTGATTTTGCTTCTAAGTACATTGACATTCATAGTCTGAACTAATTTCGTTGTGTAAACTAGTGGGCAAACTACCAAATATTGTTTATTGAATTATATATATATATATATATATATATATATATATATGTGTGTGTGTGTGCAGAGAGAAGAGGGGAGAACAAAATATATGGGCTGCAAATACTTCTAATCAATTACTTCTGGAGCTACTTTTGCTTTTACATTTTCTTTGCTACTTTTACATCGGCCGGAATTCGACCTATCCCCAAATTATCAATATAAATATTGTTTCAAACAATTAAGATACTGCTGAGTAGAAAATATTTATTATCGAACATATCTGGGCCTCGTATTCCTTTATGTCTGTTACAAACTGACGAACTGCTCTGACATTGTGCCTGATACTTTTGTGGTAACTGCCTTACTTTTGCATGAAAGGAGAGGGGAAAGCCCATATAATTAATAATTATAATTTACACCCAAATGCCTGACTATTGATATGGATACCGGTCGTTTCAATCACCATCTGGTTTGTGAAAGCAGTGACTGTAATGCACACCAGCAGCGGATTCGAGAGTGAGCTCTGCTGTTCGATAGTTGCGCAGAGGTTCTCGACTCGGCCATCTGAAAGCATGGGTCTAATTCAGGGGTGGCCAATCCAAATGATCTAGCGGGCCACTATGTAAATGCATCCTAACTCCGCGGGCCACCTAAAAAATTATATATCCCCTTATTAAATTTAAACCCACCATAGACATTTTTTGGAATGAAATATTGAAACAGAATGAGCTACTATTTTTGTGTTTATTATTCTTACATGTGAATATTAGATAATACAACAATAATGATACTAAACACACACTGTAAAAAAATATAGAACACCGAAAATGAAATATAAGAAATATATAAAAATAAACGAAATAAAAAAAGGAAATCATTAAAAAAATATTTATTTGACTAGTGAAAAACTTGTTTCTCCACTCTTTCACTTAGCTTTTGCAAATCGATCTCCATTTGGGTATTTGCACATAGTAATGGGTGTAGCAGGTTAGTGTCCATTATGTTTGAGCTTGTTTTGTGTTGGGTGAATTTCATTTTAGAAAATAAAAGATTCGCAGGTGTGAGTTGAACCAAAAGCGCTAACAACTTGACTAAGAGTATGGTTTGCTCTGCTAACAACAATCAATTTTTCGTATCTAGGGATAGCCATGGAGGTCAAAGTGAACCATAGAACATGTTATATTAGATTTTCCAAGATGTTCGTGCATTATGAGTTCGCAGAATATATAATTTAATTATTCTGGCATATAAACTCATAAATAAAGCAGGAGATATCTCTCCTATATTTGCAAGAATATTATTTTAAGATCAAAGTTCTTGTTTTCTCAACATTTCGACAGTTCCTTTCTGAATATAGGGATGCAGACATTTATTTTTTCAATACATTATTCCATAATGACCAAAGCAGTGGAAACAAAATAAAATTTGCATAGTGCTATACAACTGACGGGCCGCAAAATTATTCAAGACGTGCCGCGGGATGGCCACCCCTGGTCTACTCAATTCCCTCTATTTATTATAGGAAAAAGTCGGAAAAAAAGCGATGCATGTGATTTCCAGCTCTAAAGTTTATGTTAAAAGAGGCTCAACTTGCAAATGAATAGAGACAGTTATGAAACTTGAAATTGTCCTCAGCAAATGACGGGTGCACATGGATGACAGTTTAATGGCCCTTATTAGCCTGTCTTCCTTGCTCCAAGTGCGCATGCGCTTCATAGAAGACTGCAGTTTAAAAGGTGGAATTACTCTGATTCCGATGCAGCCGTGCGTAAAGAGCTCATTTTGACATTCCCAAATAACCCCCACCAGAATGCTCTTTGAAGTCTGTGATTAAGAAATGAAAATAATTTTTCCCTTTTCTTAGTTATTTGTTCCTAGCGTTTTGGGGAAAAGAGTGACACGTTGTTAGTAATTTTTAACTGTATTTATTTATCCAGTATGAAAACCGGGATAGATAACGTTGTTGGGTTTGTAATTTATCATTGTCTGAATATGGATTTTTCACAAATAAGAAATGAAAGTGTAGGAATTTTATTTTAACGAATAATTTTTATTTTCGTTATTTTTTTAATAAACATTTTTTTTAATTATGTACAGATTTGGGCTTCTGAATTTAAATTTTTGCAAATTTTGCAAATCAGCAAAATCTTATTTCTTTGCATTTAAAATTCAACTTCTTTCTTGTCAATTTCGACTTTTTCCATTTTAAAACCGGTCTTATTCTTTTCAAATTCTCCTATTTTAATGTCAAATTTACCTTTTTTTTACTTGATATTCACCTTTTTCATTTCAAATTCGCCTTTTTTTTTTTACTTCAAATTCTTATTTCTTTAATTTCATAGTTAAGGAAAGGAGAATTTGACGGTACAACAATACCTGGCACTGGGTACCACAGATTTCGAGTTGAAGTCCTGGTGGTACCATGGAGGCTTATAGTGTTTGGGAATCCACTTTAAATCGTGGGTCCCGGTCTAATGTGATCGTAGAGCGTTGCGGAGGTAGTGTTAATCCGCGCCCATAGCTTATCTTCTCGCTACACGCCCCTCCTCGGCAGTGCTAAGCGAGTAACGTCTATGCAGCGCTTACCTTAAGGCATCCAAGACAACTAAGTTTTTGCCAGCTGCATTAGAGAAAAAATTATAATAAAGAGTCTGAATAGAAGCGATCCTACTGAAAGCGAAAGTTTCTGTAAAAGTGGCTCAACTTGTAACTGAATAGAGAGCGGGGCGACGACAGGTATTGAATCTGAAAATTCCCTCCCCAAATGACGGGTGCACGAGATGACAGTTTAATGCCCCTTATTAGTGTGTTTTCCGTGCTTCCAGTGCGCATGTGTTTCATACAAAGACTGCAATTTTAAAGGTGGAATTACGTGATTCAGATTCAGCCGTGTGTAAAGAGATCCTTTTTGACATTCCGAAATAAGTTACGTCTCGTGCTCTTTGAAGTCTGTGATTAAAAAAATAAAAAGAATTTTCTCTTTCGTAGTTATTTGTCCATCGCGTTTTGTTGAAAAGAAAGACACGTTAGTAATAATTTTTAACTGAGGTTATTTCTCCAGTACGGGAACGGAAACAGAAACTTTAGAGGTGAAAATTAAATGCATCGCTTTAATTCCGACTTTTTATTATAAATTTTGTTCTAATGCAGCTGGCAAACACTTAGACAGTTGTCTTGGACGCCTTAAGGTAAATGCTACGCAGACGTTACTCACTTAGCACTACACAGGAGGTGCGTGTAGCTTGAAGATGAGCCACGGACGCGGAGTCACACTACCCCCGCAAAAAGGTCTTCCATCCTGTTAGACAGTGACGAGGATGGAAGACGGTTTAAAGCGGATTCCGAGCCCCTACAAACATCTACGGCACCACGGGACTCGAACCCGACAGCTGTGGTACCGAGAGCCAGAGAGCTAGCCACTCGGCCATCTGGCTCCAACCATCTGGTTTCTGAAAGCAGTGACAGCAATGCACTCCAATAGCGTAAGCCTTATTAATCCCTAGCTGCGCAGAGGTCAATTCCCTTTGCGTATGATAAGGAAAAGACTGAATAGAAGCGACGCTACTGAATGCGAAAGTTTCTGTAAAAGGGGCTCAACGTATAATGAATAGAGAGCGGCTAATAATAACATATAACAGTTATGAAATCTGAAAGTTTCCTTCCCAAATAATGGGTTCACGGAATGACAGCTTAATGCCCCTTATTAGCGTGTCTTCCATCTCCAAGTGCGCATGCGCTACATACAGAGAATGCAGTTTAAAAAGGTGGAATCACCCGATTCAGATTCAGCAGCGTGTAAAGAGATCCTTTTTGACATCCCCAAATATACCCCCACCAGAATAAGTCTCGTGCTCTTTGAAGTCTGTGATTAAAAAATAAAAAGGGTTTTTCCCTTTTGTTGGTTATTTGTGTATCGCGTTTTGGAGAAAAGAATGACACGTTGTTAATCATTTTGACTGTGTTTATTTATCCAGTATGAAAACGGGGACAGATAACGTTGTTGGGGTTTTGTAATTTTTCATTGTATGATGTTGGTTTCTCAGAAATATGAAATGAAAGTTTAACCCTTTAAGAAGTTTATTTTATTGGGTTAAACATTTTTTTTTAATTATGTATAGATTTGGGTGTCTGAATTTACCCTTTTGCAAATCATCCTTATTTATTTCTTTGCATTTAAAATTCAACTTCTTTCCTTTCAATTTCGCCTTTTTGCATTTTAAAACCAATTTTATTTATTTTAAATTCACTTCCTTTTTGTTATTTTAAATTCATCTTTTTTTATTTCAGATTTACCTTTTTAAATTTTAAATTCCGTTTTTTACTTTCAAATTCTTCTTTATTTAATTTCAAAATCATTTAATATCAAATTCACTTTTTTTAGTTTCATAATCACTTTTTTTTCAATTTCAAGTTCACCTTTTTTAAGCTCAAATTCACTTTTTTTTTTTTTAGTTTCAAATTCATCTCTTTAAAATTACAAAAAAATATTTTATATGCGAGTTCGTGTACATAATTTTTTGAAAATATATATACGCATGTGCCTTTGTATTATACCTTAGTAAATATACACTTGTTTATAATATAATCTTGTTCACTCACATTTATTCCCGTAGCAGTCACTTGCGAAAGATAATTTAACAATAGGAAACAGGGAAGTCGTCTTAATATTCTAAAGGGGTTTTAAGCTAGTCTAAATTTAATATATTCTAAATGGACCCCAAAAAAGTTCTTTTTCTATGCAATAAACCAACTTTTATAAGAAGAAAAAACTTTACTGTTATTTAACAGGATTCATGGTTACCTAAAAATGAAGCCATTTAAATATTTTTTTATAAAAAAAGCACTTTTTTCTCTGACATTTTACCCACTTTTTAGTAAGTTAAAATAAATATCCTCGTCTCTTTTTAGAAAACCAGACGATGTTTACACTTTTATTTTCTTGAATTGAAATAGCCTTGTCTGGCCTTTCAAAGAATTTAAATTACCTTTTTCATAAAAGACAGGAAAAGAGTATTTTAAGAGATTCTCAACGAACTCTTTAGAATTCGTATCTTGAAGAGTTTTGGGGTTTGATGGGCGAGTGGCTAGCGCTATGGCGCTCGGTACTACAGGATTTGGGTCTGAGTCCCGGCGGTGCCATGGATATAAAAATTATTATTATTATCCAAATAAAAAATGTCTTCGAGATTTTATAAGTAAATCTAAATTATTTTGTCAATGACGTGAAAATGCAAATAATTTTGTTGAAATATGTAAAAAACTATTCATGTAAGAAATTTCGTAACTTTCAACCTCATTGAAACCGTATATAACCGAATAACCTAAAATTATTTTACCATCTAGTAAATTTGAATCAAACTTTCATTTAAGCAAAAAATTGACCTATTGAAAATTTATTTTAAGTCAACATTAAATTACAAATTAAACATTATATAAAATGGGGACCTGAATGGCCGAGTGGCTAGCGGTGCCGTGGATATTTGTAGCTGTTCGGAATCCACTTTAAGCCGTAAGTCCTGATCTAATGTGGTCGTAGAGCTTTGTGGGGATAGTGTGACTCGCATCCGTCGCTTATCTTCAAGCCACACGCACCTCCTGGGTAGTGCTCAGTGAGTAATGTCGGTGCAATGCTTGCCTTAAGACATCCAAGACAACTGTCTGTGTTTTCCAGCTGCGTTAGAAAAATATTATTAAAATTTTCAATGTTTAGATTTAATACATCATATTAAATATATTTTTGAAATTTATAATTCCATTTAGAACAAAGCAGATTTTTTTTTATATATATAATAGAAATATGTGACTTGTTTCCCTTCTTTAAATTTGTAAAGAATGTCTAAAAAATAAATGTTTTTGAGAATAAATTGTATAAGATTAAAATATAATGCAAGTAAACTATGATCTCGTATCTAAAAAAAAGAAACATTTCTTTAACCTAGAATACAAAATTTCTTTCGAATGATGTATTCTTAAAATACTCATATAATAAGATTTAAAGAAAAAGTTCTTCAGACGAATAAGTAAATAAAAATTTATTGAACATAAAAATCCTTCGAGCCATTTTGAAATATTTCAGGAAGTGAGCTTATGAAGTGACAGTGTGTGAAAGTTATTAGTGAAATGAAATTTTTCAACGAATAATACGTATTATAAGATGAATGTATATTTTCAATATTTGATAAGCAAATAAAAATATTCCACTAAAACCTTTTTTTTAGTCAATAAAAGAGTTTTAGGATAGATGGTAATTGAATTTTAATTTATTTGGAATGAAATATTTAGTTAAGTAGATCAACTACAGACAGAAAAAATAGTTAGAATAACAGAATTTAATCAGCTATTTGACATTTTTTTTAGTAAAATAATTATATAGTGTAGGGGCTTGATGGCCAAGTGGCTAACGCTTTAGCACTCGGTACCATAGGTTTCGCGTTCGAGTCCTGGCTCTGTTAATATTCGTGTTATAGTTTCTTTACCGTAATTCTTATTTAATGATCGTACTTATTTTTTGTAGAGTAATAACATTTAAATTGCTAATAAACTTTTATTCGAATTTTTTTTTTCCAAATTTTATATTTCATACGATTGGGCCTGATGGCTAGCACAGTGGCACTCGGTACCACTGTTTTCGGGATCGAGTCCTGCCGGTGCCATGGATGTTTGTAGTGGTTCGGAATCCACTTTAAACTGTAGGTCCCTATCTAATAGGATCGTAGAGCGTTGTGGGGATATTGTGACTCGCATCCGTAGCCTGTCTTCAAGCTACACATGTCCCCTGGGTAGTGTTAAGTGAGTAACGTTGGTGCAGCACTTGCTTTAAGCCATAGAAGACAATTATGTAAGTAAGTGCTTGTGCCAGATAATAATGCTGCATTAGAACCAAAAAATTTACTACGGAGTCAATTTGAATCAAACTTAAATTTAAAATAGACTTGTTAAAAATATATTTTATGTCAACATTAAATAATAAATTAAACACTATATAAAATTTTCAATGTTTAGATTCAATGCATAATAGGAAGCAAATTTTTGAATTTGCTTCCTAATTCTCTTTTACAACTAAGCTGGGTTTTTTTTATTTTTAAATAGTAGAAATTTGTGAAGAATGTCTAAAAAGTTATTTTTTTGAGAATAAATTGTATAAGATTAAAATATAATGCAAGTAAACTATGATATCATATCCAAAAAAAGAAATATTTCTCAAATCTGGAATATAAAATTTATTTCGAATACTGTATGCTTAAAATACTTATATAATAAGATTTAAAGAAAAAAGGTTTCAGAAGAATATGTAAATAAAAGTTTTATTGAACATAAAAATCCTCCAAGCCATTTTGAAATATTTCATAAAGGGAGCTCATCATAAAATATTGAAATAGAATTTTCTTCCGAATAATACGTAGTATAAGGTGAATGTAGATTTTCAATATTTGATGAGCAAATAAAAATATTTCACTGAAACCTTTTTCTTTCAATCAATAAAAGGGTTTTAGGGTAGATGGTAATTGGATTTTAATTTATTTGGAATGAAATATTTATTTAAGTGAATTAACTAGAGACAGACAAAATAGTTAGAATAACAAAATTTAATCGGCTATGGGCCTTCATTTTTGGTAGTAAAATAGTAATATAGAATCTTAAAGTTTAACTTTATTTTTGAAGACTTCAAATTTGATTAGGTTTGGTTTCGTGTGTCGCTGTACGGTCCTTTTTTGCACACTTTGGGCTAATTAGACCGGTACTTACAGTTTAACGTGGATTGCGAACCACTCACAAACATCCATGCCACCGCCAGAATTCAAACCTGAAGCCTGAGGTACCACAAGATTTCAGAATACAATATATGAGATAAATGCAAATACAAATGTCTTGAACCTCTAAGAAAGGAGACAACCTTGAAAATAATAAGAAATTAGACAAAAATAACACATAGACAAAAAAAATAAGAAAATAATAATAAATAATAAGGAGGATAAAGTATTAATCAGAAGAAATAGTAATAAGAAAAGGATAATAATTCATTATTTCTAAGAACAATAATTGATACACTAATTATATATAAAATAATAATTATTTTCTAGAATATTTTCTAGAGATATAGTTTCATTCATTTTTTTGTGAGAAAAGCAATTTAAAGATAGAATGTAGCTTTCGTACTGTTCTATTTTTTTATAGAAGGAATTTACATATTTCTACAAAACAAAAGCCCTTTCATAGTAAATCAGATAAATTTAACATTTTATGGAATAATTGCTTATAAAAACTACTAATGTGTTTTTAGAAGTAATTATTTCAGCCCCCCAAAAAAATGGGCAATCTTAATAACATATGTAATTGTAAGATCTTCGAATTTGTTTTATCATTACCAGTGGCTGTAATGAAACTAACGTAGGGTGCCTATTATGAACAAGTATATTGATTAACCAAATTAATTGACTTGGTTAATTAATCCCTTACTCCTACTGTTTGTTCTAATGGTGTTCGTATTTTCGATTTGATACATTCCATTCCTTATTTTTTAATATTTTTATTTTAATTACAATCTACGTATTTATTTATAAAATGTTTAAGCAATATTCGTATGATAGGGTCATTTTCGTATTTTTTATTTGATAATTTTACTAAATTTTTGTAGCTATAAGAACATTTGAATTGGTTAATAAACTTTCATTAAGTTTTTTTTTTCAAATTTTATATTTTGTTATAACTCATTATAAAAATTGTTAATATTTAAAATACTTTTAATGAATCACGCAAATATATTTTTAAAAAATAGTTAAATTTAAAATTTAGAATTGTATTATTGATCGTAATCCATTTTACAAGAAATTAAGTTTTATCATCTTAAATAATTATATTCAATTACACAGACTTTATTGAATAAATATTTATATTAAAACTATAATAATATGAAAATTTCAGAAATTAATCTATTTTTACGTTCATCAAATTCACACACTATAAAATGTTGAAATAAACCTCATTTGTAAATATAGAATATTGATTAATTAAAAAATGAACAGTTCTTAAATGAAAGTGTCACTTTTTCAATTCGTCAGCTGCAATAAAAAAAATATTTTAAATTATTAATAATAATTAATATAGTTCAGTTAATAATATATATATATTTTTCCCAATTTGTGCATTCTTCATAAATATAAGTTAAGATTTCAAACTGAACCATTTTTATTGTTAATTTATAGGAAAAGCTTAGAATATATGAAATATCTTACACAATTGTTTGAATTTAATATTTGAATAATTTTAAAATTCAGGACAATTTTTCGGAATTATTTAGCAGTTGCGTGTTTTAAAACAATTTTTCAAAAAAATAAAGAAGTATAATATTTATTTTACGCATATTGTAGGAACATAATTTACTTGAAAACATATAATATTTAATAATAATATTTATATATAGTGGCACAAACCTTAAATGAAAATATAACTTTTTTAATTTTCATGTATAGTAAAAGGTTTTTTTAAGAAATATTTTAAGAGAAGTTTTGTTGCATCAGTAGATTTCTAGTTTATTTTAGTTTTGAAATATATATTTATTAGGAAATCTTGTTCTCTCAAACAAAGAAGTTTCGGTAATTTTCATTAATCATGCTCCCTTTTTCTCCTTTTCTTTCTATTCAGGGCATTAAGTCCCCTGATGTTCAATTTCCATTATGAGTATTAAGTTTTTGTTCCGGTTTTCGTAATAAATCGGAAACTTTGGAAATCGAATCATTTGTTTTGAACAAACTCATCTGCGTAGATTTGTTTTACGTTTAAGTATACGATTTATTATAAGATGTATACAGCAAGTTTAATCCATTCTGTAAAAAATTACATATTTAGATTCCCAAATTTTCTTCGCGTTTTTATGTTTATATCACGTGTGAACATGATGTTGTCCTGTTTAGGGGTCCGTGACTTTATCCGGAAATGAGGGCCAAGAAAATAAATCTGCATTGCAAATTTTGGCGGAAAATGGTACTTTGGGCCCCTTAACTCTTGAAATGCTTCATAAGTATCGTTAGTCTTCAGGAATTTTCTGCAGAATTTTGCTTTTTGATTGAAGTGTTTTGTAATAGGGTTTCGAAGATACTTCTTTCTTCCATTTATGACTAGAATTTTCAAACATTGATACATTATTTTGGCTATCGACGTTTCTTGTAGAATTGGGAATACTTTATTGTTCATTTGCATTACATACATTTGTCTTACTTTTGTATATTCTTTTAGAGGTTCTTGAACAATTCATTCTTCGTGAAGTTCTTGATCTATTCAACATTGCTATATTCATGTGGATATTTGAATCTGGCCATTCTTGTAGCATCCCAATGAATTGCTTCCTATATATCGTACATTACTGAACTTTGCCATGTTCCTGAGTTTATTCATCCGTTCTCAAATGCTCACACAGGATCAGTTGAAATTGGCCGAGCGGATTTCAGCATTTTTTTTTTTTTTTTTTCGCGCGAATGATGTATCAAATCGCGAAGAAGAAAAAAATGATCGCGAAGATTTCCGAAAGTCGACTGAAATCTGCGATGTCTGACCCAGTCCAGTTTGTCAACGTCAGCGGTACTGAAAACCGAATTTGGTACATAGAGTAAGAGGGCCTGATGGCGGTGTGGCTAGCACTCTGGCACTCGATACCACAGGTTTGAGGTTCAAATCCCAGCTGTGCCATGTATGTTTGCAGTGGTTCGGAATGCACTTTAAATAGTAGGTCTCTTATGACCGTAGACAGTCACAGAGGCCAATCAGACTTCTTCTCAGCCACAACAGTCTCAAAATATATAGGAGCAAGTCGGCTCTAGGCACATATGTGTGGTGTGGTGTAATAGTAGTAATATTAGACAATGGGCTGAATAGCCCATTGGCTAACGCTCTAGCGCTGGGTGACACAGGTTTCGGGTTCGAGTAGTGGTGCCATGGATGTTTGTAGTGGCTCGGAATCCATTTTAAACCGTAGGTCCCTGTCTAATATGACCATAGAGCGTCACAGATCCCAGTCACACTTCTCGCCCACATCATTCCGAAACTGTAAAGCGGCAACTCAGCTCTAGGCAGTAGTAGTAGTACATAGTGTAATAATAAAATACTTAGAGTGCGCATCAGGATTGCCACTTTGAGGAAAACATACTACTCGCGTGATCTACTACTTCTCAAGTTAAGGACGTCATATTTTTCAACGATTCGAAATAAAGTGGAAGGAGAATTTTCCTCCCTGTGTTCTATCTGTCATTTGGAACAGTTTTCTTTTTCTCTCAAGCAAAGAAGTTTCTTTAATTTTCATTAATCATGCCCCCCTCCCCCTTTTTTTCTGCTTTTCGTTCTTTTCAGGGCATTAAGTCTCTTGTTCAACTTCCATTATGAATATTAGGTTTTTGGTTCGGGTTTCATAATAAATCAGAACTTTGGAAATCGAATCATTCGTTTTGAACACAACTCATCTGCGTAGATTTGTTTTACGTTTAAGTACACAATTTATACAGCAAGATTAATCAATTATGTAAAAAATTACATACTTAACTTTCACAATTTTTTTTTTTGTATTCCGGTTGTTATATATTCTTTTTTTCTTTTTTTTCACGTGAAATTGCGAAGAAGAAATGGCCATCATTTCCGAAGGACGACTGAAATCTGAGATATCTGACTCAATGGCAACAGTACTGAAAGCAGTACTGAGTGCGCATGAGGGTTGCAACTTTTGTTAAAACCTACTCTTCACGCAATCATATACATTTCAAGTGGCTTTTACTTCACAGTTCAACAAACTACTGTGCCCAAAAAGTAAAAACAATTTTTTTTTCGAAAAAACTCTTTATTTATTCTTCCAAATTTATTTCATCACCTTCAAAGACATTCCTTTTTTCGCAATATTGAAGAAAGTCCTTTATAAATAATTTTCATTCATTTTTTAAGTTTATCTGGCGCCATCTACTGGTAGATACATGCAACTTACATCTAAAAAGCTAAAATTAATTCATTAAATTGAATGAATTAATTAATATTTGGAAAAAAAACTGTATCAACATCCAGTGTCATCATTTATAATGTCAAGAGAAAATGTATCTGAACTCGAGTGGATGAATAAAATGTATTTTATGAGCGACTGAAAATTTGAACAAGATATATATAGGGAGAGTGTGAGCTAATAAAAGTAATTGAAATAAAAATCAAGAATTGTAGAAACTAACTGTAAAACACTCTTCTGCAGATTTCTTACATTTAATCTTCATTTCCTCTATCTTTAAGCAATTTTTTCCTGAATAACGATTAGATGCAGGAATGAAGTCCCTTTCTTATCGACTTTTGCCCACAAAAAAGAAATGACGAAGAGAGTTTTTTGCAGAAAGTAACAGCTCCTTTCTCTGATCATCATGGCAAACGACAACACTCTTTCTTCGGAAAGCAATCTCCCCTCTTTTCCACGATCTCAAGTGAAGGACGTCATAATTCTCAACGATTCCAAATAAACCGGAGAAGAATTTTTGCTTCCTGTGTTCTATTTGTCCTCTAGAACAGTGTCTGTTCTCTCAGCAAAGAAGTTTTGGTAATTTTCATTAATCATGCCCCCCACCCCACCCTTTTTTTTTTTTTTTTTTTGCTTTTTCTGTTCAGGGCATTAAGTCTCCTGATGTTCAACTTCCATTATGAATATTAAGGTTTTGTTCGGGATTTCATAATAAAATGGAAACTTTGGAAATCGAATCACTTATTTTGAACACAACTCATGTGTGTAGATTTGTTTTGCGTTTAAGTATACGATTTATTATAAGATGTATACAGCAAATTTAATAAATTCTGTAAAAAATTACATATTTAGATTCCCAAATTTTCTTCGCGTTTTTGTGTTTATATCACATGTGAACATGATTTTGACCTGGTTAGGGGTCCGTGACGTTATCCGAAAATGAGGGCCGAACAAATAAATCTGCTTTCCAAATTTTAGCGGAAAAGGGTACTTTGGGCCTTTTAACTCTTGAAATGATTCATGAATAGCGTTATCTTCCGGAATTTTCTGCAGAATTTGGCTTTCTGTTTGAAGTGTTTTGTAGTAGGGTTTCGAAGCACTTTTGTATATCCAATAGCTATAAGTATTCGTAGTGCGTTGATCCATTCCTTTTTCTTCAAGATTCACATTTATCACTTTTGGCATTTTCCCCTGCCTATTGAGCTGTATCGTCTTCTTATTGTATTTCGAACACTTCATTCTTCCATTTATTATTTGAATTTTCTAATTTTGATACATTATTTTGGGTATCATACGGGATAACGTTTTTTGTAGAATTTGGAATACTTCATTCTTCATGCATGACTACATTTATCTTACTTTTGAATATTCTTTTAGAGATTCTTGAACAATTCATTCTTCATGAAGTTCTTGATCTATTCAACAGTGCTGCCAATATTTCTGGCATTGAATTTGGCAATACACCTCGTGTGACTTTTACTTTGCAGCTTAGCATACGAGATTATAGAGCGATAATTTTTGCGACGTAGTAGTCATTGTTACGAAGATACATAATTGTTCATTGCGACCCATTATCAATTGTCACCTAGATACATAATTGTTCACCCATTATCTATCGTCACATAAATACATAATTGTTCATTGCGACCCATTATCCATCGTCACCTAGATACAGAATTGTTTATTGCGATCCATTATCAATTGCCACGCAGATACAGAATTATTCATTGCGACCCATCATCAACTGCCACGTAGATACAGAAATATTCATTATAGTCAAAATATAAAAGTATTCAATGTAGCCAAAATACAGAAATATTCTTTGTGGTTAAGATACAGAAACGTTAATTGTGGTTAAAAACAGAATATTCATTGTGGTTAGACACAGAAATATTCATTGTGGTTAGACATAGAAATATTAATTTAAGATACAGAAATATTCATTGGAACACTGCACTTGTTTCATCAAAATATTACTCCAAACGAAACAAGTCCACAGTTCCAATGAATATTTCAACAAAACGAAAAGGTTAAGATACAGAAACATTAAAAATGATCGAGATACAGAAGTATTACATGTAAATTTCTAACTACACTACATTACAAAAGAATACAAAACGGAGCTTTGGGAACGTTTCAACTAAATAAACGTTGGGTTTTTCCGCATGAATAATCTAATGAAAAAATAAAACCAATGGAGTTACCCATGAATATGTTAATTTTTTTTCCTCATAATACTCATGAGTGCTAAAAGCAAAGTGAAAGCTCCCAATCAAACTCTTTTTCTGTACATTCATTTGCTCAACGACAGCGGAGGGTTGAATAAATTGGAGAATCTTTTGAGCGGAAAATGAAACCCTACACCCAACGCCGGAATCATTAATAAATTTAAGTGGATTTCGGATATTACAATTCATGTACGAATTAAAACGATTTTCTGCAGAAATGGTTACGAAAGCTTTAATTACTCCCAGGTTGGATGACCTCAAACATTCATCTCCCCAAAACAGTATTTTGGAGTGGCGTAAAATATCCAGTTATTTATCGCCAAGTACTTGTTGAGTGTTCCTCTTTATTGGAATGCGTTTTGCAGATGGAAGAGCAGAAAAGTACTCAGTACATTTTTACTAATTTAATGTATTTCAATCGTAGGATTAAACTACTACAAACACTTTTATTAAGCAGAAATGTCCAATATTTTTACACTGTAATAAATTTCACTAACATTTTAATAATAACGTTGAAAAAATGATACGGTACCTGAAGTTTCAATTATTTAAATGATTACTTTCAGTAATTTACATAGTTGCATTCAGTTATTAACATTATTACACTAACTTATATACATGATTACATTCAGTTATTTACATGATTGCATTCAGTTATATACACAATTACATTTAGTTATTGACATGATTACATTCAGTTATATACACAATTACATTCAGCTATTTATATGATTACATTCAGTTATATACACAATTACATTCAGCTATTTATATGATTACATTCAGTTATTTACATGGTTACAGTTTTTTACATAATCAGATTAAATTATTTATATAATTACATAATTTAATACACATTATCAATTGTTACCTAGATACAGAATTATTCATTGTAACTAAAATACAAAAATGTTTATTGTAGCAAAATACAAAACTGTTGAATGTGATCAAAATAACGAAATATTCATTGTGGTTGAGATACAGAAGTATCGAAAATGAACAAGATACAGAAGTATCCAAAATCATCAAAATACAGCAGTATTACATGAGAATTCTAACTACACTAACCTGCAAATGAATGCAAAACGGAGCTTTGAAAACATTCCAACTGCCACTCGTTGATTGTTTCCGTATGAATAATTTAAAAAAAAAAAAAAACCCGGTGGAGTTATCCATGAATATGTTGATCCCCCCCATAATACTCATGAGCAACAAAATACAAAGTGAAAGCATCCAATCAAAGTGCCTTTTTTTCTGTACATTCATTCGCTCAACGAAAGCGGAGGGTTGAAAAAGTCGGAGAATCTTTTGCGCGGAAAATGAAGGCCCTTCATCCTACACGGAATCATTAATAAATTTAAGTGGATTTCGGATATTACATTTTAAGTACAAATTAAAGAGATTTTCTGGGGGAATGAGTATGAAAGGTTTTATTACTCAAAGGTTGAATGACCTCAAACATTTATCTCCCCAAAACAGTATTTTGGAGTGGCGTAAAATATCCAGTTATTTATCGCCAAGTACTTGTTGAGTGTTCCTCTCTATTGGAACGCGTTTTGCAAATGGAACTCAGAAAAGTACTCAGTACATTTATACTAATTTAATGCATTTCAATCATAGGATTAAAATACTACAGACAGTTTTAGGGAACAGACATTTCCAGTATTTTTACATTTTAGTCAGTTTCAGTAAAATTTTAATAATAACGTTGAAAAAATATGTTATCTGAAGTTTCAATCATTTACATGATAACATCCAGTTATTTACATAATTTGATTTCAGTTATTTACATGATTACCTTCAGTTATTTACATAACATCCAGTTATTTACATAATTTGATTTAAGTTATTTACATGATTACATTCGGTTATATACATGATTACATTCGGTTATTTGCATGATTACAGTTTTTTACATAATCAGATTCAATTATTTATAATAATTACATAATTTATTACACATTCCGAATGTCTTGTGATACAGAATTACTCATTGCGACCCATTGTCAAGTGTCACCTGGATGCAGAATTATTCTTTGTAGCCAAAATACGAAAGTGTTTAATGTGATCGAAATACAGAAATATTCCTCGTGGTTACGATACAGAGATATTCATTACATGTTTAAATTCTAGAGTGGACTTGTTTCGTTTCGAATAATGTTTTGAGGAAACAAGTTCACTGTTCCAATGAATATTCCAACAAAACGAAAAGGTTAAGAAAAGTAGACAAACGAAAAGGTTAAAGTTTTAAAAATGATTAAGATAGAGAAGTATTACATGAGATTTCTAACTACACTACATTAAACTGCAAAAGAATACAAAACGGAGCTTTGGGAACGTTCCAACTGACACTCGTTGAGTGTTTCCGCATGAATAATTTAATGAAAAATGAAACCGCTGGAGTTATCCATGAATATGTTAATTTTTTCCCCCATAATACTCATGAGTGCTAAATACAAAGTAAAAGGTTCCAATCAAAGTTCATTTTTTTCTGTACATTCATTTGCTCAACGAAAGCATAGAGTGTTGAATAAATTGGAAAATCTTCTGCTTGGAAAATGAATCCCCTACACCCAATCCCGGAATCATTAATAAATTTAAGTGGATTTCGGATAATACATTTAAGTACGAATGAAAACGATTTTCTGCAGAAATGGTTACGAAAACTTTAATTACTCCCAGGTTGGATGACCTCAAAAATTCATCTCTCTAAAACAGTATTTTGGAGTGGCGTAAAATATCCAGTTATTTATCGCCAAGTACTTGTTGAGTGTTCCTCTTTATTGGAATGCGTTTAGCAAATGGAACTCAGAAAAGTACTCAGTACATTTATACTAATTTAATGTATTTCAATCATAGGATTAAAATACTACAGGCAGTTTTAAGAAGCAGACATTTCCAATATTTTTACATTGTAATCAATTTCAGTAAAAGTTTCGATAATAACATTAAGAAAATAATGTGGTGTTTGAAGTTTCAATTATTTATATCATTACATCCAGTTATTTACATAATTTGATTTCAGTTAATTACATGATTACATTCAAGGGCCGGATGGCCGAGTGGCTAGCGCTCTCGTTCTCGGTACCACAGGTTTCCGGTGGTACATATCCCAGTGGTGCCCTGTGTGTTTGTAGGGGTTCGGAATCCCCTTTAAACCGTAGGTCCCGGTCCTAATATAATCGTAGAGCGTTGCAGAGGTAGTGTTACTCCGCGTCCGTAGCCTATCTTCAAGTTACACGCGCCACTTTGGTAATGCAAAGTGAATAACGTCTGTGTTGCCCTTATGGCAAAAAAGATCACGGTTTATATTGGTAACTGTATTAGAAAAAAAAAGAAAAAAAAATGATTACATTCAGTTATTTACATGATTACAGTTATTTACATAATCAGATTCAATTATTTATATAATTACATAATTTAATACTCATTCCGAATGCCCCGTTATACAGAGTTATTCATTGCGACCCATTATCAATTGTCACCTGGATATAGAATTATTCATTGTAGCCAAAATACGAAAGTGTTTAATTTGACGAAAATACAGAAATATTCATTGAGACCAAGATGCAGAAATATTCAAAATGATCAAGATACAAAAGTATCCAAAATATTCCAAGATACAGCAGTATTACATGGGATTTCTAACTACACTACACTGCCAAAGAATACAAAACGAAGCTTTGGGAATGTTTCGTTTGGTTTAATAGTTTGGTTTTTTCCGCATGAATAATTTAAAGAAAAAAAAGCGATGGAGTTATCCATGAATATGCTAATCCCCCCCCATAATACTTATGAGTAATAAAATACAAAGTGAAAGCTCCCAATCAAAGTTTCGTTTTTTCTGTACATTTATTTGCTCAACGAAAGCGGAGGGTTGAATAAATTGGAGATTCTTTTGAGCGGAAAATGAAACCCTACACCCAACGCCGGAATCATTAATAAATTTAAGTGGATTTCGGATATTACATTTCATGTACGAATTAAAACGATTTTCTGCAGAAAGAGTTACGAAAGCTTTAATTACTCCCAGGTTGGATGACCTCAAACATTCATCTCTCTAAAACAGTATTTTGGAGTGGCGTAAAATATCCAGTTATTTATCGCCAAGTACTTGTTGAGTGTTCCTCTTTATTGGAATGCGTTTTGCAGATGGAAGAACAGAAAAGTACTCTTTACATTTATACTAATTTAATGTATTTCAATCATAGGATTGAAGTACTGCAGGCAGTTTTAGGAAAGCAGACATTTCCAATATTTTTATATTGTAATCCAGTTCAGTCAAAGTTTTGATAATAATTCTCAACGATCATATGAGACAGGTTTGATGCATCATTCGCGTGAAAAAAAGGGAAAAAGAAAACATAAAAAAGCGAATACAAAAGAAAACTGAGGAAGTTAAATACGTAGTTTTTTACAGGACGGATTAAATTTGTTGTGTACAGCTTTTTAATAAATTGTATACTAACCGTAAAACAAATCTACGCAGATGAGTTGTGTTGAAAACAAATGATTCGATTTCCAAAGTTTCCGATTTATTGTGAAATCCCGAACGAAAAAACTTAATATTCATAATGGATGGAGACTTAATGCCTTGAAAGAAAAAAAAAGCAAGCAAAAAAAAAAAAAAAAAAGGGGGGCATGATTAATGAAAATTACCGAAACTTCTTTGTTTGAGAGAAAAGAAACTGTTCCAAAAGACGAATAGAACACAGGAAGAAAAATTCTCCTTCCAGTTTTTTGGAATCGTTGTGAATTATGACGTCCTTAACTTAGGATCGTTGAAAAGAGGGGAGATTGCTTCCAGATGAGAGATTGTTGTCGTTTGCGATGATTGCTATTCGCAAAAAGAGGCCACATTTATGGAAAGACAACTCTTGATTTTTTCATCATCATAATGCGTCAGCTCACACTGCCCTGATTCTTCGTGATTCTTTCGCCAAAAATGAAATCCATATCATTCCACAACCACCGTATTCACCGGATTTAGCACCGTGCTACTTCTGGCTATTCCCTAAACTCAAAAGACCACTCCGGAGACACCGTTTTAATCGGGACAAATATTTAATCAGACGAAGGACAAAGACTCCGGGGACACCGAATCGATTGAAGAGATTCTACGGGAATCGCTTTGAAGGCCATCCCTGCCGACGACTTTTTAGCATACATTGAGGATTGGAAAAAACGTTGTCATAAATGCATTGTATCCGGAGGGGATGACTTTGAAGGCGATGAAATAAATTTGGAAGAATAAATAAAGAGTGTTTGAGGAAAAAAATAATTAGTCTTACTTTTTGGGCACAGTAGTATGTTCAACTGCAAAGTAAAAGACACGTGAAATATATTTTGATATGTCTACGTGAGGAGCATGTTTTCCCCAAATTGGCAACGCTGATGTACTTATGTACTCTATGTATAAAATTTGGTTTTCAGTACCGCTGCCATTGACGAAATTGGACTGAGTCAAACATTGCAGATTTCAGTCGGCCTTCGGAAATGGTGGCCATTTCTTAGCAATTTCACTTGAAAAAAAGAAAAAAAGAAAATATAAAAACGCGAATACAAAAGAAAATTGAGCAAGTTGAATACAAATGTTTTATAGAATGAATTACACTTGCTGTATACATCTTATAATAAACTGTATACTAAAAGCAAAACAAATCTACGCAGACGAGTTGTGTTCAAAACAAATGATTCGATTTCCAAAGTTTCCTATTTATTGTGAAATCCCGAACAAAAAACTTAATATTCATAATGGAAGTTGAACATCATGAGATTTAAGGCCCTGAAAAGGAAGAAAAGCAGAAAAAAAGGCGTGATTAATGAAAATTACCGAAACTTCTCCGCTTGAGAGAAAGAGAAACTGTTCGAAATGACAGATACAACGCAGGAAGGAAATCTCTTCTCCCGTTTATTTGGAATCGCTGAGAATTATGACGTCCACTTGAGATTGTTGAAAAGAGGGGAGATAGTTTTCCGAAGAGAGATTGTTGTCGTTTAAGATGATGATCAGAGAAAAGGCGATGTTACTTTCGGCACAAAATTTGCTCTGTCATCTTTTTTTTTTTTTGGGGGGCAAAAGTCGATAAAAAAGGGACTTCATCGTGCACCTAATAGTTATTGAGAAAGAAAAACCCTTAAAGGTAGAGGAAACGAAGATTAAATGTAAGAAATCTTCAGATGAGTGTTGTTTTACAGTTTGTTTCTACCAATCCTGATTGTTATTAGGCTTATATACATACGCATATCATTTAGATTTTATACGCGTCATTTGCGTGAAGATATTCACAAAAAAGAGGCCACATTTATGAAAGACAACTCTTGGTTTTTTTATCACGATAATGCGCCAGCTCCCACTGCATTGATTCTTTGTGACTTTTTCGCCAAAAATGAAAATCATATCGTTTCACAACCATTGATGCAACCGTGCTACATTTGGCTATTCCCTAAACTCAAAAGACCACTACTGACCACACTCAGTCGATTAAAGAGATTCAACGGAATCGGCTCGCGCTTTGAAGACCATCCCTGCCGATGACCGTTTAGCATGCATTGAGGATTGGAAAAAATGTTGGCGTAAGTGCATTGTGTCCGGAGTGGATTTCTTTGAAGGCGATGAAATAAATTTGAAAGAATAAATAAAGAGTTTTTGATAAAAAATTGTCTTACATTTTGGGCACAGTAGTATGTACCAAATTTGGTTTTCAGTATTGCTGCCATTGACGAATTGTACTGAGTTAAACATCGCAAATTTCTGTCGGCTTTCAGAAATCAAGGCCATTTTTCCTTCCTTACAATTTGAAACATCATTTGCGCGAAAAAAAGAGAAAAAAACATAAAATTGCGAATAATACAAAAGAAAACTGAGGAATTTAAACATGTAATTTCTTATAGAACGGATTAATCATGTTGTATACATCTTATAACAAATTGTATACTTAAACGTAAAACATATCTACGCACATGAGTTGTGTTCAAAACAAATGATTCGATTTCCGAAGTTCCGATTTATTAGAAGATTCCGTACAAAAAAACTTGATATTCATAATGGAAGTTGAACATCAGGAGACTTAATGCCCTCAAAGAATGAAAAGCAGAAAAAAGGCATGATTAATGAAAATTACCGAACCTTTTTTTGTTGAGAGAAAAAGTTATTGTGCTTTTCTATTCTTTGCTATTTCCAAATGACAAATAGAACACAGGAAGAAAATTTCACCTTCCAGTTTGTTTCGAATCGTTGAGAATTATGGCGTCCTTAACTTGGATCGTTGAAAAGAGAGGAGATATGGGAGGAGATTCCTTTCCGAAGAGAGATTGTTGTCGTTTGAGATGATGATCGGAGAAAAGGCGATGTTACTTTCGCCACAAAATTTACTCTGTCTTTTTTTTTGTGTGTGTGGGCAAAAGTCGATAAAAAAGGGACTTCATTCATACATCTAATCATTATTGAGAAGAAAAAAAAGCTTTAGATAGAGGAAATGAAGATTACATGCGAGTGTTTCTACAATTTTTGATTGTTATTAAGTTTATATACATATGTATGACATACGCGTTAGGTTTATATACATATATACACATGCATATATATGCGTCGTTTGCGTGAAGCTATTCGCAAAAAAAAGGCCACACTTATGGAAAGACAACTCTTGGTTTTTTCATCGCGATAACGCGCCAGCTCACACTGCATTGATTCTTCGTGACTTTTTCGCCAAAAACGAAATCCATATCCTTCCACAACCATCGTATTCACCTGATTTAGCACCGTGCTATTTCTGGCTATTCCCTAATCTCCAAAGACCACTCCGGGGACACCGTTTTAATCGGGACAAAGATTTAATTGGACAAAGGATAAAGATTCCGGGGACACCGAATTGATTGAAGAGATTCAACGTGAATCTCTTTGAAGGCCATTCCTGCCGATGACTTTTTAGCATGCATTGAGGATTGGGAAAAAAAGGTGGCATGATTGCATTGTGTCCGGAGGAGATTATTGTGAAGGCGGAGAAATAAATTTGGAAGAATAAATAAAGAATTTGTGAAAAAAAAATTGGTCTTACTTTTTGGACACAATAGTATAAAGACTGAACTCAAGTCGAATCTCAGTCTAACTAACTCCATATTCGAAGTTGTAAAATTCAGCTGTAACTTACATAGTTCATTCCAAAGGTCTAATTAAAACAGCGCGGTACATCAGCAATGTGTCTCTTTAACAACGTGTTAGCTAAACACACGGGTGATTAAAAGGAAAAAGCCATCCCAGTTCTCGAGGCGAAGGCAGCGGGTGAAATAGCAGCTATTCATTTCGGAAGGTGTCACGTTCTCTGCGAGGTAGGGCTCCCAAGGGAGGAAGAATTCGCGCCTCAAGACATAATACTCGCCCTTCCAATCTGCAATTCTTTGAGCTTTTACTGCTCCCGGTGGGGCTTCTTCCAGAGAACGAACTCTTCCAATTGGTTGAGGCTTTGTATGTTGGAAGTGCTTTTATTATGTGATCCAGAGGAGGTGCTTTTGGCCTTGTTTAGATCTTATAAGCGATGCTATCGAAAATTGGGAGGTTGCGGTCGTCATCGAAATATTTTTTTTTTTTTTTGTATTGAATTTTTTTTTTTTCAATGTCTGAGATTCAAAACAAAAAAAATATAAAAAATTTTAAGTGATAATTTTTAAAGTTATTTTTGATATTTATGAACGAATTCGATGGGTAATATATAATAATATATTCGATGAGTTAGTTGAATATAAAAAATGCCATATTTTTAAACCTTCATATATATGGGGGCCAGATAGCCAAGTGCCTAGTGCTCTGGTGCTCGGTACCACAGGTTTCGAGTTCTAGTCCCGGCGGAGCCAATTATGTTTGTAGTGGTTCGGACTTTAAGCTGTAAGATCTACTTGAAGCCGTAGGTTCCGGTCTCGTAGGACCGCGTCAGAGAGCCGAACAAGGCTTAATCTCACGCATATCATTGACAAAATTGTAAAGTGGCAACTCGGCTCTAGGCACAGTGATGCGATTTGTTGTGTTGTGGTGTGGTGTAGTAGTAGTTATATAAACACGGGGGCACAAGTGATTAACAGGAAGCCACCTCAGTTATGATCATGAACATAGAAATCGGAATCCTACTTATCTGAAAGAAGGCAGAGTAGAAGTAGTAGGTATTCATTTTCGATGTAGCTATTCTTTAATTTTTAATAAAGTACAATATGTATAGTTATTAATTGATCCTTTTTTAGATAAAAATATAAAGACTGAACTCTAACGAATTAACTGAACTGAATTGTAACGAAATAGCAACATTTAGCTGGAACTCACATGGACTAGTCCATTCTGAAGGTCTAATTAAAAGAGCGCAGTCCATCAGCAATGTGTCTCTTTAATAACGCATTAGCTGAACACGGGTGATTAAAAGTAGGCCATCGCAGCTCTTGTGGCGAAGGCAGCGAGTGAAATTGCAGCTATTCATTTCGGAGGGCTTCACGTTCTCTGCGAGGTAGGGCTCCCTTGGGGAAGGGAGGATTCACGCCTCAAGACGTAACACCGGCCCTTCAATTCTGCCCTTCCTGCAGCTTTTACTGCTCCCCGGTGGGGCGTCTTACAGAGAATGAAGTCTTTCAATGGTTGGGGGTTTTGTATGTTGGTGCTTCTTTTATTATGTGATCCAGAGGAGGTGCTTTTGGCCTTGTTTGAATCTGATAAGGGATGCTGTCGAAAATTGGGAGGTTGTGGTGGATGTTATTTTTTTTTTTTTTTTTTGAAATTTGTCGGACAGAAGTGCTAATTTTTGAAGTTATTTTTGAGGCTTATGATGGAATTCCGAGGAGTAATAAAATTAGTTTATTGTAAATAAGGCACTCTTTCTTAAACACTTCATCTTCCTGTTGGCGGAGTAGTTAGCGCCCTGGCTCTCGGTACTACCGGTATCGAGTTCGAATCCCGGCGGTGCCATGGATGTTTGTAGTGGTTCCGAATACACTTTAAATCGAAGGTCCTGATCTCATACGACCGTACAGCGTCACGGAGTCCAATTAGACTTCTTTTCACCCACATCATTCCCAAACTGTAAAAGGGCAACTCAGCTGTCTAGGTACAGTGCTGTGATGTGGTGTGGTGTGGAAATAGTAGTTAGCTAAACACAGCGGCACAAGTGATTAAAAAGAAGCCATCTCAATTATGATCATGAACATAAAAATAGGAATCATACTTATCTCAAAGAAGGCACAGGAGAAGTTGTGGCTATTCATTTTCGATGCAGCTATTCAAAACCTATCGAAGTACAGATGTATTGTATTATTTGATCATTTTTAGATAAAAATATCAAGACAAACAACTCAAGTTTAATCTTGGTCTAACTAACTGCACGTTCTAAGTTGTAAAATTCAGCTGGAACTCAAAAGGCCTAGTCCATTCTAAGTCGGCTAAAGGTCCAATTAAAAGACTGCAGTACATCAGAAATGTACGTCGTAACAACTTGAGTGTCTATTAACTAAGGGTACACATGATTAAAAGGAAGCCATCTGAGTAATGGCCATGAATCGAAGAGAATGGCACCATATTTATCTCAAAAAAGGCAGAGGAGAAGTTGGGGCTAAACATTTCGATACAGCTATTTTTTAAAATGTGTGAATAAAAAGAAACCTTTCCAAGTATAGATGTATTATTATTTGATCCTTTTTAGATAAAAAAAATCGGTTGAACTCTGGCAACCCAAGATGAATTCTAAGCCGGTTAAAGATCTAATTAAAAGAGCGCAGTACATCAGAGATGTGTCTCTTTAATAACGTGTTAGCTAAAAGGAACCCATCACAGTTATGGTCAGTAGCAATGGAAGAAATCGACACCGTGCTTATCTCAAAGAAGGCAGAAGAGAAGTTGTGGCATTCATTTTCGATGTTGCTAATCTGTTTTTTTTTAATAAAAAAAAACCTTTCGAAATACAGATTATTTCGGAATACAGATTACAGATTATTTATACTTATTATTTGATCATCTTTTGATAGAAATATAAGGACTGAACTCTAACAACTCATGTTTTTTTTTTGTTCTAATGCAGCTGGCAAACACTTAGACAGCTTGGTCTTGGATGCCTTAAGGCAAGCGCTGCACGGACGTACTCACTTTGCATTACCCAGGGGGCGCGTGTAACTTGAAAATAAGCCACGGACGCGGAGTCACAATGCCCCCGCAACGCTCTACGATCCTATTAAGACTGGGACCTACGGTTTAAAGTAGATTCCGAACCACTACAAATATCCATGGTACCGCCGGGACTCGAACCCGAAACCTGTGGTACAGAGAGCCAGAGCGCTAGTCACTCGGCCATTCAGGCTTAAGGTTCAACAACTCATGCTGAACCTCAGTCTAACTAACTACGCATTCGAAGTTGTAAAATTCAGCTGAAACTCACACGTACCAGTCCATTCTAAATGTGTAATTAAAAGAGAGCAATACATCAGAGACGTGTCTCTTTAATATCGCGTTAGCTGAACACACGAGGGTGATTAAAAGGAAAAAGCCATCCCAGTTCTTGAGGTGAGGGCAGCGGGTGAAATGGCAGCCATTCATTCTAGCTGGCGTCACGTTCTCTGCAAGATAGGGCTCCCTGGAGAGGAAGGATTCGCGCCTCCAGACATAACACTTGTCCTTCATTCTGTGCCCTTCCTGTAGCTTTTACTGCTCCCTGGTGGTGCTTCTTCCAGAGAATAAAGTCTTCGAGCGGTTGGGGGTTTTGTGTGTCGGTGCTTCTTTTATTATGTAATGCAGAGGTGCTTTGGTTTGATAAGTGATGCTATCGGAATTGGGAGGTGGCGGTCGCTGAGCTAGTCGTAGGAATCATTTTTTTTTTTGTATTGAAATTTATTTTATTTTTTTTGTTGTTGAAATTTGTTTGATATTTTTTTTTTTTTTTTTCATATTTTTTTTTGTTTTTGTTTTAAAATACTTAAAATCGAAATGGTAATTATTTTTGAGAATTATAAAAAAAATTTCAGCACTAAAATTATTTGAATATAAATAAGGCATTTTTTCTTATACGATTTGCCAGATTGACGAAGAACCTTGGTTGCCTAGCAACCTCTATCTCTTGCTTTGTGAATGAGAGAAGTTTCTTAAAACTTTAAGCCCGTTGATTAAATTGGAAAAGAGTAAGATATATATTATTAATTTATGCTCTGTAGCTCGGTACTTCAGGTTTCGGGTTCGAGTCCCGGCGGTGCCATGGACGTTTGGAGTGGTTCGGAATCCACTTTAAACCGTAGGTCCCAGTCTTAATAGGATCGTAGAGCGTTGCGGGGGCATTGTTACTCCGCGTCCGTGGCTTATCTTCAAGTTACACGTGCCCCCTGGATAACGCAAAGTGAGTAACATCTGTGCAGCGCTAGCCTTGAGGCATATAAGACGAAGCTATTTAAGTGTTTACCAGATGCATTAGAACAAAAGAAAATATATTATTAATTTATTTTTTAAAATTAACTTATTAATTATTTACATTTTTTATAAATTAATAAAAAAAAATTAAACCTTTAAATGTATTTACAGCAGAAACAATGAAAAGAATATATTACTAAAAAACTTTTGTTGATATTGAAAAATTACTTCAACAATAGCAGCACAATATTTGTTGTTGAATTAATTATTATTTGCTGTTATTGGAATTTCTGAGATTGAAGTGATTGTTTTGTAGTTACTTTCAAAATTAAAAAAAAAAAGTTATAGATTTTAAAGATAAGATTTTTACTATTATTAAGGATTTTTTTTAAATATTATTCAAACATTCTTTATCTTCATTTTTCTTAAACCCTTAACCAAGTACCTAAATTAAATTAAGTACTTAAATTAAAATTTATTCAATTCCTATTATTAGTTCACAATCTCTCTCTCTATATATATATCTTGTTCACATTTTCAATCGTTCATAAAATACTTTTTATTCATCCACTCAAGTTCAAATACATTTTTTTAAAACTTGTAGTGGATGACACTGGATGTTAATAAAGTTTGTTTGTTTTTTTCAAATATTAATTCATTAATTAATTTTAGTTTTATATGGGAGAAAATAATTTCTCTTCTATATGATATTTAGCAGGATGTACACTTAGGAATGAATACCGTCAGTGGCGAAGCGTGGGAAAAAATGTCTTTTTCAGATTCTTTTTTCATTGTGGGTTGTAGTCTGAGTGAAGAAGGGAACAAAATGGAACATGTGAATAAATGAGTGAGAGAGATGGAAAGTGCTTGTGTGTGAGAGAGTAATAATTTTTTCTAACTTCTTTTTTTTTATATTACTTGTTTGTGCCATAAATATAAATTTAAACGTATATATATTTAAAGGTTTAAGAAAGAACGCCTTACTTATATTTCAATAATTTTATTACTCATCGATTTCCTTCATAAACCCCAAAAATAACTTACAAATTCCCTCTCAGAAATATCAAAACAAAAAAAAAATTTCAAAACCTAAAAAACATATATATATTCCAACGACTTAACTCAGCCACCACAACCTCCCAATTTCGATAGCATCGCTTATCAGATTTAAACAACGCCAAAGCACCTCCGGATTACATAATAAAAGCACTCGCAACAAAACCCCAACCAATTGGAAGAGTTCGTTCTCTGGAAGAAACTCCACCAGGGAACCGTAAAAGCTGTAGGAAGTGTAGATTGAAGGGCAAGTATTGTGTCTTGAGGCGTGAATCCTCGATCCCGAGGGAGCCCTACCTCGCAGAGAACGTGACGCCCTCCGAAATGAATAGCTGCAATTTCGCTAGAACACGGCAAGAGGAACTGGGATGGCTTCCTTTTAATCACCCCTGCCCCCTTCCCCCCCTCGTGTTTAGCTAATACCTTATTAAAGAGACACGTTTCTGATGTTCTACAGTCTTTTAATTAGACTTAGAATGGACTTGGCCATGTAAGATTCAGCTAAATTTTACGAAAGATTGAAAGTTTGATTTAGATATATAGAGGGAGAGTGTGGACTAATGGAAGGAATTGAAGGAATTGAATGAATTGCCACTCCTATCTCAAGAATATAAAAAAAAAAAAATTCAATGCAAAAAAAAAGAAAAAAATTATTTCTGCGACTGGCTCATCCACCACAAACTCCCTATTCCGATAGCATCTCTTATCACATCTAAACAACGGCCAAAAGCACCTCTCCGGAATACATAATAAAAGCACTACCAACACACAAAACCCCAACCTTCGGAAGAGTTCATTCTCTGGAAGAAGCCCCACCGGGGAGCAGTAAAAGCTGCAGAAGCCAGATTGAAGGGCAAGTATTATGTCTGAGGGTGTGAATCCTTCATCCCCCTAGGGAGCCCTACCTCGCAGATAAACGTGACATATAGAAAATGAAGAGCTTCAATTTCAACAAAACACGCCGACGTTCGCCTCAAGAACTGAGGTGCCTTCCTTTTAATCACCTCTGCCCCCCCCAGTGTTTAGCTAACACGTTATTAAAGAGACACATTGCTGATGTACTGCGCTCTTTTAATTAGGCCTTTAACCGACTAAGAAGGGATGTAAGTTCTGTTCATCTAAGTTAAAGCTAAATCTTACAACTACGAGTTAGTTTGATCAAGGTGCAACTTGAGTTCAGTATTTACTACTGTGCCCAAAAAGTAAGACCTATTATTTTTTCAAAAACGCTTTACTTATTCTTCCAAATTTATATCATCGCCTTCAAACGAATCACCTCCGGACACAATGCACTCATGCCAACTTTTTTCCCCAATCTTCAACGTATGCTGAAATGTCATCGGCAGGGATGGCCTTCAAAGCGCGCGGCCATTCACCGTGAATCTCAAAATTCACCTGGAAGTGACTCAAAACGGTGTCCCCGGATTGGTCTTTTGTGTTTAGGGAATAGCCAGGAGTCGCACAGTGCAAATACAGTGGTTGTGGAATGATGAGTTTCATTTTTGGCGAAAACGTCACGAACCAATGCAGTGCGAGCTGGCGTATTCAGTATTTTCGGTACCAATAGAGATTTGGCGCGTTTAAGGCCCAAATGTAATGGACCGATCCCTTTGAAATTCCAACATCATCATCAAAGTCTCTTAATTGTAAATCGAAGGTTTGCAAGCACCAGATATTTAATCTTTTGGACTTGACCTTCATCGGTTGAGGTGGAGGGTCGACCAGTGGGTTCTTCGACTTCAACGCGTTCTCTGCCTTCTTTGACCTGTTTATACCACTTGTAAACATTTCTTTCCGATAGAGGAATGCCCTTCGAATGCCCTCTGCACCATTCTACACGTTTCCGCAAACAAAACTGAATGCAATTTCTCTGCTCAATGAATTCAGACATTTCAGAAATCACCGGAATTAAGTTTAGCGTTTCACAAAGCCAAGCGTAACTCTCAAACAGTAATGAATATTTTGACGTGAAATTTCCCACAGATGGCAAGGAAAGCGCCAGAAACGTAAAAGAGGAAACAAAAAAATTGAAATTCCATAAGTCCCGGAATTTTAAATTGAAAATGGATCTTACTTTTTGAACACAGTAGTACAATTTCGAATGTGCAGTTAGTTAGACCAAGGATCAACTTGGGTTCAGTATATTTGAATCTAAAAAGGATCAAATAATAACTATACATCTGTACTACGAAATCCATTGAAAGTTGTTTTTTTTATTAAAAAAACAAAAACAGTATAGCTACGTGGAAAATGAATAGCCACAAATTCTCCTCTGCCTTCTTTGAGATAAGTATTGTGCTGATTTCGTCGATTTCTATATGCATGGTGCATGGACATAACTGAGGTGGCTTCCTTTTAGGCATCTGTGCCCCCCTGTCTTTAGTTAACAGGGAATACACGTTATTAAAAACACGCATTTCTGAACTACTGCAGTCTATTAATTAGATCGCTACCCGACTTAGAATGGAATAGTCCATGTAAGTTCCAGCTAAATTTTACAACAACGAATGAGTAGTTAGTTAAGACTGAACTCAAGTTGAACCTTCGTCTTATATTTTATCTGAACATGATCAAATAATAAGGGCCTGAATGCTCGAGTGGCTAGCGCTCTGGTGCTCGGTACCCCAGGTTTCGGGTTCGGCGGTGCCATGGATGTTTGCAGTGGTTCGGAATCCACTTTAAACCGTAGGTCCCGGTCTAATAGGATCGTAGAGCGTTGCGGGGGCATTGTGACTCCGTGTCCGTGGCTTATCTTCAAGTTACATGCGCTCTCTGAGTAATACAAAGTGTGTAACCTCTGTGCAGTGCTTGCCTTAAGGCATTCAAGACCAAGTTGTCTAAGTGTCTGCCAGCTGCATTAGAAAGAAAAAAAAATAACTATATATCTGAATTTCTGAGATTTGTTTTATTAAACAAAATTTAAAAAAAAAAACTGTATCGCCATCTGCATTAGAACAGCAACATATTTAAATTGATATAAATAATAATAATAGTAACTTTGGAATGAAACGTCTCATGCTTACATATATATTTTTATTTCCATTTCCACCATAACAACGGAGGCATGATCGCCCAATGACGTTTTGAAAACAATTTCATTCTCGACTCCGATAATTTATTACTTTCGAGACACATCGATTGCTGTTTTCATCCTTGTATGGAGTCGATTCTTACTTCTTTGTAGAGAAGTACTTCGTTCCTTCAATCTCAGAAAACGAATTCTTCAATTTGGAATTCGAGTGTCGTATAATGTTGTCAAGGTTTATTCAATTTGCATTTCATTGAAAGCTCTTCGATTGTCATTGTAGTTCTCTCGAAAAGTGGAATTTGCATTTGGAGGAATTTGTTTGGATTGCGAATTCTTCAATTTGGAAGCGAATTCTTCAATTTGAATTCGAGTGCAAATCCCGGGTGTGCCATGCATGTTTGTAATGGTGCGGAATCAACTTTAAACCACTGGTCCCGGTCTAAGATTCAATGAGACATATTGGATCGAAGAGCTTTGCGCGGGTAGCGTTACTCGCGTAGGTAGCATATCTTCAAGCTACACGTACCCCTTGGGTAGTGCTCAATGAGACACAGCTTGACCCCTTGCTTATGGCGCCTGTGATACCGAGCTCCAGAGAGCTAGCCACTGGGCCAAAATATATATATGAGTACCTAGCGCTGTTTCGCGTGGTACCACAAGTTTCGACGTTCGAGTCCCGGAGGTGCTATGGATGTTTGTAGTGCTTCGGAATCCCCTTTAAATCGTATGTTCCGGTCTAATAGTATCGTAGAGCGTTGTGGGGGTAGTGTTGCTAGCGTCAGTGGCCAATCTTCAAGCTACATGTGCCCTCTAAAGTAGTGCTAAATGAGGAACAGCGATGCAGTTCTCGCTATTGCATAAAGATTAACTGTCTATGTATTGTCGGCTGCATAAAAACAGTAACATATTTAAAATGATCCTCTTCTGCGTAAAACCAGAGGCAAATAATAATAATAATATCTAACTAAATACATCCTTTAAGTAAATACAGACATCCTAAATAGATGTATACATAAATTGATCGAAATTCAACTCATACCACTTTGAATATGAAACTGTGCATGCTTATACTTAGATACTTTTTATTTCCATTTCCACAATAATAATAGAGGCATATGATCGCCCAATAACGATTTGCGATAATTTATTACTCTGTACTTACGAGATGCGTCGAATTCTGTTTTCATTTTCTTGGATTGAATCTAGAGTCTCACTTTGCGGAGAGAGTCGTCTCAGAAAGCGAATTCTTCAATTTGGAATTCGAGTGTCGTATAATGTTGTCGAAGGTTATTCAATTTGCATTTCATTCAAAGCTCTTCGATTGTCATTGTAGCTCTCTCGAAGAGTGGAATTTCCATTCGGAGGAATTTGTTTGGATTGCGATTAAAACGTTTCTTTGATACTGACTACTCAGAACTATAGAACTCTTTTTACATTGTTTATGTTTGTGAAATTTGAGCAATTAAGGTCGATTTATTTTTAGTCCTGTAGAGCTATTTATTTCGATTGCTTTCCATTCGGAATTTTTAAAAATTCTTGCCTAGTTATTTAGGTTTCTTTGTGTTTTGAAGCTTTGTGCGATGTATTTTAAAAATATATATATTTTTCAGCACCTATGCAGTTTATTTTTTTGTAGTGGTACGGAATCCACTTTAAACCATAGCTCCCGGTCTAACAAGATCGTTGTGGGGCTATTGTGACTTCACTTCTGTATCTTATCTTCCAGCTGCTATTACACCACACCACTGTGCCTAGATCTGAGTTGCCCCTTTAAGGCTCGTTCCCACCAAGGCGAGAGACGTGAAGATTCAAGAGGCAAGCGACAAAATTTTTTCGACCCCCTCACAGCGAAACGTCAGAAATAGCATTACGCCTAGTGAAAAACCGTTTCGAGTTGAAAGTTGGGCAACTCCAAGCGGCGGACTGCAAACCGGTTTCAGGCGACCGCGGTGAGGCTAGTGATTGGTCAGATTTTTTCGCTTGCATCTTGTCGCCTTGGTGAGCACGAGCCTTTACAGTTTGGGAAGGATGTGGAGGAGAAGAAGTCTGACTGGGCTCTGTGACGCTTTACGGTCATAGACCGGATGCTGTCGAACGTTTATTCAATTTGCATTTGCTTCGATTGTCGTAGTAGCTTTCTCTAAAAGTGGAATTTGCATTTTGAAGGAAGTTGTTTGGATTGCGATTTAAACGTTTCTGTGATACTGACTACTCAGAGCTATAGAACTCTTTTCACATTGCTTAGATTTGTGAAATTTGAGCAATTAAGGCCGATTTTCTTTTTAGCTATTCATTTTGGAGGCTTACCACGAGACATTTTTTAAAATTATCGCGTAGTTATTTAGTTTTTTTTTGTGTGTGTTTAAAGCTTTTGTGCAATGAATTTGAAAAATAAATAAATGTTTTGAGTGCATATGCAGCTTTTTTTTTCTGAAATTGTTTGATTATTTCAAAACCATCAGATTCAACAGTGTTGTATAAGCACCTATATGCAAGGTAGGCCTTAATGCCCGTGTGGCTAGAGCTCTAGCGCTCGGTACCACAGATCTCGCGTTCGAATCCCGGCGCAGCCATGGATGTTTGTAGTGGTTCGGAATCCACTTTAAACTGTAGGTCCCGGTCTAATAGGTTCATAGATCGTTGTGGGGGTAGTGTTACTTTGCAAAAATAGCCTATCTTCAAGTTCCTCTATACTGCTAAATGAGTAACAGTGGGTGTAGCTCCTGCTTATGGCATACATATTAACCGTCATTGTATTTTTTTTCTAGTGCAGCTGGCAAATATTTAGACAGTTGTCTTTTATGCCTTAAGGCAAACGCCGCACCGACGTTACTTACTTAGCATGCCCATGACGTTACTCCCTTAGCCAAGAGGTGTGTGTAACTTGAAGATAAGCTACGGATGCTGAGTAACACTACCCCCACAACTCTCAACGCGCCGGCGGGACTCGAAACAGAAACCCGAAACCTGTGGTATCGGCCAGAGCGCTTGCCACTTGGCCATCAGACCCCCCAAATGTCTCGGTATGCATGCATGCATCAGAAGAACAACATATTTAAAATGATCCTCGTTCTTTGTGGAAGCCGGAGGCAAAAATAATAATAATATCTAACTAGGGCCTGATAGCCGAGTGGCCATTTATTTCCGAAATTGAACTCATGCCACTTTGGAATGAAACGACTCGTGCTTATATATCTATATTTCCTTATTTCCATTTCCATGATAATGATCGAGGGGCCTGAATGGCCGAGTGGCTAGCGCTCTGGTGCTCGGTACCACAGGTTTCGGGTTCGAGTCCCGGCGGTGCCATGGATGTGTGTAGTGGTTGGGAATCCACTTTAAACCGTAGGTCCCGGTATAATAGAATCGTAGAGCGATGCGGGGGGCATTGTTACTCCGTGGCTTATCTTCAAGTTACACGCGTCCTCTGGGTAATGCAAAGTGAGTAACGTCGGTGCAGCGCTTGCTTAAGGCATACAAGACCAAGCTGTCTAAGTATTAGAAAGAAAAAGAAAAAAAATTCTCAAAAAACTGTATTGTTTAGTACAGGGGTGGCCAACCTAAAGGATCTTGCGTGCCACTTATAGATCCTTTTTATTTCCATTTCCATGATAATGATCGAGGCCTGATCGTCCAATGACGTTTTGAAAACAATTTCATTCTCGAACTGCGATGATTTATGACTCTGTACTTCGAGATGCATATCGATTCCCGTTTTCATTTTCTTGAATTCAGTCGAAAATCTTACTTCTTTGCAGAGAAAGTCGTCTTCAGAAAAGCGAATTCTTAACAATTTGGAATTGTGCGAACCTTATTTAATTTGCATTTCATCAAGAGCTCTCTTCGATGTGCATTTTTGGAGGTATTTGTTTGGATTGCAATTTAAATGTTTCTGTGATACAGTCTATTTAGAACTCTTTTTACATTGTTTAGATTTGTAAAATTTCAACAATTAAGGGTGATATTTTTAGCTATGTAGAGGGGTTAGGTATCTACTTTAAACCGTGTGCACCAGTCTAATAGAATCGTAGAGCGTTGTGGGAGGTAGTATGACTAGCATCGTTAGGTTATCTTCAAGTTACGCGTGCCCCCTGGATGTGCTCAATGAGTAACAGCTGTGCAGCCCTTGTTTATACAAACAACAACGTATTTAAAATGGCTCTCGTTCTGTGTGAAAACAAGTGGCAAAATCATCATCATAATAATAATAATAATAACAACAATAATAATATCTAACCAAAACCTGATTACCAAGACCAAGTGGCTAGAGCTCTGGCGCTCGGTATCACAGATTACGGAATCTAATCCCGGCGGTGCCATGGATGTTTATAGTGGTTCGGAATCCACTTTAATCAGTTGGTCCTGGTCTAATGGGATCCTAGAGCGTTGCTACGCTCCGTACCTCATCTCCAAGCTGCACGCATCTCCTGGGTAGTGCTAAGTGAGTAACGTCCGTGCGGCGCTTGCCTTAAGACATACAAGACAATTGTCCAAAGTGTTTGGCAGCTGCATTAGGAAAAACAAATGTCTAACTTAATATATCCTTTAGTTCCGAAATTGAACTCATGCCACTTTGACTATGAAACGAGTCATGCTTATATATATAGATATGCTGTTCATTTCCAATTCCATCATAGTAATAGAGGCATGATCGTACAAATAACGTTTTGGAATCAATTTCATTCTCGAACTGCGTTGATTTATTACTCTGTACTTTGAGATGCATATCGATTCCTATTTCTTGGATTGAAGTCTAGAATCTCACTTTGCAGAGAAAGTCGTAACTCAGAAATTGGAATTCTTCAATTTGGAATTGTGAGTGCGTAGGATGTTGTTGAAGATTTATTCAATTTGCATTTGCATCAAGAGCTCTCTTCGATTGTCGTAGTTCTCGAAAAGTGGAATTTGCATTTTGCAGGAATTTGTTTGGATTGCGATTTAAATGTTTCTCTGATACAGGCTGCTGCAACTCTTTTTACATTGTTTAGGTTTCCAAAATTTCAACAATTAAGGCCGATTTTTTTTAGCTATTGATTTTGAATGTTTCCCAAGGGAAATTTTAGAAAATTTTTGACTATTTAATTAGTTTTTGCTGTGTGTGAATTTAAAGCTTTTGTGCAATGAATATGAAAAACTAGTAATATAAAAAAAAATTAAGTCAATTCCTACTTTTTTTTTTTTCACTATAATGAAGAAAGTCCCTTATAAATAATTTTCATTCATTTTTTAAAGTTTATCGGGCGCCATCTATGGATAGATATGCAACTTAAATCTAAAAAAAACTAAAATAATTCATTAAATTTAATTACTGAATTTATGTTTGAAAAAACTGTATTCACATCCAGTGTCATCCACGACAAGTTAAAAAAAAATGCATTTGAATTTGAGTGGATGAATAGAAAGTATTTTATGAACGATTGAAAATTTGAACAAGATATATAGAGGAAGAGTGTGAACTAATAGAAGGAATTGAATAAATAAATGTTTTCAGTACATATGCAGTTTATTTTTTCTGAAATGGTTTGATTATTTCAAAACCATCAGATTCAATAGTCTATTATAAATATATTTATGCAGGGTGATTATAATTAAAGCTCAACTTTCAAAACGCTGTCACAAAAAAAACCACTCGTCCCAATGAGTTTAAATTTGAGATGATGATGCTTGAAGAAGGGGGAAACGGTAGGGCATCAAAAAAAGTCTCAAAGTGTAAGAATAGGTGGCGCTGTAAGCGGAATAAATAAAGTGAATTCGGCTGCCAGTGATAGTTTCAGTCGAAAGTACAATGTATTTGGTATAATTTGCACATTCAACCAACTGTTGTTTGCACTTCTTCAAGTATCTTCAGTTCAAATGTGAACCCATTGTGATCAGTGGCTCTTTTTTTCTACAGCATTTTTAAAGTGGAAATTCAATTATAATCACAATGCATCTATATGTTTATAAAATACTATTGAATCGGATGGGTTTAAAATCATCAAACCATTTCAGAAAAAAAATGCATATCTACTGAAAACATTTTTTTAAATTTATTTTTCAAATTCATTGCAAAAGCTTTAAACACACACACACCAAAAAATAAATAAGTAGATAACTAGGCAAGAATTTTCGGAAATGCCCTTTGGGAAGCGTTCGAAATGAATAGCTAAAAAGAAAACCGGACCTAATTGTTGAAATTTCACAAAAATAAACAATGTAAAGAGTTGCAGTTCTGAATAGTCTGTATCAGAGAAACATTTAAATTGCAATATAAACAAACTCCTTCCAAATGCAAATTCCACTTTTTGAGAGAGAGCTACTACTACAATTGAAGAGCTCTTGATGAAATGCAAATTGAATAACGTTCGACAGCATCCTACGCACTCGAATTTCAAATTGTTACGAATTCGCTTTTCTGAAGACGACTTTCTCTGCAAAGAAGTGAGATTCTCAGCTCAATCCAAGAAAATGAAAACAGGAATCGATATGCATCTCTGAGTACAGAGTCATAAATTATCACAGTTCGAGAATGAAATTGTTTCCAAAACGTTATTGGACGATCATGCCTCTGTTATTATTATGATGGAATTGGAAATGAAAAGTATTTCTATATAAGCACGAGTCGTTTCATATTCAAAGTGGCATGAGTTCAATTTCTGAACTAAAGGACTTGTTTAGTTAAAGGATGTATTAGAATATCTTTTTTTTTCCTAATGCAGTTTGCAAAAACTTTAGACAGTTATCTCGGAGGCCGTAAGGCGAGCGCTGCACCGACGTTAATCGCTTAGCACTACCCAGGAGGTGCGTGTAGCTCGAAGATAAGCTACGGAGTAACAATACTCCAGCAACGCTCTACGATTCTATTAGACCGAGACCTTTGAAGTGCATTCCGAACCACTACAAAAATTCATGACATCGCCGAGACTACGGTACCGAACGCCAGAGCGCTAGCCTGTCGGTCATCAGGCCCTAGTTAGACATTATTATTATGATTTTGCCGCCTATTTTCCCGCAGAACGAGACCATTTAAAATATGTAAAATAATTTTAAATGATTGCATAAGCAAGATCTGCATCGCTGTTAGTCATTGAGCACTAGCCATGGGGCACGTGTAGCTTGAAGACGGACTACGGACGCGAGTATCACTACATCCCCACAACGTTCTACGATCATATTAGACTGGGACCTATGGTTTAAAGTGGATCCCAACCACTCTACATAGCTAAAAGAAAATCATCCTTAATTGTTAAAATTGTACAAACCTAAACAATGTAAAAAAGAATTGCACTTCTATCACACAGAAACACTTAAATTGCAATATAATCAAACTCTTCCAAAATGCAGCGGCCTGGTGGACAAGTGGCTAGCGCTCTGGTCTTTGGTATCCCAGGCTTCAGTTTCGAATCCTGGCGGTGACATGGATGTTTGTTGGTGGTTCGGAATCCACTTTAAACTGTAGGTCCCGGTCTGTTTAGCCCTCGTGCGCACAAGATGATCGTAGAGCGACAAACCAAACCAAACTTCCAATTTGCAAATTGACTACCATCATACTCACTCGAATTCCAAATTGAAGAATTCGCTTTTCTGAGATGACTTTCTCTGAAAAGTAAATCTCGGATCAATCTATCGAATGAAATCGGAATCGACGCGTCTCGAAAGCAATAAATCATCGCAGTTTGAGAATGAAATTGTTTTCAAAACGGTATTTGAACGATCATGCCTCTATTATTATTTTTTTTTCTTTCTAATGCAGCTGGCAAACAACTAGACAGCTTGGTATTGGATGCCTGAAGGCAAGCGCTGCACAGATGTTACTCACTTTACATTTCCCAGGGAGCGCGTGTTACTTGAATACAAGCCACGGATACGGAGTAATAATGTCCCTGTAAAGCTCTGCGGTCCTATTTGGACCGGAACCTACGGTTTAAAGTGGATTCCGAACCACTACAAACACCCCTGGCACCGCCGCGACTAGAACCCGAAACCTGTGGTACCGAACGGCAGAGCGCTAGCCACTCGGCCATTCAGGCCCCTTTATTATTATTATGGAAATGGAAATAAAAAGTATTTCTATATAAGCACAAGTCGTTTCATGTTCAAAGTAATATGAGTTCAATTTCGGAACTAAATATTATTTTTTTAGTTAGATATTATTATTATTTGTACCTGCCACCTCTGGTTTTCACACAGAACGAGGATATCTAGAAATATGTTGTTTTTCTAATGCAGCTGGCAATACAGAAACAGTTGGGGAGCGTGATGCCCTACTGGTTAGTGCTCTGGTGCTCGGTACCACAGGTTTCGTATTCGTGTCCCAGCAATGCCATGGATGTTTGTAGTGGTACGGAATTCACTTTGAACCGAAGTTCCTGGTCTAACAGGGTCGTAGAGTGTTGCGGGATAGTGTATATGTATTTAATAATATATATATATATGTATTTAATGGTAGTGGTATGTATATAATGTGTATTTGATGGTAGTGGTATGTATATAATGTGTATTTGATGGTAGTGGTATGTATATAATGTGTATTTGATGGTAGTGGTATGTATATAATGTGTATTTAATGGTAGTGGTAAATATATATTATATGTATTTAATGGTATTGGTATATATATAATATGTATTTAAGGGGAGGGTCTGTAGGGTCGAGTGGCTAGCGCTCTGGCACTCGGTACCACAGGTTTCGGATTCGAGTCCCCGTGGTTCAATGGATGTTCGTAATCCACTTTAAACCGTAGGTCCCGATCTAACAGGAACGTAGTGCGTTGAGGGGGTATGTTACTCAGCGTCCGTAGCTCATCTTCAAGCAACACGCGCCTCCCGAACAGTGCTAAGTGAGTAACGTCTGTGCAGCGCTTGCCTTAAGGCATCCAAGACAACTGTCCAAGTGTTTGCCAGCTGCATTAGGGGAAAAAAAAAGAAAGAAAATTCCACTGTGATCTTCAAAGAAACTCCTTAAAGAACTTGCGCCATTTTTGCATAAAACGGCTCGTATAAACGCGAGTAGTCATAAAAACGGAATCTATTGTTGCTTTTCTTTAACGACAAGTAGCGATGTAAGCAACGGCAAATCAATGCGCTTTTTTTCTCCTCTTTTGATACTTCTTAAAGGTTGTAAGCAATGCTATTGGTTTTTTTACTGCACTTGGTGCTATTTTCTTTCAAAGCATTGGGTAGGCTGTTTTTTACATTAAAATATTTTTTTGGGGGGGGGGGGACTGTTTTATGCTGTTAGACGTTATGTTTATAATTTGGGTACAAAAAGGGGATTGCTGTGTTAAGATGAGGAGATGAATAAAATTTGTAAATGGGCCATCATTTTATAGATTTCAATAGGATAACCAGGATTTATAGATGGAGCTACAGATTATTTCTCCCATCGCCAACCTTTCAGAAAAATTATCCTGATGGCCGAGTGGCTAGAACCTTAGCGCTTGGTACTACAGGTTTAGGGTTCGGGTCCCGGCGATGCCATGGGTGTGTGTGAGTTTTTCGGAATCCACTTTAAGTCGTAGGTCCCAGTATCATATGACTGTAGAGAGTTGTGGGGGTAGTGTTACTGTTAAGGAGCATTTTTAACCAGTTTTATAGAGATACGTTCATACAACAGAAAATAGCCATTCAAAATAAAATTATTATAGAAACTTCATTTTAATTGTAAGGGAAATTAGAACACGTTAAAGAAAAAAATAACGTTAACGTTAACCTAGTAAATAAATAAGATAATTATTATTAATAAAGTAATGTAATTAATGAATACTTATTAGAGAGTTTTTACAAACCGTATTTTTATCGTCCGATATTTTTTTCTGCCTAGCTCGCATGTTCATAGGAAACATTATTACGGATACTCATGCTCAATTTCCTATGAGCATGCGCGCTAGGAAGAAAACAGATATCGGACGATAAGAATACGGTTTGCAAAAACTCGCTATTGTATAATTAAAAAACGTTAACGTAAAAATAACGAATACGTTAAACCTAAATTCAAAATTTGTTATCTCAACTTCCACTGTCTTCTTAAAATAAACCTCTTAAAAAAACTTGCTCCATTTCTGAATAAAATGGCTCGTATATACGCGAGGAGTCATAAAAACGGAATATATTGTTGCTTTCTTAAATACCAAATCGCGATGTAAGCAATGAGAAATCAATGCGCGTTTTTCCCCCTTTTGACACTTTGTAAAGGTCGTAAACAATGTTATTGGTTTTTCTATACTCACTTGGGGTGTTTCTTTTAGTTTTTCAAAACATTGGGAAGCTGTTTATCACATTAAATGAACAAAAAGTTTTGTTTATTTGGGGCGGGGGGGAATCTTTTATGCTGTTATTCGTGATGTTTATAATTTGGATATGAAAAGGGGATTGTTGCGTTAAGTAGATGAATGTAATAAGTAAATACACCAGCATTTTGTAGATTCCAATCGGTTTCTCAGGTTTTATGGATGATACTACAAATTCTTTTTTCGATCGTCAACCTTATAGAAAAAAAAATATTAAACTCCCCCGCCCCGAAATTGTAACATACTTACGGAAGTAAAAAGAAAAATTTATTTTCAAACCTTTATATTAATAATTTACCTTTCTCCAGATCTCTTATAAACAAAGTAAATATATTTAAAAGAAATTTTTTTTTTTGTTCTAATGTAGCTGGCAAATAACTGCTTAATAAACTGCTGCTGGCAATTAACTTGCTGTCTTCGATGCCTTAAGGCAGGCATGGGCAAACATTTTCGGTCGCGGGCCAAAAATCGAAAAAAAAAAAAAAAGTTTAGTGGGCCAAGATAAATTTTTCAAACATTTTAAAAACAATATACAAGTATTACAATTTAAATGTGTTAATGAGATGAATGAAATTGCGATTCCATTTTTAAGTGAGTTCAAAGTGAGATGTACTGATTCTAAGGAACGAGGCTCAATGCTCCTCTGTCAGTCTACTTCTGAAATAATTCTTTCTAAGGTTGATAGTTGAAAACACTGGTTCACATATATAAGATGAAGCAAACACAGCACTGATTTTCTAGGTGTGAGATATTCAATTTGGGAAACATACTTTCGATAATGATTTGTAAGATAAGAGATAACGCTTGTTGGCGCCAATCTGCAGCTATAACTAACAAAGAACTTCCGCTTTCAACACTTTAGCGATTGAAAGCTGTCTGTGCTTGCTATTTCTGTCGATTTATGTTTTGTACAACAAAAATAGAGAAAGTAAAGATCATCAGTCCTTTGAAACAATGGAAGAAAATAATATTTTATCAATGTAGAAAAGGAGATGTATATATAATATATAAATATATATTTCTTTTTATTTGCCTCGGACCGACAAATTAAAATTCTATCCGCGGGCGGGATAGAACCTTCCGGTGGGCCGGAAGGTTCTATCCCAGCGAGCTGGCCCACGAGTTGGCCCAGCGAGTTGGCCCGCGGGCCGTAGTTTGCCCATCCCTGCCTTAAGTCAAGCGCCGCACAAACGTTACTCACTGAGCACTACCCAGGAGGTGCGTGCAGCTTGGAGATAAGCTACGGACGCGTAGTCACACTACCCCCGCAACGCTCTCTGATCATGTTAAAACCGGGACCTACGGTTTAAAGTAGATTCCGAACCACTACAAACTTCCATGGACTCAAACACTGTGGTACCGAGCAATATTAAATGAAATGTTAAAAACAGCCGTAATAATATTTGCGTTTACAAATGATATTAGAGGAACACAATATGAAAATAAAAATGACGAATAGCACTGAAAATGATGCTAATGAGTAGGGCGAATATGGTCAGCAATTATCCATTGAGGAATCCTCGGCTATATTTTGGTCAACATTATTCTTCAACATGACTTCCGAGTCATTCAACAGTTGTGACACTGTGAGTGAAAGCCCAATTTACCACGGCAAGGTTATACCCCATTGGATGGGAAAATAGGTGGAACTTTTTTTCGATGGCGTACTGTTTCCTCCTTCATCAAATATCCTCATTTAACTCATTGTGGAAAATAGTTCTTTCTTTACAGCATTTTGAAACAAACACTTTAATTATAATCTCACTGTAAGTATGTATATATATAAAAGAAATGAAGAAAATTCCTACACTCGCAAATTACTAAAATACGCATATATGTTATAAGAGGTGGGTTATTATTTTTTGAGAGTAGGAATTTTCTTCACTCACAAAATAATCAAACAATTCTCAACAATTTGGTTTTCTGAAACAACTTATAGTCCTATATTAAATAAGACAAAAGTGTTTGTATTTGCAAATATTTGATACAGATATACAAAGAAATAGCAAATATAAATAGCAAATTTTGATTCAGATATACATAAGCAATAGTAATCCCCTTCTTTGATATGAAAATCAAATTTACATAATCGCATGAACCCTATTCTTCCTTGAATGCTAAAATACTTTTATAGAATTGTTATATATATTTAAAAAGAAAAAGAACACTTTCGAACTGATCAAATAAAACAAGTACAAATCTTCATCCCATTTGCTCGCATAAAGAATGCACTATTTATACGAAAACATTTTGTCGGAAAAAAAAAATATGAGAATAGTTACGAGCCAAGAATAAATAATTTATGCATATTGCTTATTATATTTCTTTTCGAAACATATGCTTACGATCTTTTCAATGCAGATTCCACTACATATAAGCCTTTTTTTTTCATTTTTTTATTTATTGTTTCTGCGTTTCAACAAAAATGAAGTTTCAATAAAAGAAGCAAAAAAAAAAAAAAAAAAAGTTCTTCTCAAAAAAAATAAAAAAAATAAAAAGAATTTCGTTAGCAATGTTTGGCAGAAATCTGTGCGACTGTCTCAATGCATTGCGGAATTATAAAACGTGAAAAGAAAATTTAACGTGAACGGAATGGCAACAGGAGTGGAATTTGCAGATTCCCCTGTGTAGACAAAAAGGGTAAATAGTTTCTCTTTCTTCTTTGGCAACGAGAAAGGATTTGGTGACGTTTCTACTCTCAAGATGTCTTTTTATTTCTTAGATTAAATTTCTGATCAAATATTTTTTTAACCTTTTAAGTAAATAGAATTCGAGTACATTTGCTAAATGTGTTTCTCTGCGAGATCTTTTATTTTTATTTATTTATTTATTTTTTATCATTTTTCACTCCGTACTTGATGATACTGCTCTCATAATTTGGGTGTCAATGTTTCCCGAATTTTAAAAGTCGCTCCTTTCTTCAAGTTGAAACTATAAATAAGTCTTATTTGAAAGGCATCGGGGGAAAAAGAGAAGAATCTAATCCCCCGAATTGATTTTGTGCTTGGAAAGAAAACATTTTCGTGTTTCGTTAATATTTAATTGCAATTAACAGCTCAAAGCTCTTTTGAATGTAAAGCCAAGAAATGTAAATAAATAGTGTCAACTGCATGGGAATGGGATTTGTTTTTCTTGTTAATGAAAAAGTTTCCTTATTAAAAATTAAATGAACTTCTGTATTAAAAAGTGATTTATTTCTTAATAAAAAGATTAGCAAGTTGTTTACGTTTCTATTGTTTCCTATACTCGAAAATAAAGTAAATTTTACAATAAAATACAATTCGTTTTTATGCTTGTATTTTAATAACATAATTTCTAATTTTCTGTAGTTAGCATTTTTCTTGTACAACGTACAGGAAATGTATAATGTATTTAGGTTGTTGTATGTCAGTGATCAATGTGTTACTTTTTTCCCCTTCTTACTAATTCCGCAATCAATAGGTTTCTATCTCAATTTACTTTTCATTCTTAAATTATAAAACAAAATCCTCCATTTTTTTATTTTTTTTTATTTATTTTTTTGTTTAGATTATAAATCAATATTTTTCGTTTTTCAATTCAATGGACTCCATTTTAATTTAATTCTTTTTTTTAAGTTAAGAATTCGATATCTCTCCTTTTCGCATTCAATAGAATTCTACATCAATTTGTTTTTTTCTTTTTAAATTATTTACAGATTGTAATCGTAGACATATCTGCTGGATATGAAATGAAACGAGTATGGTTAATTTTGATAAAAAAAATAGGTAAACGAAAAAATAGAGTGCTGAAATTGGTGATCATAAATAAAGTCACACTTTCAAAATGCTGTCAAAAAAAAAAAAAAAAAAAAAAAAAAAAAAACACTCGTCACAATATGTTGAAATTAAGACTGAAGATACTTGAAGAAGGGGGTAACGGCACGGCATCAAAAAGAGTTTCAAAGTGTATTAGTAGACGGCTCTGTAAGCGGCTTAAAGAAAGTGAATTCGGCTACCAGTGGTATTTTGAATCGAAATTATTTTTCACGAGTTGCACATTAAACTAACTGCATTGCTCAATGAGCTTGATTCTTTCTGTTTTTGACGGGAAATATGACTTTTAAGTCATTCAACAGTTTTTATCCTGTGTGTAGAAAGCCCATGCACCATGGCAAAGTCATACTAAACTAGATGGGAATATTGGTGGAACATTTTTTTGATGCCATACCGTTTCCCCCTTTTTCCTTTTTTTAAAGCATTTTGAAAGTGGGACTTAATTATAATCACCCTGTATTGCTCAAATGGAGCAACCGTAGATAGAAGTCTTACTTCGGCTCTGTGACGCTCTTACCGTCATAGGAGACCGGAACCTACTGCTTAAAGTGGATTCCGAACCACTACAAACATTCATGGCACCACCAGGACTTGAACCCGAAACCTGTGGCACCGAGCGCCAGAGCGCTAGACACTCGGCCGTTCAGGCACATTAGTTCCCGGTATCATCATAAATTGAGAATTGATACTAATATAATAAATATAAAAGAATAGAAGAAAATTTCTACATTCACAAAATAATAAAATACAAAATATATATGTATATATACACGTATTTTATTACTTTGCGAGTGTAGGAATTTTTTTCACTCACAAAATAATGAAATATTTCTGAACAATTTGGTTTTTGGAAACACATTATAGTCCTATATTAAATAAGACGAGAGTGTTTGCATTTGCAAATATTTGATTTAATTTTATATAAGCAACAGCAATCTCTTCTTTTATGTGAAAATCAACTTTACATAAACGTATGATTCCTTTTATTCCTTCAATGTAAAAATACTTTTTAATTATCTAACAACTTTACAAAAGAAAAAAGGAATACGTTCTAAACTGATCGAATAAAACAGGCGCAAACCTTCATCCCATTTAAAAAGAATAAACAATGCGATATTTATAAGAAAACATTTTTATCTCTCACCATTGGAATTGGCGAAAGACTTGGCGACAAAAAAAATATGAGCCAAGTTACGAGCCAAGGAATAAATAATTTATGCATATTGCTTTATTATAATTCTTTTCGAAACATATGCTGAGATCTCTTCAATGCAAATTGCACTACATATAAGCCTCTTTTTTTTACTTTTTATTTATTTATTGTTTCTGCTTTTTCAACCAAAGTGATGTTTCAATAAGAGAGGCAAAATAGTTCTCCTAAAAGAAAAAAAAGAAAAAGAAAAGCAGAGAATTTCGCTAGCATTGTTTGACAGCAATCTGCGCGACTGTCTCAATGTATTGCGGAATTATAAAACGTGAGAAGAAAATTTAACAGCAGCGGAATGGCAACAGGAGTGGAATTTGCAGATCCCCCTGTGTAGACGGAAATGGTAAATAGTTTGTCTTTCTTTTGTGGCAACGAGAAAGGATTTGGGGACGTTTCTACTCGCAAGATGTCTTTCTATTTCTTAGATTAAATTTCTGATCAAATATTCTTTTTACCTTTTAAGTAAATAGAATTCAGAGTACATTTCCTAACTGTGTTTCTCAGCCGGATCTTTTATTTTTATTTATTTATTTTTTTTGCATTTTTCACTCCGTACTGATGATAGTGCTCTCATAATTTGGGTGTCAATGTTTCCCGAATTTTAAAAGTAGCTCCTTTCTTCAAGTTAAACTATAAATAAGTCTTATTTAAAGGCATGAGGGGAAAAAGTGAAGAATCTAATTCCCCGAATTGATTTTGTGCTTTGAAAGGAAAACATTTTTGTGTTTCGTTAATATTTAATTGTAATTAACAGCTTTAAGATCATTTGAATGAAAAGCTAAGGAAATTAAAATAAATAGTGTCAACTGCATTGCAAGGGAATTTCTTTTTCTTGTTAATTAAAAAGTTCTCTTTATTAGAAAGAGATGGACTTTTGAATTAAAAAGTAATTCATTTCTTAATAAAAAGTTTAGAACGTTGTTTACATTTCTATTGTTCCTATACTAGGAAGCAAAGTAAATTTTAAGATAAAATATAATTTGTTTTTATTCTTGAATTTTAATAATATAGTTTCTAATTTTCTGTATTTAGTATTTTTTTGTACAGCATACAGTAAATGTATAGTATATCTAGGTTGTATAGTATAGCATATCTATATAATGTATAGTATATATATATATATATAAAGAATAGAAGAAATGAAGAAATATATGAAGAAAATTCGTACTCACACAAAATACTACAATACGAATATATATATGCACGTATCTTATTAACTTGTGAGTAGAAATTTCCTTCACTCACAAAATAATCTAATAATTCCCAACAATTTGAGTTTTGGAAGCAAATTACAGTCTTATATTAAATAAGACGAAAATGTTTGAATTTGCAAACATTTGATTCAGTTGTATATAGGCAATAGTAATTCCCTTCTTTAATATGAAAATCAAATTTACATAATCGTATGAATCCTTTCCTTCCTTGAATATGAAGATACTTTTTTAATATATAACAATTTTACAAAAGAAAAAGAACACTTTGTAACTGATCAAATAAAAGAGGCGCAAACTTTCATTCCATTTAAAAAGAATGAAAAATGCGATATTTATAAGAAAACATTTTTATCGCTCACCACTGGAATTGGCGAAAGACTTGGCAAAAAAAAAAGGAAAATATGAGTCAAGTTACGAACCAAGGAATAAATAATTTATGCAAATCACTTATTATAATTCTTTCCGAAATATATGCTCAGATCTTTTCAATGCAAATTCCACTAACATATAAGCCTAATTTTATTTTATTTTTCAATTCCTTCTATTAGTTCACACTCTACCTATATATATCTTCTTCACATTTTCAATAGTTCATAAAATACTTTCTATTCATCCACTCAAGTTCAAATACATTTTTTTAAACTCGTAGTGGATGACACTGGATGTTAATGCAGTTTTTTCAAATATGACTTCATTCATTAAATTTAATTAATTAATTTTAGTTTTTTTAGATTTAAGTTGCAGGTATCTGCCAATAGATGGCCTCAGGTGTAAGGGGAACGTTTCAATTGTATTTGTAAAGGAATTTTCTGTAGTATAGTAGGAATTGACTTAATTTTTTTTTTCTTTTTTTTACATTACTTGTTTTCTTTTTATTTATCATTTCTTCTTTTCAACCAAAGTGATGTTTCAATAAGAGATGCAAAATACTTCTTCTAAAAAAAAAAAAAAAAAGGAGAATTTCGTTTGCATTGTTTGGCAGCAATCTGCGCGACTGTCTCAATGTATTGCGGAATTATAAAACGTGAGAAGAAAATTTAACATGAACGGAATGGCAACAGGAGTGGAATTTGCAGATTCCCCTGTGTAGACAAAAATGTTAAATAGTTTCTCAATCTTTTCTGGCAACGAGAAAGGATTTGGTGGCGTTTCTATTCTACAAGATGTCTTTCTATTCCGAGATTAAATTTCTCATAGAACATTCTGTTTACCTTTTAAGTAAATAGAATTCGAGTGAATTTCCTAAATGTGTTTCTCTGCGAGATTTTTTTATTTATTTTTTTTTAACATTTTTCATTCCGTACTGATGATACTGCCCTCATAATTTGGGTGTCAATGTTTCCCGAATTTTAAAAGTCTCTCCTTTCTTCAAGTTAAACTATAAATAAGTCTTATTTGAAGGCATCAGGGGGAAAAAGTAAAGAATCTAATCCCCCGAAATGATTTTGTGCTTTGAAATAAAACATTTTTGTGTTCCGTTAATATTTAATTGCAATTAACGGCTTTAAGTTCTTTTGAATGAAAAGCTAAGAAATGTAAATAAGTATTGATGGTGAAATTGTAACTGGAATGGAATTTCTTTTTCTTGTTAATCAAAAACTTTCCTTGTTAAAAATTAAATGTACTTTTGTATTAAAAAGTTATTTATTTTTTAATAAAAAGATTAGAAAATTGTTTGCGTTTCTATTGTTTCCTATATTCGGATTTTACAATAAAATATAATTCGTTGTTATGCTTGGTTGATAGTCACATTTCTATTTTCTGTATTTAGTTCTTGTTTTTTCTGATGCAGTTGGCAAATACTTATACCGTAATCTTTTTATACTATAAGGGCTGCACCGACTTTACTCACTTAGCACTAACAATGCCCCCGCAACTTTACTCCAGTACATTTTACAATAAAATATGATACGTTTTTATTCTGAGTTTTTGTAACATAATTTGTAATTTTCTGTATTTTTTTTGTGCAACATACAGTGAATGTATAGTATAATTAGGTTGTTTTATATCCCTGATATATAGTATTAGGTTGTTGTACACTCATGTCCATAAATTAAGGATAATGAAGTTCAGGAAAAGAAAGAGACAGAAGCAAAACAAATTTGACTTATTTGTAAAGTCTATTTATTAAACAAAAGGTAAAGAGCAAAAAAGAGGCTATATGTTTGACATAATTAATAAAAATTGCGATTTTTACTCCCTGGAGCAAATTTAAAAAAAGAACCTATTTACAAAAAGCAATATAACATGGTTAGTTTGATGGTTAATATGGAGTATGTCTTCCGGACGATGCATTACAGGCCTTACAACGCCTAGGCATGCTGAGTATCAAATTATCAATGTGATCTTGTGGAATATTACACCACTCATCAAGCAATGCCCTCCGAAGTTCCGGTTGACAGCTGGGAGGGGGTTGACGGACTGCAATTCGTCGGCCAAGCATATCCCACACATGCTCTATTGGATTCAAGTCCGGTGAGTATGCTGGCCAATCCATACGGGGGATATCCTCCAATTGAAGGCATTCGTCTACAATGTTTGCACGGTGAGGAGGGCGGTGTCATTCATAAACAGAAATTCAGCACCCATGGCGCCCCGAAACAAACGTACATGTTGTTCCAGAATGACATCCCGATAGCTGTGGCCTGTCATCGTTACACTCTGAACATGCAGGTCAGTTCTGGAACCAAGAATAATTCCTCCCCAAACGAGCCATCCTGCACCACCGTAACGGTATCGTTCAATGGTGTTCTCTTGGTGGTAACGGGTACCTGGCGCTCTGCATATGAAAGTCCGGCGAGAATCAGACTGAAAACTAAACCTGGACTCGTCGGAAAACATCACACCAGACCACTGTTGCAGTGTCCACAATGCATGCTCTCTACTCCAGGTTAATCGCAGGCGACAGTGAGTTGCGGTAAGTGGAACACATCTGACAGGCCTACGAGTATATAGACCAATGTGCCCTAAGCGTCTGTACACGGTCTGCCTTGAAACTGTCGTACCGGTAGCTGAAGAGAGCTGACGAGACAGATCTGATGCTGAGCTCCGTCTGTTTCATTTGGCAGTAATTGCTAAATATCGGTCCTCATTCGGCGTTGTAACTCGGGGCGACCTGTGTTGTAACATATACTCACATTACCATCATCTTGGAATCGTTGCCAAAGCCTGGAGATGACACTCTGGGCGATTCCAAGTTCCTCGGATACTTCCAGCTGGGTACGTCCACATTCCAGTCGTCCGATAATTCTACCACGTAAAAAATCATCCAAATGCTTCCTTTGTGCCATAACTATGCGGTTATTGCACTGAAAGGCTTTTAAAGCGCTTATGAACAATTTTACTTCTTTGCCACCATTCCTTATATACCCCTCTCTTACACTCTCGTCATTGTGACGTACTATCCTCGCCATCTGGTGGTTTCCTGTAATTTGCATATTCTTCTTCAAGATGTGTGTGTTAATTCTACAGGTGAAATTTTTATTTTAGTGTTCAATTTCTGCGTGATTCTGAATTATCCATAATTTATGGACATGAGTGTATATCCGCGATAACAATCCATTAGGTATTAGGTTGTTGTATATCCGTGAGACTTTTTTGGTGCAGGCTTCTGCGTACTGTCCGTTTTGTAGCAGAAAGATCTAAAGTCCTGACGTGTTGCGCAATAAGTCGCAAGTACAGTTCATATGAATGTGTGATAACTTAACCTCCCTTCGGTAAATTTTGAGAAGCTGAACCAGTCGTTAGAAAATGGTTCCTTAAACGGTTCACCAGGGGACGGTCTACATTTAACCATCTTGCTACTGGCCTGAATGGCCGAGTGTCTAGGCGAGTGAATGGCGCTTTGACGCTAATTGCCACAGGTTTCGGGTTCGAATTCCGGCAGTGCCATAGATGTTTGTAGGGGTTCGGAATCTATTTTAAGCTGTAGGTCATGGTATCCTATGATCGTAGAGCGTTACGGAGCTCAGTCAGATTTCTCACCCACATCTTTCCCAAATCGCATAGGGGCAACTCAGCTCGTGGCACAGTGATGTGTTGCCATGTAGTAGTAGCCATCGTGCGACATTTATGACCGTCTTCTTATCGGACAGTGACAATATGACGCAATTCTGCTAGAAAATGTCACATTGAATTGATTTTTACACTTTGAACACCGAAATTGTTTAATGTACTGTGAATAGCGCATCGTTCCAAAGTAGATGATCGTATTTACGTAAAGTGATATACTCTTTTGCATATTTCCAATCTCTGCAGCTCGTTTTTATTTATAATATATCCAAATTTAAAGAATTTCGAGCTAATTTTGGCCGATTTATCGCAATTCTTCAGGTTCTAGCTTGATATTTGCAGATTAGCATCTATATCTTAATTTAATAAGTATATCAGCTTATTTTTTTTCTATGTTTTGTTTTATTTATTTTTTATTTTAGAAGCTTATTCTTCTTAAATTGCATTCAATAATCTTCTATCGCAATTAGCTTTTCTTAAATTGTAAGTCAAAATTCTTTATTTTTACATTTAACAAGCTTCTATCTTCATTTGCTTTTCTTTAGATTATAAGTTAATGCCTTTCTTTTTTTTGCATTCAATACATTAATTCTTAACTTATTTGTCTTCATTAAATTGCAATATAATACCTCACCTTTTTGAATTCAATAGAATTATTTATTAATTTATTTTTTTCTTAAATTATTTGCAGATTGTAATCCTAGATACATCTGTTGGATATCAAAGGAAACGAGTTTGGTTAATTTTGTTAAAAAAATAACTAATCGGAACAAAATTGAGTGCGAATAATCAAAAAAAAAAAAAAAAAAAATTATCAAGTTCAGTAATTATTTCTATTGTTTATTAAAAAGATTTTGTTATTTTTATTATCCGATATGTTTCATTATAACTGTCCGAGGTTATAATGCCCGACCCCTTCAACAGTTGTGACACTGTGAGTGGAAAGCCCATCCACCACGGTAAGATTATACCTAATTGGATGGGAAAAATCGGTTGAACTTTTTTTTGGAATGCCATACCGTTTCCCCCTTCTTCAAGTATCTTCAGTTCAAATTTGAACTCATTGGGACGAGTGGTTCTGTTTGACAGCATCTTGAATGTGCGACTTAATACATATATCTATGTATATAATAGAATAGAAGAAAAAAACATAAAATAGAAGAAATGAAGAAAATTTCTACTCTCTCAAAATACTAAAATACGAAAATGTATATATGCACGTATTTTATTATTTGATGAGTTTAGGAATTCTCGTCACTCACGCAAGAATGAAATAATTTCCAACAATTTGGTTTGGTTCGTATATTAAACAATACGAAAGTGTTTGCATTTACAAATATTTCATTTAGATATATATAAGCAATAGCAATCTCTTCTTTAATATGAAAATCAAATGTGCAAAATCTTATGAGTCCTTTCCTACCTTGAATGTGAAGATTTTTTTTTAAATATGTAACAATTCCACAAAAAGAAAAATAACACTTTCTATAACTGATCGAATAATACAGGCGCAAACCCTTCATCCCATTTGAGAACATAAAAAATGCGATATTTATAAGAAAACATTTTTATCGCTCGCCATTGGAATTGGCGAAAGACTTGGCGAGAAAAAAAAAGAAAAATATGAGCCAAGTTACGAGCCAAGGAATAAATAATTTATGCATATTGCCTTATTATAATTCTTTTCGAAACATATGCTGAGATCTTTTCAATGCAAATTCCACTTACATATAAGCCTCTATTTTTTACTTTATTTTTATTTATTGTTTCTGCGTTTCAACCTAAGTGATGTTTCAATAAGAGAGTCAAAATACTTCTTCTGAAAGAAAAAATAAATAAAAGAATAGAATTTCGTTTACATTGTTTGTCATCAATGTGCGCGCCTGTCTCAATGTATTGCGGAATTATGAAACGTGAGCAGAAAATTTAACACGAGCGGAATGGCAACAGAAGTGGAATTTGCAGATTCCCCTATGTAGACAAAAATGGTAAATAGTTTGTCTTTCTTTTCTGGCAACGAGAAAGAATTTGGTGACGTTTCTACTCGCAAGATGTCTTTCTATTTCTTAGATTAAATTTCTGATCAAATATTCTTTTTTACCTTTTAAGTAAATAGAATTCGAGTACATTTCCTAAATCTGTTTCTCTGCGAGATTCTTTTACTTTTATTTATTTATTTATTTTATTTTTAGCATTTTCCTCTGCGTACTGATGATACTGCTCTCATAATGCGGGTGTCAATGTTTCCCGAATTTTAAAAGTCACTTCTTTCTTCAAGTTAAAACCATAAACAAAATAATATAAAAAAACCATAATATAAAAAAAAAAAAAATTTTAAAGTCAATTCCTACTTTTTTTTCACTCTATTGCAGAAAAAATTTCCGTTCATTTTTTTAAGTTTATCTGGCGCCATCTATCGGTAGATACATGAAACTTAAATCGAAAAGAAAATTAAAATTAATTATTTAAATTTAATGAATGAATTAATATTTTTAAAAACTGCTTTAACATTCAGTGTCATCCACTACAAGTTCAAAAAAAATGTATTTGAACTCGAGTGGATGAACAAAAAGTGTGGTATGAACGATTTAAAATTTGAACAGGATATATAGAGGGAGAGTGTGATCTATTAGAAGGAATTGAATAAGTTCTATTTGAAAGGCATCAGGGGAAAAAGTGAAGAATCTAATCCCCGGAATTGATTTTGAGCTTTGAAAAGAAAACATTTTCGTGTTTCGTTAATATTGAATTGCAATTACCAGCTTTAAGCTCTTTTGAATGAAAAGCTAAAGAAATGTAAATAAATAGTGTCAACTGCATTGCAAGGGAATTTCTTTTTCTTGTTAATTAAAAAGATATGGCTTTTTGTACTAAAAAGCAATTTATTTCTTAATAAAAAGATTAGCAAGTTGTTTACGTTTCTATTATTTCCTATTGCAAGTTGCAAGTTGTTTACGTTTCTATTGTTTCCTTCGGAAACAAATTAAATTTTACAGTAAAATATAATTGGTTTTTATTCTTGAGTTTCAGTAACATAATTTCTAATTTTTTACATTTAGTATTTTTTTTTTTTTAATCCAGCTATCAACTACTTAAACCGTGGTCTTTTTATGCCATATGGCCTGCACCGACATTACTCACTTTGCACTAATCAGTAGGTGCGTGTAACTTGAAGATAAGCTACGGACACGGAGTAACAATGAACTTCTTCGTGACTTTTTCGCCAAAAATGAAACCTCTATAGACACACTCACTGTATTCCCTCCGTGCGGCTTCTGGCTATTCCCTAAACTCAAAAAAGCACTCAGGGGACACCCGTTTTGAGTTGATTGAAGAGATTCAACTTGAATCGCCTTGCGCTTTGAAAGCCATCCCTGCCGATGACTTTTCAGCGTGCACTGAGGATAGGAAAAAATGTTGGCAAAAGTACATTGTGTCAGTAGGGGATTATTTTGGAGGCGATGAAATACATTTGGAAGAATAAATAAACAGTTTTTGAAAAAAATAATTGTTCTTACTTTTTGGGCACAGTAGTATAATTCCAACTCTAAAGACCTCAACGTTCTGTTCCTTCCGTGTAGGATAACTCTCCAATTTATTACTACTCTATGATTTTTACAGTAACTTCTACTTAAGGCGAATCCTACCTAAGACAGACCTTTACAAGAAGCGAAAATACTGATGCAATTTTTATGGCCTTGTGAAACAGTTTTTTCGATTTGTAAACCGGCGTTTTATGGTTTTAACCACCGTTTGTACATTAAAATGAATATCCTTCCGGTGTTTGGTTTCTTCTGAAGAAACGGGAAATAAAAACTGTTCTTTACAAGAAAGGGAGAAAAAAACGGCGTTTAAGGTTGAGCGTTATTTATTGCTCTATAAAACGTTAGAAATTGGAGAAGGTCCGCTTTGGCAGTTGTGATAAATAGTGCAGTTTCAACTCAACTGTCTACAAAAAAGAAATGATAAATAAAGAAGACTCATCTACACTTTTATGTTTTGAAAACACGGTTTATTTTTTAAAAAAAGCGGAAAGTTTCTGGTGTAAAAAATCATGTCTTTCATCAATGCCAAATGGTTATTAAGATAGATTTTTAGAAGGTAATATAAAAATTTTATTCTTTAATGCATCTACCTGCAAATCTTTGCAAACCAATATGGGCACAAATGTTCACAGAAATAATCATTGTTAGTATGCGCAACTCTATTAATAGGATTGTGAATATACATTTTTTTCTTATGCAGCTGGTAAATAGTTCTTTTATGCCATAAGCAAGAGCTGCACCGACGTTACTCACTTAGCATTACACAGGGGGCACATGTTGCTTGAACATAAGCTACGGCCGCCGAGTAACAATAGCCCCGTAACACTCTACGACCCTATTAGACCTGTATCTACATTTTAAAGTGGATTCCAAATCATCATTGCTATTACACCACACCACATCACTCTGCCTAGAGCTGAGTTGCAGCTTTACAATTTGGGAATGATATGGGTGATAAGAAGTATGATTGGGCTTTGTCACGCTCTACGGTCATATAAGACTGGGACCCGTGGATTAAAGTACATTCCAAACCACTGCACGCTTTCTTTACAAGAAAGGAAGAAAAAAAAACGGCATTTGAGGTTTGCGCATTATTTAACTTAAATCTAAAAAAAAATTAAATTAATAAATTAAATTTAATGAATGAATTAATATTTTAAAAAACTGTATTCACATCCAGTGTCATCCGCTACAAGTTAAAAAATGTATTTGAACTCGAGTGGATGAATAAAAAGTGTCTCATGAACGATTGAAAATGGGAACAAGATATATAGAGGGAGAGCGTGAACTAATAGTAGGAATTGAAAAAAAGATATAGCTGAGAAACACATTTAGGAAATGTACTGGAATTCTATTTACTTAAAAGGAGAAAAGAATATTTGATCAGAAATTTAATCTAAGAAATAGAAAGGCATCTTGCTGAGTAGAAACGTCCCCAAATCCTTTCTCGTTGCCACAAAAGAAAGACAAACTATTTACCAATTTTGTCTACACAGGGGAATCTGCAAATTCCACTACTGTTGCCATTCCGTTCTTGTTAAATTTTCTTCTCACGTTTTATAATTCCGCAATACATTGAGACAGTCGCGCACAAAGCTGCCAAACAATGCAAACGAAACTATATTTATTTTTTTTCTTTTAGAAGAACTATTTTGCGTCTCTTATTGAAACATCACTTTGGTTGAAACGCAGAAACAATAAAGAAAAAAAGTGTAAAATAGGCTTACATGTAGTAGAAGTTGCATTGAAGAGATCCGAGCATATGTTTCGAAAAGAAATATAATAAACAATATGCATAAATTATTTATTCCTTGGCTCATAACTTGGCACATATTTCTTTTTTTTTTCCTCGAAGTCTATATTCGAATGGCGAGCGATAAAAAAATTTGCTTATAAATATCGCTTTTTTTATTCTTATTAAATGGGATGAAGGGTTTGCGCCTGTTTTATTTGATCAATTATAGAAAGCGTTCTTTTTTCTTTTCTGAAGTTGTTATATATTTAAAAAGAATCTTCACATTCAAGGTAGGAAAGGACTCATAAGATTATACAAATTTGATTTTTCTATTAAAGAATAGATTGCTATTGCTTATATATATATATCTAAATCAAATATTTGCAAATGCAAACACTTTCGTTTTATTTAATACAGGACTATAATGTGTTTCCAAAAACTAAATCTTTGAGGATTATTTGATTATATTGTGAGTGGAGAAGAATCCGACACTCACAACATAATAAAATACGTGCATATATACATATTTGTATTTTAGTATTTCGTGAGTGTAAAAGTGAGTGTGAGTGTTATTTCGTGAATTGTATTCTTCCAAATTAATTTCATCTTCTTTAAAGTAATCCAGACACAATGCACTTATGACAGCGGTTTTTCTAAACCTCAATGCATGCTAAAAAGCCATTGGCAGAGATGACCTTCAAAGCGCGCGGCGATTCACTTTCAATCTCTTTAACCGATTGAAAACTGTGTCCTCTGAGTGGTCTTTTGCGTTTAGGGAATGGGCAGAAGTAGCGCGGTGTGAATACGAAGGAAGTGGAATGATATGTGTTTCACTTTTGACGAAAAAGTCGCGAAGAATCAATGCAGTGGGAGCTGGCTCATTCAGTGATTTCGGTACCAATCGGGATTTGACGCTTTGCAAGCAACAAATCTTTATTTTTTTAGACGTGAACTCCGTCGGTTGAGGTCTACAACGTCTACAACGGGTTCTCTGCCTTTTTTTAACTGTTTATACCACTTGGAATGCTCACCGAATGTCTTCTGCAGCATTCTATACGTTTCCGCAAACAAAATTGAATGCAGGTTATTTGCTCAATAAATTCAGACATTTCCAAAATCGCCGGAATCCGTTTGAGCGTCTCGCAAAGCCAAATGTCACTCAAACACTAATGGATATTTTGACGTCAAATTCCACACAGATGTCGAGGACAGTGCCAGCAACCTAGAAAAGAAAAAAAAATTTAAATTCCGTAAGTGCCGGGAATTTTAAATTGAAAATGGGTCTTACTTTTGGGACACAGTAGTATAGTTCCACCTCTAGTACGAAAAGGAAGATGCTGACCTCAACATTCTTCTGTATAGGATAACTCTCCATTTTATTACTACTTTATGATTTTTACGGAAACTTTTATTTAAGGCCTAAGAGAGACTTTCACTAGAAGCGAAAGTACGAATGCGATTTTTATGGCCTTCTGAACATTTTTTTCGATTTTTAAACAGGCATTTTATGGTTTTAACCACCGTTTGTTCATTAAAATGAATATCCGCCGGTGTTTTGTTTCTTCTGAAGAAACGGGAAATAAAAACTGTTCTTTAAAAGAAAGGGAGTAAAAAAAACGGCATTTAAGGTTGCGCGATATTTATTGCTCTATAAAACGTTAAAAATTGGAGACTGCTTGCGTTGGCAGTTGTGATAAATAGTGCAGTTTCAACTTGAACTGTCTGCAAAAAGGTAATAATAAATAAAGATGTTTCTGTCTTCACTTTTATGTCTTGAAAACACCTTTTTTTTAAAAGAAGGGGGAAGTTTCTGGTGTGAAAGGTACCGTCTTTCATCAATGCCAAATGCGTATTAAGATATATTTCAAGAAGGAAATAAAACAACTATCTGACCAATATGGGCCAACGTTTTCGCAAAAATAATTGTTAGTCTGCGCAACTCTATTAATGGATATGAATAAGATAACAAATTTTTTTCAATAAACAATAGAAAAAATTACTTATTTTGATAAATTAATTTTATTATTCATTCCCACTCTTTTTTATTTATTTATTTATTTTTTTAAACAAAATTAACCATACTCGTTTCTTTTCATATCCAGTAGATGCATCTACAGTTACAATCAGTGAATAATTTTAAAAATTAATAAAGAATTCTATTGAATACAAAAGAAGGGATATTGAATTATAATTTAAAGAAAAGAAAAGGAATAAATTAAAAATAATTCTGTTGAATATAAATAAAAGAAAGACATTGATTTTTAATCTAAAGAAAAGCAGTAAACATGGTTAAATAAAAAAAATGAAGGATTTTTATTTATAATTTAAAAAAGAAAATGACATTAAGATAGAAACCTGTTGATTGCAATAAAAGTAGGAAGGAGTAAAATGTGGCAAGGGTAAATTCTGGGGGAGGAGGAAAAAAGTGACACTATCTATTTTCGAAGCAAAATTTGACACAATGATCACAGATGTACAACAACCTAAATATACAATACATTTACTGCATGTTGTACAACAAAAAAAACTACATACAGAAAATTATAAATTATATTATTAAAACTCAAGAATAAAAACGAATTGCATTTTATTGTAAAATTTACTTTGCTTCCGAGTGTATGGAAAAACAAAAACTTAAACAACGTACTAATCTTTTTATTAAGAAATAAATTACTTTTTAATACAAAAGTCCACCACTTTTTAATAAAGTAACTTTTAAATTAACAAGCAAAAGAAATTCCAATCGAATAACAGTTGACAGTATATGTTTACATTTCTTAGCTTTTCATTCAAAGAGCTTAAAGCTGTTAATTGCAATTAAATATTAACGAAATGTTTTCTTTCAAAGCACAAAATCAATTCGGGGGATTAGATTCTTCATTTTTTTTCCGAATGCTTTTAAAATAAGGCTTATTTATAGTTTAACATGAAGAAAGAAGCCACTTCTAAAATTCGGGAAACATTGACATCAATACGGAGTGAAAAATGCTAAAAATAAATAAATAAAAGATGTAGCTGAGAAACAAATTTAGGAAATGTACTCCGAATTCTATTTTTAAAGGTAAAAAAGAATATTTGATCAGAAATTTAATCTAAGAAATAGAAAGACATCTTGCGAGTAGAAACGTCATCAAATCCTTTCTCGTTGCCAGAAAAGAATGGTAAAACTATTTACCATTTTTGTCTACACAGGGGAATCTGCAAATTCCACTCCTGTTGCCATTCCATCGTGTTAAATTTTCTTCTCACGTTTTATAATTCCGCAATACATTGAGACAGTTCCGCAGATTGCTGCCAAACAATGCAAACGAAATTCTCTTTCTTTTTTTTTCTTTTAAAAGAACTATTTTGCGTCTCTTATTGAAACATCACTTTGGTTGAAACGCAGAAACAATAAATAAAAAGTAAAAAAAGGCTTATATGTTAGTGGAATTTGCATTGAAGAGATCTCAGCATATATTTCGAAAAGAATTATAATAAGCAATATGCATAAATTATTTATTCCTTGGCTTGTAACTTGGCTCATATTTTTCTTTTTTTTTCTCGCCAAGTCTATCGCCAATTCCGATGGCGAGGGATAAAAATGTTTTCTTATAAATATCGAACTCTTTATTCTTTTTAAATGGGATGAAGGGTTTGCACTTGTTTTATTTCATCAGTTAAAAAGGTGTTCTTTTTCTTTTGTAGATTTGTTATATATTTAAAAAGTATTTTTACATTCAAGGAAGAACAGGATTCTTTAAGATTACGTAAATTTGATTTTCGCATTAAAGAAGAGATTGCTATTGCTTATGTACATGTAAATCAAATATTTGCAAATGCAAACGCTTTCGTCTTATTTAATATAGGACTATAATTTGTTTCCAAAAACCAAATTGTTGAGAATTATTTGATTATTATGCGAGTTAAGAAAGTCTCATAAAATAATAAAATACATGTATATATACATATATATAATCGTATTTTAGTATTATGTGAGTGTAGGAATTTGCTTTATATATATTCTTCATTTTAACTATTTGTATATATATATATATATATATATACATACACTCAAGAGCTAAAACATTATGACCATCTGTCAATAACGAGTTGGCCCACATTTGGCGAGCAACACCGCTTCAACTCGCCTTGGCATGGATTAATACCGCCACTTAATACCAGTTAAATACCACTTCCACCTGATCACGTGCCTTCCACGTCATCCAGGAGAGTTCATTGCAAAATGTAGGGCTGGTCATAATGTTTTGGCTCTTGAGTGATATACAGGGGGATTATATTTAAAGTCCCACTTTCAAAATGCTGCATTGATTCAAATGCTGCAAATGTTGATTTCAAGTGCTGCAAATTGCCTTTTGTAAGTGGGACTTTAATTACATTCGTTCTGTCTGTGTGTTTGTGTATCTATATAGACAGACAGGCAGAAGGAAATATCTCTGATAATATAAAAATATAAAAACTTTTCGATAAACAATAGAAAAAGCTACTTGTTTTGATAAAAATATTTTTGATTATTCCCATTCTATTTTTCGCTTATTTATTTTTTTAACAAAATTAACGATAATCGTTTCATTTCATATCCAGTAGATATGTCTACGATTATAATCTATAAATAATGTAAGAAGAAAAGAAATTAATAAGGAGTTCTATTGATTGCAAAAAGAAGGGATATTGACTTATAATCTAAAAAAAGCAAATTTAAATAGAAGACTATTAAATTTAAAAAAAAAGAAATCTATTGATTTTAAACTAAAGGAAAGAAATAACCAGAAAAAAGCCGATTAAATATAAAAATAAAGGATTTTGACTTATAACTTAAGAAAGAAAAGTAAGTTAAGATAGAAACCAATTGATTGCAGAAAAAATTTTTTTATTTTCGTTCTAATGCAGCTGGCAACCACTTAGACAATTTTCTTTGATGCCTTAAAGCAAGTGCTGCACAGACATTACTCATTTTGCATTACCCAGGGGATGCGTGTAACTTGAAGATAAGCCACGGACGCGGAGTAACAATGCCCCCGCAACGCTCTACGATCCTATTAGGACCGGGACCTACGGTTTAAAGTGGATTCCGAACCACTACAAACAACCATGGGCAAGCCGGGATTTGAACCCGATACCTGTGGTACGGAGCGCCAGAGCGCTAGCCACTCGGCCATCAGGCCCCCTTGCAAAAAAAAAAAAAAAAAAAAAAAAAAAAAAAAAAAAAAAAGAAGAAGGGGAAAATTTTGACAAAATAATCAGGGATGTACAACAACCTAAATATAGACAAAATTCTATTTTTTTCATTTTTTTAGAAGAACTATTTTGCCTCTCTTATTGAAAACATCACTTTGGTTGAAACGCAGAAACAATAAAGAAAAATAAAAGAAAAAGGCTTATAGGTAGTGGAATTTGCATTGAAGAGATCTCAGCATATGTTTCGAAAAGAATTATAATAATCATGCATTATTTAATCCTTGGCTCGTAACTTGGCTCATATTTTGTATTTTTTTTCTCGCCAAGTCTTTCACCAAATCCAATGGTGAGTGATAAAAATGTTTTCTTATAAGTATCGCATTCTTTATTCTTTTTAAATGGGATGAAGGGTTTGCGCCTATTTTATTTGATCAGTGTAGAAAGTGTTCTTTTTTTTTGTAAAATTGTTATATATTTAGAAAGTATTTTTACATTCAAGATAGGAAAGGGTTCTTTAAGAGGATGTAAATTTGATTTTCAGATTAAAGCAGAGATTTCTATTGCTTATATATTCATCTAAACCCAATATTTGCAAATGCAAACACTTTCGTTTTATTTAATATAGGACTATAATGTGATTCCCAAAACCAAATTGATGAGAATTATTTGATTATTTCGTGAGTGAAGAAAATTCCTACTCTCACAAAATAATAAAATTCGTGCATATATACATATTCTTATTTTAGTATTTTGGAAGTGTAGAAATTTGCATCATATATTTTCTTCGTTTCTTCTATTCTTTATATATATATATATATATATATATATATATCGTATCTGTGCCATATCTTCAAGTTACATGAGCCCCTGTGTAGTGCTCCATGACTTACAGCTATGCAACCTTTACTTATACCATAAAAAGCTGCATTAGAACAACAACATTAAAATATATTACAAATATTTTTTCTGGTGCTCAGTACCACAGATTTTGTGTTCGAATCCCGGCGGGGCCAGGGTTGATTGTAGCGGTTCGGAATCCACTTTAAGCCGTTGGTCCCAGTCTAATAGGATCGTAGAGGGTTATGGGCGTAGTGTGACTCGCGTCTTTGGCATATCTCAAGCTCAGTGGTTAGTGCTAAGTGAGTAATGTCGATGCAGCCCTTATGGCATTAAAAGATCTCGGTCTAAGTATTTGCCAGCTACATTAGGAAAAAAACACAACTAAATAAAGAAAATAAGAAATTACACCATTAAAATTGAAGAATAAAAACGAAATATATTTTAGTGTATAATTTACTTTATTTGCGAATATAAGAATTAATAGAAATGTGCACAACTTGCTTATCTGTTTATTAGGAAATAAATTACTTTTTAATACAAAAGTCCATCTCTTTTTATTAAGGAAGCCCTTTAATTAACAAGAAAAAGAAATTCCATTCCAGTTACAATTACAACATTGAATGACACTGTTTATTTACATTTCTGTAGTTTCTCATTCAAAGTCCTTAAAGCCGTTAATTGCAATTAAATATTAACGAAACACGAAATCAATTCGGAGGATTTGATTCTTCACTTTTTCCCCCGATGCCTTTCAAACAAGACTTATTTATAGTTTAACTTAAAAGGGCCTGATGGCCAAGTGACTGGCGCTTGCTACCTCAGGTTCAGGGTTAGTGTCCCGGCCGTGCCATGGATGGTTGTAGTGGTTCGGAATCCACTTTAAACCGTAGGTCCCGGTCTAATAGAATGGTAGAGCGCTGTGGGAGAAGTGTGACACGCGTCTGTGCCATGTCTTCAAGATACATGTGCCCTCTGGGTAGTGCTAAATAACTAACAGCTATACGACCGTTGCTTATAGCATAAACAGCTGCATTACAACAACATTGAAAGCTTTTACAAATTTTTTTTCTGGCACATAGTACCACAGGTTTCGTGTTCGAATCCCGTCGTTACCATCGATGCTTGTAGTGGTTCGGAATTCGCTTTAAACCGTTGGTCACGGTCCTAATAGGATCATAGGGTTTGTGACGGTAGTGTGACTCGCGTTCGTAACCTATCTTCAAGCTACATGTGTCCCTTGGGTAGTGCTAAGTTTATAATTATATACTAAGTTATAGTTTATAGTTATATACCTATATATACTAAGTTATAGTTTATAGTTATATACCTATATATACTAAATTATAGCGACTATTTATAGTTTAACTTGAAGAAAGGACTTTTAAAATTCGGGAAACATTGACACCCAAATTATGGCAGCAGTATCATCAATACGGAGAGAAAAATAAAAAAATAAAAATAAAACATTTCACTGAGAAAAGGAAAGGACTTTTAGGAAATGTACTCAGAATTCTATTTACTTAAAAGGTAAAAAGAATATTTGATGAGAAATTTAATCTAAGGAATAGAAAGATATTTTGCGTGTAGAAACGTCACAAAATCCTTTCTCGTTGCCAAAAAAGAAAGACAAACTATTTACCATTTTTGTCTACTCAGGGGAATCTGCAAATTCCACTCCTGTTGCCATTCCGCTCATGTTAAATTTTCTTCTCACGTTTTATAATTCCGCAATGCATTGAGACAGTCGCGCAGATTGCTGCCAAACAATGCAAACGAAATTCTTTTTTATATATTTTTTTCTTTTGGAAGAACTATTTTGCCTCTCTTATTGAAAAATCACTTCGGTTTAAACGCAGACCCAATAAATAAAAAAAAAGAAAAGGCTTATATGTAATGGGAATTTGCATTGAAGAGATCTCAGCATATGTTTCGAAAAGAATTATAATAAGCAATATGCATCAATTATTTATTCCTTGGCTCGTCACTTGGCTTATATTTTTCTTTTTTTTTTTCGCCAAGTCTTTCGCCAATTCCAACGGCGAGCGATAAAAATGTTTTCTTATAAATATTGCATTCTTTATTCTTTTTAAATGGGATGAAGGTTTGCGCCTGTTTTATTTGATGAGATAGAAAGCGTTATTTTTCTTTTGTAGAATTCGTTACATATTTGAAAAGAATCTTCACATTGAAGGAAGAAAACATTCATAAGATTATGCAAATTTGATTTTCATATTAAAGAAGAGATTGCTATTGCCTATATACATCTGAATGAAATATTTGCAAATGCAAACACTTTCGTCTTATTTAACATAGGCCTATAATGTGTTTCAAAAAACCAAATTGTTGAGAATTATTTGATTATTTTGTCAATGAAGAAAATTCCTACTCTCACAAAATAATAAAATACGTGCATATATATATTTGTGTTTTAGTATTTTGTGAGTGTAGATATTCTATTATATATATATATATATATATATATATATATATATATACACATGGTTATTATAATTAAAAGCCCACTTTCAAAATACTGTAATGAAAGAACCATTCGTCACAATGAGTTCATATTTGAACTGAAGGTACTGGAAGAACGGAGAAACGGTATGGCACCAAAAGAAATTCCACCGATTTTTCCCTTAGAATTAAGTATTGCTGTTGTGGATGGGCTTTCCACTCACAGTTTCACAAGCGTTGAATGACTTGGAAGTCATTTTTTTCCGTCCAAAATCCGAAGCAATCAAGCACATTCAGCACTACAGTTGTTTTCATGTGCAAATCATGCCAAACATGGTGTCCTTTCCATTCAAACTATCACTGGCAGCCCGAATTCACTTTCTTTAGGTCGCTTACAGAGTCATCTCTTAATATATATTGACACTTTTTTTGTATGCCGTACTGTTTCCCCCTTCAGCAAGTATGTTCAGTATATATTACTGCATGTTGTACAAAAAAAATACTAAATACAGAAATTTAGAAATTATACTATTGAAATTCAAGAATAAAAACGAACTACATTTTATTGTAAAATTTATTTTGCTACAAAGTATGGGAAACAATAGAAACGCAAACAATTTGCTAATCGTTTTATTAGAAAATAAATTACTTTTTAATACAAAAGTCGATCTCTTTTTAATAAGGAAACTTTTTAATTAAGAAGAAAAAGAAATTCCATTTCAATACAGTTGACACTGTTTATTTACATTTCTCTGCTTTTCAGTCAGGAGAGATTAAAGTCGTTAATTGCAATTAAATATTAACGAAACACGAAAATGTTTGTCTTCAGCAGCACCAAAATCAATTCGGGGATTAGATTCTTCACTTTTTCCCCCGATGCCTTTTAAATAAGACTTATTCATAGTTTAACTTGAAGAAAGGAGAGACTTTTAAAATTCGGAAAACATTGAGCAGTATCATCACTACAGAATGAAAAATGCTTAAAAAAAGTAAATAAATAAATGAAAATAAAAGAACTTGCAGAGAAACACATTTAGCAAATGTACTCGAATTCTATTTATTTAAAAGGTTAAAAGAATATTTGATCAGAAATTTAATCTAAGGAATAGAAAGACATCTTGCGAGTAGAAACGTCACCAAATCCTTTCTCGTTGCCAGAAAAGAAAAACAAACTATTTACCATTTTTTGTCTACACAGGGGAATCTACAAATTCCACTCCTGTTGCCATTCCGCTCATGTTAAATTTTCTTCTTACGTTTTATAATTTCGCAATGCATTGAGACAGTCGCGCAGATTGCTGCCAAAGAATGCTAACGAAATTCTCTACTTTTTTTTTTTTTTTTTTTTCTTTTTCCTCTTTTAGAAGATCTATTTTGCCTCTGTTATTGAAACATCACTTTGGTTGAAACGCAGAAACAATAAATAAAAAAATAAATAAAAAAAGAGGCTTATATGTAGTAGAATTTGCATTGAAGAGATCGTAAGCATATGTTTCGAAAAGAATTAGAATAAGCAATGCGCATAAATTATTTATTCCTTGGCTCGTAACTTTCATATTTTTGTCTTTTTTTTCTCTCGCCAAGTCTATATTCGAATGGCGAGCAATAAAAATGTTTTCTTATAAATATCGCATTTTTTATTTTGCGCAAAATAGGATGAAGGATTTGCCCCTGTTTTATTTGATCAGTTACAAAGTGTTGTTTTTTCTTTTCTGAAATTGTTATGTATTTTAAAAGAATCTTTACATTCAAGGAAGAATAGGACTCATAAGATTATGTAAATTTGATTTTCATCTTAAAAAAGGCAATTACTATTGCTTATGTATACATATAAATCTAATATTTGCAAATGCAAACACTTTCTTTTTATTTAATATAGGACTATAATTTGTTTCCAAAAAACAAATTGTTGAGAATTATTTGATTATTTCCTGAGAGAAGTAGATTCCTACACTCACAAAATAATAAAATTGTGTGCATGTAGATATATATATGAAGCCCAACGTCGGGCGCCAATTTGTAGTAGAGGTCGTCGCTAGGTTGGTTGGTGCAGCTGGATCTGGGTGTGGTCAGGCCACAAGAAAACTCATTTAACAAAACACACCACTTTAATTACAAGCGAACAAACATGATCCCAATACAGCAGAAAGATTTCAAAGATGAAACCCTCTACTTTAAACTGTAGGTCCCTGTTAACTGTAGGTCCCTAATTAATCCAAAGTGTGCGAAAACATGACCGTAAGAGGACACCAAACCAATTCTATGCTGTTGGCGAGAAGAGAGAAAAAAGATCTACTATTTTACAACGAGTTTTGTTGTATTAATAAATTTCCTCGTAAAATGATTAAAAACTGAAATAATCACTTTAAAATAATGAACTTTTATAATGTCTTATTATAATTCATTCAAAATTATTAGAATTGTAAACATTATAGCATTTATTGTGTTCATTTATTGTAAGCAAATAGTCAAATAACTATATGATTTGAAAAGATGAGCGTTCAGATTTGTTCCAACTCTAGTACGAAAGGGAAGATGCTGACCTCAACATTCTTCTATATAGGATAACGCTCTCTATTTTAATTCTACTCTAGGAGTTTTACGGAAACTTCTATTTAAGGAGACCTTTACAAAAAGAGAAAGTACGGATGCTATTTTTATGGCCCTCTGAACAGTTTTTTCGCTTTGTAAACCGGCATTTTATGGTTTCAACCACCGTTTGTTCATTAAAATGAACATCCTTCCTGTGTTTGGTTTCTTCTGAGGAAACGGGAAATAAAAATGGTTCTCTACAAGAAAAGGAAAAAAAACGGCGTTTAAGGTTGCGCATTATTTATTGCTCTATAAAACGTTAGAAATTGGAGATGGCCCGCATTGGCAGTTGTGATAAACAACTTGAACTGTCTGCAAAAGGAAAACAACAAATAAAGATGTTTTATCTTCACTTTTATGTCTTGAAAACGCCGTTTTGTTTTTAAAAAAAAGGAGAACTTTCTGGTGTAAAAGTTGCTGCCAAATGGTTATCAAGATGTGTTTTAAGAAGGGAATGAACAACTTTCTGACCATTATGGGCCAACATTTTCGCAAAAATAATCCTTGTTAGTTTACGCAACTCTAATTATAAGGTTGTGAATATACTAATAAATTAGTAACATAAGATTCATTGTATTTTCTATGAGAATCGAATGCTGTGTTCTGTATTCAATTCCTACTATTAGTTCATACTCTCCCTCTATATATAACTTTTTTTTCCTCCACTCAAGTTCAAAATGTGTAGTCGTTCGTGTAGTTTGAAACGTGTAGTGGATGACACTGGATGTTAATACAGTTTTTTCAAATATTAATTCATTCATAAAATTTAATTGAGTAATTTTAGTTTTTTATATGGGAGAAAACGTTTCCCTTCTATAAGATATTTAGCAAGATATAAATTTAGGAATCAATACCGTCAGTGGCGAAGCGCTGGAAAAAAATTCTTTTTCCAGACTAGAACCCAGATTTAATTCTGGGTTCTAGTCAGAGTCAAGGAGGGAACACAATGGAAAATGAAACATGTGAATAAATGAGTGTGAGAGAGAATTTTTTCTAACTTAAAAAAATGGAAGAAAATTATTTATAAAACACTTTCTGCAATAGAGTGAAACAACAATAGGAATTGACTTTAAATGTTTTTTTATATTACTTGTTTAACAATATGGGTACACATTTTCACATATATAATCATTGTTAGTCTACGCAACTGTATTAATGGGATTGGGAATATACATTGTTTTCCAATGCAGCTGTCAAATACTTAGTTCTTTTTATCGCATAAACAAGCGCCGCACTGACGTTAATCACTTAGCACTACCCAGGGAGTGCGAGTATCTTGAAGATAAGTTACGGACGTGGAGTGAAAGTACCCCTGCCACGCTCTACCATTAAGATAGACCACGACATACTGTTTAAAAAGTGGATTCCGAACCACTAGAAGCATCCATTGCATCCATCCGGGTCTCGAATCCGAAACCTGCGGTGCTAAGGGCCAGAGCGCTAGCCACTCGGCCATCAGGCACAACGTCAATATACAAAAGAATTATGCTTATATATAATTGATATTGCTATTTACTTTAAAAATTTACTTTACATTCGAGTGTAGGAAACAATAGAGACGCAAACAAGTTGATAATCATTTTATTAAGAAATAAATTACTTTTTAATGCAACAGTCTATCCTTCTTAATAACGAAATCTTTTTAATTAACAAGAAAAATAAATTCCATTTCAATGCAGTTGACACTATTTATTTACATGTCTTTAGCTTTTCATTCAAAAAAGCTTAAGGCTGTTAATTGCAATTAAATATTAACGAAACACGAGAATGTTTTCTTTCAAAGCACAAAATCAATTCGGAGGATTAGATTCTTCACTCCCCGATGCCTTTAAATAAGACTTATTTATAGTTTAACTTAAAGAAAGGAGCTACTTTTAAAATTCGGGAAACATTGACACCAAATTATGAGAGCAGTATCATCAGTGCGGAGTGAAGAATGCTAAAAAAATAAATAAATTCCAAGTAATATAGAAATTTTCTTTTAAAGTCACTCAATTGTTCTAAAGTTCTCTATTTTTCACTCTATTGCAGAAAGTCCTTTATAAACAATATTCATTCTTTTTTTTAAAGTTTATCGGGTGCCATCTATGCATAGATATATGCAACTTAAATCTACACAAATCTAAAATTAATGAATTAAATTTAATTACTGAATTATTATTTGAAAAAACTATACTCACATCCAATGTCATCCACTGCAAGTTCAAAAGAAAATGTATTTGAACTGGAGTGGATGAATGAAAAGTATTTTATGAACGAATGAAAATTTGAACAAGATATATATAGGATGAGTGAGAGCTACTGGAAGGAATTGAATAAAAGACCTTGCTGAGAAACACATTTAGGAAATGTACTCGAATTCTATTTACTTAAAAGGTAAAAAGAATATTTGATCAAGAATTAGATAGACATCTTGCAAGTAGAAACGTCACCAAATCCTTTCTCGTTGCCACAAAAGAAAGACAAACTATTTACCATCTTTGTCTACACAGGGGAATCTACAAATTCCACTCCTGTTGCCATTCCGTTCGTGTTAAATTTCCTTCTCACGTTTTATGATTCCGCAGTGCATTGAGACAGTCGTACAGATTGCTGCCAAACAACGCAAACGAAATTCACTCTTTCATTTATTTCTTTTATTTCTTTTAGAAGAACTATTCTGCCTCTCTTATTGAAACATCACTTTTGTTGAAACGCAGAAAAAATAAATAAATAAAAAGAAAAAATAAAGGCTTGTATGTTAGTGGAATTTGCATTGAAGAGATCTCAGCATATGTTTCGAAAAGAATTATGATAAGCAATATGCATAAATTATTTATTCCTTGGCTCGTAACTTCCATATTTTCTCTTTTTTTTCTCGCCAATTCCAACGGTGAGAGATAAAATTGTCTTCTTATAAATATTTCATTCTTTATTGTTTTTAAATAGGATGAAGTGTTTGCACCTGTTTTATTTGATCAGTTTAGAAAGTGTTCTTTTTCTTTTCTGAAATTGTTATATATTTAAAAAGAATCTTCACATTCAATATAGAAAGAAATTCATAAGATTATGTAAATTGGATTTTCATATTGAAGAAGAGAATTACTATTGCTTATGGACATCTAAATCAAATATTTGCAAAATGCAAAACACTTTCGTATTATTTAATATAGGACTATAACTTGTTTAAAAAAACCAAATAGTTGAGAATTATTTGATTATTTCGTGAGTGGAGAAAATTCCAACACTCGCAAAATACTAAAATACTTGCAGATATACATATATAATATTATTTCAGTATTGTGGGAGTGTAGAAATTATCTTTATATTCTTTGTTCATTTCATCTATTGATATATAAATATGCTGTGAAAAAAGAACCACTCGTCACAATGAGTTCACATTTGAACTGAGGATACTTGAAAAAGGGGGAAAAGGTACGGCATCCAAAAAAGTTCCACTGATTTTTCCCATCCAGTTGGGTATGGCCTTACCGTGGTGGATGGGCTTTCCACTCACAGTGCACAACTGTTGAATGATTTGGAAGTCATTTTTTTCGTTAAAAATCCGAAACAATAGAGCACATTAAACACTACAGTTGGTTTAATGTGTAATTCATGCCAAATAATTTCGATTCAAAGTATCACTGGCGGTCGAATTTACTTTTCTTTTGCTGATTACAGAGCCATCAATTAATACAGTTTGGAATTTTTTCTTGATGCTCACCATTTACCCCTTCTTCAAGTATCTTCAGTTCAAATTTGAACTCATTGTGACGAATAGTTCATTGTGGAAGGGGGACTTTAATTATAATCACCCTATATACAATATGTATATTATACTATATATATATATATATTACTGCATGTTATACAAAAAAATATATATATACAGAAATTTAGAAATTATGTTATTAAAACTCATTATATTTTAAAATGCTTTGTATATATCATTAAGAATAAAAAGAAATTATATTTTATTGCAAAATTTACTTCGTTTCCAAACATAGGAAACAATAGAAAGATAAACAACTTTATAATCTTTGTATTTAGAAAATAAATTATTTTTTAATACAAAAGTCCATTTCTTTATAATAAGTAAACTTTTTAATTAACAAGAAACAGAAATTCCATTCCAATGTAATTGACACTATTTATTTACATTTCTTTAGCTTTTCATTCAAAAGATCTCAAAGCTGTTAATTACAATTAAATATAAACGAACCACGAAAATGTTTTCTTTCAAAGCGCAAAATCAATTCGGGAGATTAGATTCTTCACCTTTTCCCAAGATGCCTTTAAATAAAGACTTATTTATAGTTTAATTTGTAAAAAGGAGCGACTTTTAAAATTCGAGAAACATTGACACCCAAGTTATGAGAGCAGTAGCATCAGTACGGAGTAAAAAATGCTAAAAAAATAAATAAATAATAAATAAAAAATAAAAGATCCAGCTGAGAAACACATTTATTAAATGCACTCTGAATTCTATTTACTAAAAACGTATAAAAGAATATTTTATCAGAAATGTAATCTAAGAAATAGAAAGACATCTTGCGAGTAGAAACGTCACCAAATCCTTTCTCGTTCCCAGAAAAGAAAAACAAACTATTTACCATTTTTGTCTACACAGGGGAATCTACAAATTCCACTCCTGTTGCCATTCCGCTCATGTTAAATTTTCTTCTCACATTTTATAATTTCGCAATACATTGAGACAGTCGCGCAGATTGCTGCCAAACAATGCAAACGAAATTCTGTTCTTTTTTTTTTCTTTTTCTTTTAGGAGAACTATTTTGATATTCTTATTGAAACATCACTTTGGTTGAAGCGCAGAAACAATAAATAAAAAATAAAAAAAAGAGGCTTATATGTTAGTGGAATTTTCATTGAAGAGATCTCAGCATATGTTTCGGAAGGAATTATAATAAGCAATATGCATAAATTATTTACTCGTTTTCTGATAACTTCCATTTCTTTTTTTTTTACGCCAAGTTGTTTTTTCCCCGCCAAAATGTGTTCTTATAAATAATGTATTCTTTATGCGAGGAAATGGGATGAAGATTTGTGCTTGTTTTATTTGATCAGTTCGAAAGTGTTCTTTTTCTTTTTAAATATATATAATAATTCTATAAAAGTATTTTTACATTCAAGGAAGAATAGGATTCCTGCGATTATGTAAATTTGATTTTCATTTTAAAGAAGGGAATTACTATTGCTTATGTATATCTGAATCAAATATTTGCAAATGCAAACACTTTCGTATTATTGAATATAGGACTATAATTTGTTTCCGAAACCAAATTGTTGAGAATTATTTTATTATTTACACGTATATATATATATATATATATATATATACACGTGTAAATAATAAAATAAATAATAATGGATAATAATTGTAATAATGGAGGGTGTAATATATATATTACACCCTCCTTCTACAACAAACTTCCCATGAGAACTATCTGGTCATGTTTTTATTGAATCATGAATCGTAAGACATTGCAAGTGTTTATTCTAATTGCAAAACTTTTAATTCAATCAAAGCCTCCTAAATCGAATTTTTAATCTTTTCTTCTAACACTTCAGGATTTTCATGTTACTTTTCCAAGTACTCCTAGAGTTTGAGATTGCATATTATTTATCGTACTATAAGACTTTTAAAGTGTAGAGCAGGGATGGCCAACCCGCGGCACACCTTGACTATTTTTCCGTCCCGTGAGATTTACTTCATTTTTACAAAATATATTTATTTTATAATCGCCACAGTAGTGAAAACCAATGTATTAAAAAATACTTTATGTGTGCATCCTTATATTCAAAAATTAACTTTTATTTTCAAATAATATTCTTGCGAATGTAGGACAGATATCGCCTGTTTTATTTATAAGTTCACAGAATAATTAAATTATATTCTGTGAACTCATGATGCTCGCGCATCTTGGAACATCTAATATAACGGGTTCTATGCTTCACTTTAAGTGACCTCAGTGACGATCCCTAGATATGCACAGTTGATTGTCGATAGCAGAGCAGACAAGTCTCTCAATTGAAGTTGTTAGTGCTTTGAGTTCAACTTACACCTGCAAATCGTTTTTTCTAAAAAAAAAAATTGACCAAACACGAAACACGCTCAGAGATAACGTACGCTAACCTGCAACACGAATTACAAATATCCAAATTGTGATCGATTTGTGACAGCTAAGTGCTGAAACTAAACGCTGACAAATATCACACTAGTAAAATAAATATTCTGTAAGGTTTTATTATAATTCATTCAAAATGATCAGAAATGTAAACAATATAACATTTATTGTTCATTTATCGTAATCAAATAGTAAAGTAATTACGCGATTTGAAGAGATAAATGCTCTGATGTTTACTTTTTCTAAATAAATACGCAATGGATAAGATTAAAAGGAGTAAATAGTTCCAACTCTAGTACGAAAAGGAAGATGCTGACCTCAACATTCTTCTGTTTAGGATAACTCTCCATTTTATTATTACTTTATGATTTTTACGGAAACTTCTATTTAAGGAGACCTTTACGAAAAGAGAAAGTACGGAATGCGACTTTTATGGCCATTTGAAGAGTTTTTTCGATTTGTAAACCAGCATTTTATGGTTTCAACCACCGTTTGTTCATTAGAATGAATATCCTTCCGGTGTTCTGTTTCTTCTCGTGAACTTCTGAAGAAACAGGAAATAAAAACGCTTTCTTTACAAGAAAAGAGAGAAAAAAAAAAGGCGTTTAAGGTTGCGTATTATTTATTGCTCTATAAAACGTTAGAAATTGGAAATGGTACGCGTTGGCAGTTGTAGTTTCAACTTGAACTGTCTGCAAAAAGGAAATAATAAATATAAAAGTTTCATTTTCTCATTTATATCTTGAAAACACCGTTTTGTTTTTTTTTAAAAAAAAGGTGAAAGTTTCTGGTGTAAACGGTGTTGCCTTTCATCAATGCCAAATGATTATTAAGATGTATCTTACGAAGGAAATAGACAATTTTATTCTTTAAAGCAGCTACCTACGAACATTTTGATCAATTTATAAGTATATTCACAACCTTAATAATAGAATTGCCTATACTAACAATGATTATTTTTGTGAAAATGAGTGTCCATAAACATACATACATACATATGTATATATATATATTTCTCTGCGTGAAAAAATATATATAACTTTATATTAAGTGGGACACAGATGTATACGAATCCTTAATCTAGTATGAGAAATCAGTGGCTGCAAGTCCTCCTGTCTACTAGTTGGGCACATAGCCACAGCGTCACATGTTGAGCGGTTTAGTGAGCAATCAGCTCTGAAATTTCGCAAATCATTCATTGTACGCTAACGAAGAAACGATGGAATAACTATCTCTTGATTAGCGCCCACTTCAAAATGGAGGGCCCGTATCTAATTGAGTTTTGAGAATCACTAAGTATTCTTCCCATTAAATGTTTATTAATACAAGGACTGCAGCCAAACTCCAATTTTTCTTTATTTATTTGACCTATTTAACTTGATGAATGGTGTCGCATAGGGTTTGCTTAGCAAGGGATGAGAATAAATATAAAATAATCATTAGAGCAAAGGAGTTCCCTGTTGCATTCCAGAGAAATATGTAATACTGAGTCCAAAAAGTAAGATCAATTTTCAATTTAAAATTCTCGGGGATTATGGAATTTCAATTTGTTTTTCCTTTTTTGGTTGCTGGCACTGTCCTTGACATTCGTGTGAAATTGGACGACAAAATATTTATGAGTGTTTGAGTAACGCTTGGCTTTGCGAGACGATCAAACCGATTCCGGCGACTTTTGAAATGACTGAACTCATTGAGCAAAGAAATTGCATTCAATTTTGTTTGCGGAAACGTATAGGATGTTGCAGAAGGCATTTGGTGAGAATTACTATATCGGAAAGAAATGTTTACAAGTGGTATGAACAATTCAAAGAATTCAGAGAACACGTTGAAGACGAAGAGCCGTCTGGTTGACCCTCCACCTCAACCGACGAAGCTCACGTCCCAAAAATTAAAGATTTGATGCTTGCAAACCGTCGATTTACAATTAGAGACCTTGTTGAGGATGTCGGAATTTCAAAAGGATTGGTCCATTCCATTTTGGCACTCTAACATATCAAATCTAACCGGAAGCACTGAATGCCCAGCTCACACAGTATTGATTCACAACCACCGGAATCACACTGTGCGTCTTCTGGCAACTCCCTAAACCCAAAAGACCCCTCCGGGGACACCGCTTTAAGTCGATTGAAGAGATTCAACGTGAATCTGCGCTCGCTTTGAAGGTCATCCCTGCCCATGACTTTTTAGCATGCATTGAGGATTGAGAAAAAAAGTCGGCATAAGTGCATTGTGTCCGGAGGGGATTAATTTGAAGGCGAAGAAATTAATTTGGAAGAATAAATAAAGAATTTTTGAAAAAAATAAAAATTGGTCTTCCTTTTAGGGCACAGTAGTATTCTATTTTTAAACTTTTATTTTACCTTACGATCCGAACAAGAAACTTTATTTTCGGAACGAACGCAGTCAAGACGTTTTAAATGGTCTGTATCAATTCGAAATCTTCTTTTTGAGAACTGTATCGATATCGATTCATAAAGAGGATGCTCAAAATAAAACGCAACAAATTGGTATCGGAAGAAAAGAAAAAAAAAATATCCTTTCTTACATTTTCCATTTCAAGATTCCAATCGCAGTCCCCACTACAAAGAAATTTCAATATCTTCAAGCAACAAAAAAAAATAATAATTGAAGCATTTCATGGTACCCAATCGATAATTTATAAAGATTTCTTTTTGGATGAAAAGTTCGTTTCTTTTATTAAGGAAATTCAACACATTTATTGGGATGTTATTCATACAATAATAAAAACAAATTTTCTGAGCGTTAAATTACATGCATTAAAAGCGTTTGGAGATATCGCTTTTAAATCATACGAATAAATATTTGTGATCACTGGAAAACATTAATCAAGTGATATGCCAATTGATTTTTTACAGTAAATAACTTTTTTATTTGAATTATCTTTTTTTTTTACAATGCTTCTTTATTGTCATGAATAGTCAATATTTATCATGAACTATTTTTACCTCTCTACTTTTACACTTTGAATAACTTGTTTTAATTATGAATATTTTTTTACCACAAATAACACTTTTATTATGAATCATCTTTTTTTTTTACCATGAATAACATTGTTTATTTGAGTTACTTTTTATGTTACTGTGCCCAAATATTTTTATTACTGTTACTATTACTTTTTATATTACCGTACAAATTATTTTTTATTCAAAGATTCTTTATTTATTCTTCCAAATTTACATCATCACCTTCACAGTAATCCCCTCAAGATACAATACACTTATGGGAACTTTCTTTCCAATACTTAATGCACGCTAAAAAGTCAAAGGCAGGGGGTGGCCTTCAAATCACACGACGATTTACAATGAATCTCTTCAATCGACTCAAAACGGTGTTCCCGGAGTAGTCTTTTGAGTTTAGGGAATAGAAAGAAGCCGCACGGTGTGAATACGGTGGTTGTGGAACGATATGTGTTTCATTTTTGGCGTAAATGTCACGAAAAGTGAATGCAGTGTGATCTGGCGCGTTCAGTGTTTTCGGTACCCATCGAGTTTGGACGCGTTTGAGGCCCAGAATGGAATGGAACGATCCTTTTGAAATTCAGAAAGGTCTCTAATTGTATATCAACGGTTTGCGAGCACCCATTCTTTAATTTTTTTTATGTGAGCTTCGTCGGTTGAGATTGGTGGTCGACCAGGTTAAATAATAACCAGGTGATCTTCAACGCGTTCTCTGCCTTCTTTGAACTGTTCATACCACTTGCAAACATTTCTTTCAGATATAAGAATGCTCCCCGATTGCCTTCTGCAACATTCTATACGTTTCCGCAAACAAAATTGAATGCAAGTTCTTTGCTCAATGAATTCAGACATTGCAAAAATTGCCGGAATCAGTTTCAGCGTCTCACAAAGCCAAGGGTCACTCAAACACTAACGAATATTTTGACGTCGAATGTCACATAGATGTCAAGCACTGTTGCCAGCAGCCTAAAAAAAGAAAGAAAAACTTAAATTCCGTAGCCCCTCGAAATTTAAATTGAAAACTGGTCTTACTTTTTGGACACTTTATTCTTTGAAACTTCATTTTTTGGAACGAACATAGTCAAGACGTTTTAAATAGTCTGTATCGATTCGAAATCTTCTTTCGAGGAGTATATCGATATCGATTCATAAAAATGATGCTCGAAATAAAAAGCAACAAATCGGTATCGACGAAAGGAAAAAAAGAATGATCTTTTCTTACATTTTCTATTTTAAGTTTCCATCTGGAGTCTCCACTACAAAGCAATTTCAATATCTTCAAGAACAACAACAACAAAAAAATTGAAGCATTTCCTGGTCTCCAATCGATAATTTATAAAGATTGTTTTTTTGAATGAAAAGTTTATTTCTTTTATTAAGGAATATTCAACTCAATTTATTGGGATGTTATTCATAGAATAATAAAAAACGATTTTCTAAGCGTTAAATTATACGCATTGAGAGCGATAAAAAAATCGTTTTTAAATCATACGAATAAACATTTGTGATCACTGGTAAACATTAGTCAAGTGATGTGGCAATTTATTTTACAAAGAATAACTTTTTTACTTGTATTATTTTTTTTTTTACAATGCCAGTTTATTATGATAAAGTGTCAATATTTATTTTACCCCTCTACTTTTTCACTTTGAATAACTTTTTTAATCACAAATAACCTTATTTTATATTATAAATAATATTTTTATGCATATTTTTTTCTTAGCATGAATAGCTTTGTTTACATGAATTACCTTTTTTATTGGTTACTTTAAGACCCATTAAGACCCATCTTAATCCATTATTTAGACCCATCTTCAATTTAAAATTCCCTGCGCATGTGGAATTTATTAGGTTATTGGCACTTTCCTTGACATCTATGTAAAAACAGTCGTCACAATGTGCATTAGTATTTGAGTTACGCTTGGCTTTGTGAGACTCTAAAACTGACTCCGGCGATTCTTGAAATGTCCGAATACATTGAGCAAAGAACTTGCATTCAATTTTGTTTGCGGAAACGTATAGAGTGTTGCAGAAGGCATTCGGTGAACATTCCTATGTGTAAAACATATAAAAACAATAAACATATATAAATGTGGTATAAACATATCAAAGAAGGCAGAGAACGCGTTGAAGACGCAAAGCCCTCGGGTCGACCACGAACCTCAACCGACAAAGCACACGTACAAAAAATGAAAGATTGCAAACCGTCCATTTACAATTAGAGGCCTTGCTGCTGATGTTGGAATTTCAAAAGGATCGGTCCATTCTATGTTGGGCCTCAAATGCGTCCAATCTTCATGGCTACTGAAAACACTGATTGCGCCAGCTCACACTGCATTGATTCTTCGTGACTTTTTCGCCAAAAATGAAACCCATATGGTTCCACAACTACCGTATCCATACCGTGCGACTCCCGGCTATTCCCTAAACTGAAAAGACCAAATCCGGGGACGCCGTTTTGAGTCGATTGCAGAGATTCAACGTGAATTGTCGCGGGCTTTGAAGGCCATCCCTGCCGATGACTTTTTAGCATGCATTGAAGATTGGGAAAAAAGTTGGCATCAGTGCATTGTGTCCGGAGGTCATTACTTTCAATTTCATGAAATACATGTGGAAGAATAAATAAAGCGTTTTTGAAAAAAATAAAAAAAATTTCTTACTTTTGGGGCACAGTAGTATTCTATTTTTTTTAACTTTTATTTTACCTTACTATCCGAATAAGAAAAATTATTTTCGGAGCGTAGTCAAGACGTTTTAAATGGTCTGTATCGATTCGAAATCTTTTTTTGAGGAGTATATCGATATCGATTCATAAAAAGGACGCTCGAAATAAAAAGCAACAAATTGGTATCGACAAAAAGAAAAAAAAGAATTATCTTTTCTTACATTTTCCATTTTAAGATTCAAACTGGAGTCTCCACTACAAAGCAATTTCAATATCTTCCAGAACAACAATGGAAAAAAAATTGAAGTATTTCCCGTTACGCAATCGATAATTTATAAAGATTCTTTTTCGAATGAAAATTTCGCTTCTTTTATTAAGGAATATTCAACGCATTTATTGGGATGTTATTCATACAATAGTAAAAACCGTTTTTCTTCGCGTTAAATTATACGCGTTGAAAGCAACAAAGGATATCGCTTTTAAATCATACGAATAAGCATTTGTGATCACTGGAATACATTAATCAAATGATATACCAATTTTTTTTTACAGTGAATAACTTTTTTACTTGAATTGTCTTCTTTTTACAATGCGACTTTATTATCATGAACCGTCAATATTTATCATGAGCTATTGTACCCCTCTACTTTTTAACAATGAATAACTTTTTTAATCACGAATAACATTTTTTTTTTACCATAAATAACCTTTTTATTATGAATAATCTTTTATTACCATTGTTTATTGGAGTTAATTTTTATACTACTGTGCCCAAAAAGTAAGAACAATTATTTTTTTTTTTTCAAAAATTCTTTATTTATTATTCCAAAATAATTTCATCGCCCTCAAAGTAATCTCCTCCGGACACAATGCACTCTGCACTCATGACAACTGTTTTTTTTCAATAATCAATGCACACTAAAAAGTCATCGGCAGGGAAAGCTTTCAAAGCGCGCGCCGATTCACGATGAATCTCTTCAGTCAACATCAAAACGGAGTGATCTTTTGAGATTAGAGAACAGCCAGAAGTCGCACGGTGTGAATAGAGTTGTTGTGGAACGATATGAATTACATTTTTGGCAAAAAAGTCACGAAGAATCAATGTAGTGTGAGTAAGTCAGCGTTTTCGGTACCAATCGATATTGGGTCTTAATTGTAAATCGACTGTTTGCAAGCACCCATTCTTTAATTTTTTGAACGTGAGCTTGGTCGGTTGAGGTGGAGGTTCCACCAGACGTCTCTTCGTCTTCAACGCATTTTTGTCTTCTTTGAACTGTTTATACCACTTGTAAACAATTTTTTCCGATATAGGAATGCTCACCGAATACCTTCTGCAGCATTCTATACGCTTCTGCAAACGAAATTGAATGCACGTTCTTTGCTCAATGAATTTGGACATTTCGAAAATCGCCGAAATCCGTTTCAGCGTCTCACAAAGCCAAGCGTAACTCAAACACTAATGAACATTTTAACGAATGTAAACGAATGTCGAATATCACATAGATGTCAAGCACTGTTGCCAGCAACCTAAAAAAAGAAAGAAAAATTTAAATTCCGTAGCCCCTGGAAATTTAAATTGAAAACTGGTTTTACTTTTTGGACACAGTAGTATTTCACAAAGCAACAGAAAATATTCCATTTCTTTTTAAACTATTATTTTACCTTAAGATCCGGATAATAAAATTTATTTTTGGAACGAATATAATCAAGACGTTTTAAATGGTCTGTATCGATTCGAAATCCACTTTTGTAGACTCTATCGATATCGATTCGTAAAAAGAGATGCTCGAAATAAAAAGCAACAAATTGGTATCGAAGAAAAGGAAAAAAAAAGTTATCCTTTCTTACATTCTACATTTTAAGGTATCCAATAGTAGTTTCCACTACAAAGCAATTTCAATATCTTCAAGAACAATGAAAAAAGAATGAAGTATTTCGTGGTGTCCAATCGATAATTTATAAAGATTCTTTTTCGAGTGAAATGTTTGCTTCTTTTATTAAGGAATATTCAACGCTTTTATTGGGATGTTATTCATACAATAATAAAAACCGATTTTCTTCGCGTTAAATTATATGCACTGAAAGCATCAAAATATATCGCTTTTAAATCGTAAGAATAAGCATTTATGAACGCTGGAAAACATTAATCAAATGATGTGCCATTTTTTTATTTTTACAGTGAATAACTTTTTTACTTGAATTACCTTTATTAATTTTTTTTTTAAATGTCTCTTTATTATCATGAAGTGTCAATATTTATCAATGAAGTATTTTTACTCCTTTTCTCTTTCAATGTGAATAACCTTTTTAAACACGCTGCTGTCTTTCAATAGATGAATTTGAAATTTTAAGTTTGAAAATTTCTTTTAACGAATTATCAGATTCAAAACAATTTGTTTTATCGTATTCAAATTTGTGAATCGTTACAAATTTAAATTCTTCTGTTGTGCTTAAAAAAAAATTTTTTAGGCAAACAGTTTTTAAAATGGACTAGTGTTTTCAATTACTACACCCGTATTCACACCGTGCGACTTCCGGCAATACTCTAAACCTAAAAGACCACTCTGGGGACACCATTTTGTGGCGATTGAAGAGATTCGCCGTGAATCGCGCTTTGAAGGACATCACTGCCGATGACTTTTCAGCAAGAATTGAGTATTAGGGAAAAAGTTGGCATCAGTTCGTTGTGTAAGGAGGGGATGGCTTTGAATGCGATGTAATAAATTTGGAAAAATCAACGAACAGTTTTTGAAAAAAATAAAAATTGGTCTTACTTTCTGGTCGAAGTAGTGTTCTATTTTTTACCTTACTATCCGAATAAGAAAAATTATTTTCGGAGCGTAGTCAAGACGTTTTACATGGTCTGTATCGATTCGAAATCCACTTTTGAGGAGCATATCGATATCGATTCATAAAAAGGCTGCTCGAAATAAAAAGCAACAAATTGGTATCGAAGAAATGAAAAAAGAATTATCTTTTCTTACATTTTCCATTTTAAGATTCCAATTGTAGTCCCCACTACAAAGCAATTTCAATATCTTATGGAACAACAATAAAAAAAAAAAGAATGAAGTATTTCCTAGCGCCCAATCGATAATTTATAAAGATAGTTTTTTCGAATGAAAAGTTCCCGTCTTTTATTAAGGAATATTCAACGCATTTATTGGGATGTTATTCATACAATAATAAAAACCGATTTTCTAAGCTTTAAATTATACGCATTGAAAGCTTTAGAAGATATCGCTTTTAAATCGTAAGAATAAGCATTTGTGATCACTGGAAAACATTAATCAAATGGTGTGCCTTTTTTTTTTACAGTGAATAACTTTTTTACTTAAATTACTTTTTTTTTACAATGTTTCTTTATTATTATGAAGTGTCAATATTTATCATTGAACTATTTTTACCTCTCTACTTTTTCACTTTGAATAACTTTTTTAATCACAAATAACCTTTTTTTGGTTACCATAAATTACCTTTTTATTATGAATAAATCTTCCTTTATCATGAATCATCTGGTTTTACTTTGGTCATATGTAACTTTCTTTTATAACGAATAGCTTTTTTTTAAAAAATCGATTACATTTTTTTTACGATGCAAATTTTTTAGTATTATTAACTTTATTACAGCGAATTAACTATGTATCATCATAAATAAATTTTTACCAGGAATACTTTTTTTTACCATGAATAGCTATTTGCTCAATTATTATTTATTAAGAAAAAGGTAATGAGAAAGAATTCTTTGATCAGAGGATTTGATTGTCTTGCGAGTGAGAAGGATCGAGTGGATCGCGAAGTTGATTTGATTCTTTCGCACATATGTTCTTGTTGTGTTCTGATGGAATTTGGATGTAAAGAAGACCTTGGTCTGGCTAATGCTTTTCGTGTAATGGCGGATTATACTAATCAGTTTGCCCCTCTGCTGCAATCACGCCCGTCAATGGAGATTGATCCTCCACCGGATTGTACAATGAAGGTAATTCCCAGTGAAGAACCCTCGGCGGCTACTACCTCCAAGATGGACCCTGCTCCTGTTCTCACAGAAGCAAATGTTTGTCGGAAAATTACTGCTGCCACGCAGCTTCTCACCGAACGAAGGAAACTCCATGATCTTGCAACTCAAGCTATAACGAAGCAGCAGATCCTGATGGATGCTGGTCTTGTGCCCGCAAAGACAATAAAGGCCTCAGCTGCTACTATAAAGAAAGCTGCAGAAGCTGTATCAGACGCGGAAAACAAGGTAAGTGGGCTTGGTCAATGTCCTATTGTTAATTGTGCACGGCATAGTGGCGCCAAGGTTACTCTAAAAACTAAAAAACCCAAAAGGCCAGCTACCGCTGCAAGTAATGACGATGGTTTTCTACAACCTGCTAAGAAGCATACTGCTAAAGCTGCTACTGCTACTTCTACTACCACCTCAATTGACACTTCAAATAAATACGCCAACCTCGATGTTGACGAAAACCCTGATGATGAACCTCAAGTGCCTAGGGAGCCGAAACTACCACCAATTATGGTCAAGTACTCGGACAGTTTAAAAGATCTGATGGCTGAAATCAGCAAGAAATTCCAGGACGACGTCAGGATAAAGCTAGCAGGTGAACACCTAAAAAATTTTCCCAGTAATCCGGATCACCACCGGCTTATCACCACTTTCTTGAAAAACTCCCAGACGGAGTTTTTTGTAATCACACCAAAGAATCTAAGACCGCTAAAAGCCGTCCTGAAAGGACTCCCCGTCAGTTACACTGCCGAGGAGATATCTGCTGGACTATCCGAACTTGGACTTATTATCCAACAAGTGCGCCAACTTACCAACCTCAAGACCAAGGCACTAATTCCCGTGTGGCAGTTGGTATATAAAAAGTGTCCTGAAAATTCAAAAAATTTTCAAGTTGATAGATTGCTCCACCTCTCGGTGCGCGTGGAAAATTCAACAGGAAGCCGGGTGCTTCCCAATGTTTTGCGTGCAATCTTTTCCATCATTCGGCAAAGAACTGCCATTACAAGAAACGTTGTCTGAAATGTGGTGGCGAGCACTACCTGAAGGATTGCACAATTCAGGACAGGATTGAAAATCCTACCTGCATTAACTGCCACCAGATGGGGCACCTTGCCGCATGGCGCGGTTGCCCGAAATTCCCGAAGCCACGCCTTCCACCCAATCGCAACGTCGAGCCGCCGAAGACAACTTTCAACAGTCGACCAGTCACGCCTGGTGTCTCCTACGCAAGTTTCTTGCGTGGGCCGCCGCCAGCTGCTCCATCAGTGATTCCCGATCGCCAAAACATCTGGCCAGATTTTGATTATGATACGGCTGCCAAAACAGTGTATATCCTACAGGAAGTTTCCAGCATTTTCAACATGCTTGGTGGTATAGACAACTTCTACGCACAATTAAAAAATGCTAATTCACCTTTTGAAAAATTTCAAATCATCGCTAAATGTTTTAAATTAAATATTTAATTGCTTTTCCAAATTTTAATTGTATCATGCTTTCTTCGGTTTTTCCGTTTCTTTTTTCACAAATGTCTAATGTTTCTTTTTATTTTTTTGCCGTGTGGACATGACCAATGCTCACTGCCTTCTTTTTTATAGTAATGTACTGTTTTTCCAATGTCTTTTACTGTAACAGATTAGGAGTTTTTCAGGCCCTACATGGCAATGGTACTCCGTGAACCAGAATGATGAAAATGATGAAATTAAGAAAAAAGGAGGATTTTAGATGTATTTCATTTTATTATCATGAAGTGTCAATATTTATCATGAACAATTTTTGCCCCTCTACTTTATCACTATGTATGACTTTTTTAATCACGAATAATCTTTTTTCCTTATCATAAATAACTTTGTTTACCTGAATTACTTTTTTTTATCAGCTAATTATTTTGGTCATATGTAACTTTCTTTTATAATGAATAATTTTTTTTTAATTCAATTAACATATTTTGATGATACAGTTTTTTAACATTATGAACTTTTTTTTACCATGAATAGCTTTTTACCCCATTTTTATTTATTATGAAAAAAAGGACGATTTCAGATGCGTTATAAATTATTTTAACGTTAACTGTGCAATTGTAAACAAAGCTGTAGGATTCCAAAAGGATTTTTCTTAGAATTACAATTAGGTTCAGACTTTTTATTTAATTTCCAATAGTTATTGCACTGTGCGGCCAAATAATAACTACCAGAAATAACACGGTTATTCTCCAATAAATATTTTTAGACTGAAATTGAGGTAGCTTAAATTTTTTATTTTTATTGATTTCCTAGACATATTTCCAATCTTGTTATTGTATATGGTATATATTACTGCTTATGTCATTCTATCGGTTCAACTGTTTGTGTAATGATTTTCAGTTACATTGCTTCAACTTTAGCGAACTACGGATTTTTTTTTCTTTTGAGGAGACTGAGTATGTATGGAAATCTTATTATATATGTGTGTATGTGTGCGTGCGTGCGTGCGTGCGTGCGTGCATGCATGCATGCGTGGTATGTTCTGGAGAAAAACTTGCTGATTTTGTTTAATGATTCAGATAATTTGCTAATAATGAAATCCTTATTAAGGACGATTTTGAATACGGATCCAACAGCTGTTATGGAAACTATTTTTAGTTTCGGATAATTTTCAAAAAAAAAAATAATAATAATAATTTTCTCATTCTTTTATTGGATGAATTTAAAATTTTAAGTTTGAACATTTCTTTTGATGAACAATTATCTATTCCTTTGGGAAAGAAGAATGCTCTGTATTTTATTGATGGTAACAGCCATTCGCTAGACAACCGTGGCGGGAAAAATCTTGTGGAGAGCAGACAACATACCAATCTCATAAGGTGACGTCTAAGAATTAATGTATAACTTGATTCACTTGAACCTATGTAGAGCTCGTGTCTGTAAAGATCCAACACTACCTGGATTAAAATGAAACTTTAAAACCTTAATCCTAGCTCTCATCAACAATTAACTTCCGATAGACGCAAAAATCCAATCTTCTTAAAACGGAAGATTCTACATACATTTATAACTGTCTTTCCACGTACGCATGGTTGATCTTAATTCTGATATACCATTGTGATTGGACGTAATCCTGTCTTTGGGTTCAAAACTCCTTACTTATTGTTCGCAACGTCGAGAAAGAAGAAGCTAATCCGTTTGTCCCATCACCATTTTTCTAGCATCCTGTGAAGGCAAACGATAACAGACAAAATCAGTTTTACTTCTTTGGAAGAGCGGGAACACCATGTTAAATTATCTCGGAAAAGTAGAGCGCTATCTATGTTATGGATGGCAACCGCCATTCTCCAGAAAATTATGTCGGGGAAAATGTGGTGAAGAACAGACAGTAAGCGATTTTCGCCTCCCCATAGGGTGACCGCGGCCTGGTGGCCAAGTGGCTGGTATTTGATTGGTATCACAGGTATTTGATTCGAAACTTGGTGGTGCCGTGCATGTTTTTTTTGGGGTTCGGAATCCCCTTTTGGGCCTGATGGTCGAGTGGCAAGTGCTCTGGCATTAACGTCATGGTGGCCAAGTGGCTAGCTCGATACCACATATATCGGGTTCGAATCCCAGCGGTACCATGGATGTTTGTAGTTGTTCGTAATCCTCTTTAAGGCGTAGGTCCCTGTCTCATAGAACCATAGAGCGTCAGAGAACCCAAACCGACTTCGACTTTTTCTCACCAACATCCTTCGCAAACTGTAAAAGAGCAACTCGGCTGTAAGGCACAGTGATGTGATGTGATGTGTTGTTGTGTAGTAGTAGTAGTAGTAGTAATCCACTTTAAACTATAGATCCTAGTCTGTTTAGATCTCGTGCGCACAAAATGACCGTAGAGCAGCAAACCATAGGGTGACGTCTGAGAATTGATGTATGACTTACTTCACCTGAACCTGTATAGTGCTCAAGTCTGTAAAGATCCAACACCCACTCGATTGAAGTGAAAACTTTAAAACTTTAAATCCTGACTCTCAACAACGATCTCATCAACAATCAAAGTCCAACAGACTGAATAACGCAAAAATCCTATTTTCTTAAAACGGAAGATTCAGCTTTTGTATGGCCGATCTAGGTTCTTGATTCTGATGCACCAGTCTGATTGGATGAAATCCTGTCTTTGGGTGTAAAATTCCTTCCTTATTTATCGAACCTGTTCGAAGAAGGTAATCTGTTTGTCCCTCTACCATTCTTCTCTGCATCCTGTGAAGGCAAACGAGAACAGACAAAATCAGCTTTACTTCTTTGGAAAGAGCCGGGAACACTATGTTAAATTATCTCGCGTACTACACCACGTCGTAAGAGATTAGACTTGAAGAGAGACTGAACTGCAGGACGACATTTTTGAGAGAGCAGAATCTCGGAAAGATTAAGTTTGATTGTTGTTTATTATGAAGGGGGGTCGAATGCACAAAGTGGAGCAGAAATAGAATTGTGAATTTTAATTAAAGGTAATCCTCCAAAAGCGCAGGAACGAATATGTTCTGGATTCAACAGAATGTGAACCGTACCATTCTTTGCATGTGAGAAATGCTTAATACGTATCGATGTCGCACTAATCCTTGGAAACTGAGTTGTTGTTTTGAAACGATTACGTTTGTTTTAGGGAAATAGATTTTATTGACTGTTTTAAGAAACGCGCTGAGAGAAATAAAACAGAATCCAGTGAAAGAGTGTTGAGCATATCTTTTTACGTAAATATGTGTTTTTTTCCCGACAGACTGTTTTATTTGCGAATGGATGGTTTTCTTTGAATAAAAGACATTTTCATCTTATTAAGACATACATACGGTTCGTTTTTATTTTACATAGTTGATATTGTTACCACGGTTTACTCTGGCACTCGGTACCGCAGGTTTTGTGTTTGAGTCCCGACGGTGTTATGGATGCTTGTAGTGGTTCGGAATCCACATTAAAAAGTTGGTCCCGGTCTAATAGGATCGTAGAGCTTTAGGAGAGTAGTGTTACTCAAATCCGTAGTCTATCTTCCAGCTACACGTGCTCCCTGGTTAGTGCTAAATGAGTAACAGCGGTTCAACGCTTGCTGATGGCATAAAGATAAAGTGTCTCTGTATTGCCAGGTGTATTAGAACAACAACAAAAAAACACTTATGATAAATAAATAAATATAAACATTTTATGATGATCTTTACCAGTTTAAATAACTGTAATGGATAGTGGGAAAAATTTCAAAATATGAGAGACAGAATCAGCTTAACTTCTTTGGTAGAAGCGGGAACACCATGTTAAATTATCTCGCGTAGTACGCCACGGTCGTAAGAAATTATACTTGAACTGCAGGACGACTTTCTGAGAGAGAGCAGAACCTCTGAAAGATTAAGTTTGATTACTGTTTATTACGTAGAGGGTTCGAATTCACAAAGTGGAACAGAAACAAAATTGTTAATTTTAATTAAACGTAATCCTTCCAAAGCGCAGGAACGAATACGTTCTGGATGAACAGAATGTGAACCGTAAACCTTATTTGCATGTCAGAAATGCTTGATACGTATCGATGTCTCACTAATCTCTCGAAGCAGCTTTGTTGTTTTGAAACGATTACGCTTATGTTAAGGAAAGAGATTTTATTGACTGTTTTATGAAATGCGTCAGCAGAATTAAAACGGAATCCAGTGAAATTGTTTTGACAACATTTTTTACGTAAATATGTTTTTTTTTTCCTTCCAGTAGACATTTTTTTTATTCGCGAACGGATGATTTTCTGGGAATGAAATACATATTTTTGACTTAGTATAAAAATACATACTGTGCGGTTTTATTGTACATATTTGAACTGGTTGTCACAGTTAATATTCCAAATATATGTTCACATTAAGTGTTTTCCGACCCAACAAAGTGACATTATTTGTGAGATCAGTCGTTTAATTGCAATGTAATTAATTTCAATTTCAGTTGCACACTTAAAAAGTAAATTATTCTTTTTCATATTAAGTATTTAAAATTGATTATTAACAATATTAATTATTAAATTATTCTTAATTACATTTATTATTATATATTACATTAGCCGTTTTAAATTGCACAATATAAGAAATAAAAATAAAACCAAAATTGTTTTGAACCCTATCTCTCAGCCAGTCTGTAAATTTATGTAATCTTGTCAAAAATATCATATTTTATTGAAATAAATACCTTAAACAAATGCGAATTCAGAAAATTGTTCCATGTCATCATCAGAATAGTTATAAGAAATGGTAAGATGTCATTATCAGGAAAATTATCAGAGCAATTATCATTATCCGATTAAAAATTATCAGAACAATATTATCATTATCCGATTAACAATTATCAGAACAATATTATCATTATCAGATTAACAATTATCAGAACAATATTATCATTATCAGATTAACAATTATCAGAACAATATTATCATTATCAGATTAACAATTATCAGAACAATATTATCATTATCAGATTAACAATTATCAGAACAATCATTATAAGAAATGCCAAGATGTATATCAGAATATTTATTAACTGCTTTCTTTAACGTGTTTATTTCATTCCTTTTCATTACAAAATTAAAACATGAGAAGGAAATATATAACAACATCCAAAATAAATACATTTCCAATACGTAATTATCGAAGACAGAAATAATAAATGGTTACACCTGTATTGGAAATATAATTTTTCACAGAAAAAATAAATATTCGACAGCCATAATCTTTTTTTACTTCGTTCCGGTTCATTAAAAGCGCATCTATCACAACCCGAAATCAATGTCCTGTACTTACTGCTAACTCTTCTACTTGTTCCAAAGAACACAATATCAGAATAAATAAGAAGCATGTTCTGTTCGAACACAAATAGAACATCCTTCTAAGTTGCCTGCAGGTACTTCATCTGTTTTGTTTGCGGAAACGTATAGAATGTTGCAGAAGGCATTCCGTGAGCATTCCTGTATCGGAAAGAAATGTTTACAAGTGGTATAAACAGTTCAAAGAAGGCGTTGAAGACGAATAACCCTCAATCGTAAAGACCTTTCTGATGATGGTGGAATGCCAAAATTCCATTTTAAAAGATATTTTGAGCCTCAAACGTCTCATATCTTGATGGGTACTGAAAACACTGAATGCGCCAGCTCACATTGCATTGATTTTTCGCGAACGTTTCACAAAAAAGGGAACCAATATCGTTACACAACCAGCGTATTCACCTGACTTAACATCGTGCTACTTCTGGCTACTCCTTAAACTCAAAAGACCTCTCCGGGGATACCGTTTTGAGCCGATTGAAGAAACATTTCAAAAAGTCAAACGTTCTCAGAAAGTCAAGCGTAACTCAAACACTCATGAATATTTTGTCGTGAAATTTCACACAGATGTCAAGAGCATTGCCAACATCCTAAAAAAAGAAGAAAAATTGAAATTCCATAAGCCCCGGGATTTTTAAATTGAAAATGGGTCTTACTTTTTAGGCATAGTAGTACACACTATCGAAAAAGAAATAATAAATGGTTACACCTTTGTTGGAAGGTTAATTTTTCACAGAAAAAAAAACATTCGACACCCATAATCTTTTTTGCTTCCTTCCACTTCATTAAAAGCGCATCCATCACGGCCCGGAATCAATGTCCGATACTTGCTGCTGACTCTTCTATTTATTCCAAAGAACGAAATATCAATATAAATCTGAGCATTTTCTGTTCGAACAGAAATAGAACATCTTACTATAAGCTGTGTGCAGGCACTTGGTCCGAATTCTTTCGCCAACGGAATGTCGGGAATTTTATGCTCGACAGAGTCCGACAGTTTTGTTTTGTTGAATAAGCTGCTTTTCGGCTCGAAATCCGACAGAATAGGTCGGGCGACATTTTTCATCTGCTGCCTGGAAGTTTTGCGAGGAATTCATTTTGTATGAATCCATAATCCCTTTGTGAACAGAAATGAGCATGATATTACCGTGAGTAAGAATATGAAAATTTTAACGAATTCGATCGCATTTTATGTTTCAGTTTCAAAGTTGTGTTTATTAAGAGGTTATCACCCATCATTTTACTACTGTGCCTAAAAAGTAAGATCAATTACTCTTTTTTCTCAAAAAGTCTTCATTTAGTCTTCCAAATTTATTTCGTCGCCTTCAAAGTCATCCCCCCCGGACACAATGCACTCGTGCCAACTTTTTTTCCAATCCTCAATGCATGGTAAAATGTCTTCGGCAGGGATGGCCTTCAAAGTGCACGGCGATTCCCGTAGAATCTCTTCAATCAACTACAAAAGGCGCCCCCGGAGTGGTCTTTTGAATTTACGGAATAGCCAGAAGTCGGACGGTGGGAATACCGTGGTTGTGGAACGATATGGCTTTCATTTTTGGCGAAAAAGTCACGAAGAATCAATGCAGTTTGAGCAGGCGCATTCAATGTTTTCGGTACCCATCGAGATTGGACGCGTATGAGGCCCATAATGAAATGTACCGATCCTTTTGAAATTCCAATACCATCAGAAAGGTCTGTAATTGTAAATCGACGTTCTGCAAGCACCCAATCGTTAATTTTTTGGACGTGAGCTTCGTCGATTGAGGTGGAGGGTCGACCGGAGGGCTCTGGGTCTTTAACGCATTATCTGCCTTCTTTGAACTGTTTTTATCACTTGTAAACATTTCTTTCCGATATAGGAATGCTCACCGAATGCCTTCTGCGACATTCTTTACGTTTTTGCAAACAAAATGGAATGCAAGTCCTTTGCTCAATTCATTCAGACATTTCAAAAATCGCCGGAATCCGTTTTACCGTCTAACAAAGCCAAGCGTGACTCAAGTACTAATGAATGTTTTGACGTAAAATTTCACACAGATGTCAAGGACAGTGCCAGCAACCTAAAAAAAAATTGAAATTCCGTAAGCTCCGGGAATTTTAAATTAAAAATTGGTCTTACTTTTTGGACTTAGTAGTACATTGAATGATATGTGCTAATTTTAGGCAATATTTAGGGTATCTAATAATTTAGGTACATCTACTAATTGTAGTTAAAACATCATCATCATCATCATCAGTGGCGCAACAAACCGATGGTGGCCCAAGACCGTCTGTCTACAGGCAGATTTTGAGACATGAGATGTTATCTTTTTACAAGATAGAGTTGTCAGACGGTCAATGCTCTATAGACATGTTAGACTGGGACCTCCGGTTTAAAGTGGATTCCGAACCATTACAAACATAAATGATACTGCCAGGGCTCGAACCCAAGCGTCAGAGCAATTGTGTGGCTATCCTATGGTATTCTCTAAACTCAAAAGACCACACCGGGAACACTGTTTTGAGTCGATCGAAGAGTTTTAACGTCAACGTGAATCGCGCTTTGAAGGCCATCCCTGCCGATGATTTTTTTGCATGCGTCGAGGATTGGGAAAATAGTTAGCATAGGTGCATCGTGTCCGTAGGGGATTAATTTGAAGGTGCTGAAATAAATTTGGAAGAATAAATAAATAGTTTTTGAAAAAAAAATAATAGGTCTTGCTTTTTGGGTAAAGTATTATAACAAAATTAGCATATATTTTATGTTATAATTAAAGAATATTTAATTATAACATAAAATTATAAGTTGCCATTAAATATTAACTTAAATGAGTAGATGTCCCTCCATAAAATGAATATTTGTCTCTAAATATTGATTAAAATTAATAGCCCTCATTCAATATAAGCTAAAAATTATAAGATATCACTAAATATTACCTCAAATGAATATATCTTTCCAAATATTATCTAAAAGTAGCGGATGATGTTATTGAGGTAAAGTCACTTTACCTCTCACAAAGTTCTTCATCGAAAAGAAAAGAATATTTGTCATCCATAATCTTCCTTCTTTTTTTGCCCTCGCTGTTCCTTAAAAGTCCATCCATCACAGCCCGGAATCAATGTCCGATACTTTTTTTTGCTGAATCTTCCTGTTTGTCCAAAGGACAGAATATCGGCAAATTTGAGCATGTTCTTCTGTCCGGACAAAATAAAACAACGTAAGCTGTCAGCAGGTACATAGTTCAGAATTCTTACGCCAACGGAATTTTATGCTCGGCGGAGTTTTACAGCCAAACATAACAAGGCCAGGAGGAAGTTTTGTTTTGTGGAATAAGCTGCTTTTCACCCAAAATCCCCCCAGAATGTCTCTTGGCGCCATTTTTCGCCAGCTGTCTTTATTCCTGTCCTAGAAGTTTTGCAATTAAATTTTGTTGCAAAGCATGGGATTCTTTGTTCACCAAAAATGCACATTTTGTTTGCCCTGAGATACAACTGGAAACTTTAAACTAATTGGGTGATATTTTTTTGTTTTACTTAGAGTTATGGGTCATGATGGCTGAGTGGTTAGTACTCCGGCCCTCGATACCACAGTTTTGGGGTTCGGGTCCAGGAGGTGCCATGGATGTGTGTAGTGGTTCGGAATTCACTTAACACCATAAGTCCCTGTCTAATAAGATCGTAGAGCTTTGCGGAGGTAGCGTTACTCCGCGTCCGTACCTTATCTTCAAGCTGCAAGCTCCTCCTGGGTAATAAATACAGAGGGAGTAACGTTGGTGGGGCGCTTCCGTAAGGCATCCAAGACAGCTGTCTAAGTGTTTACCAGCTGCATTAGAACAAAGACAGTGTTATTCACATAAGATGATGTGACCCTATATTGGTATCTCTAGGGCCGGATGGCCGAGTGGCTAGCGCTCTAGCTGGCACCAGAGCACTAGCCACTCGGTTTAGTATTAGCCCAATCCAAAGTTTTAGGATTCGAGTCCCGGCGGTGCCATGGATGTTTGTAGTAGTTCGGAATCCACTTTAAACCGTTGGTCTCGGTCTCACAGGAACTGGAGACGGGGATCTACGGACTACGGAAGTTTTGCAATTAAATCTTGTTTGAAAGCATGGAATTCTTTGTTCACAAAAAATTTACATTTTCGTTGCCCCGAGAAAGAACTGGAAACTTTAAACGAATTCGGTGGTATTTTTTTGTTTTAATTCCAGCGTTATGCTCATAAGATAATGTGAGCCTATATTTTCATCACTGGGGCCAGATGGCCGAGTGGTTAGCGCTCTGATGCTCGGTACCACAGGTTTCAGTTTCGAGTCCCGGCGGTGCCGTGGATGTTTGTGAGTGGTTCGGAATCCACTTTAAACTATAGGTGCCGGTCTGTTTAGCCCTCGTGTGCACAAGATGACCGTAGAGCGATAAACCAAACCTTTATTGCGCGATATTAAGACATAGTTTTTATTTATCAATAAAAATGGCAAGTTTGAATACGTGAAAGTAAATAAAATAGGTCGTCTTATATTTTAATAAAAAAAACATTTCCAGATGTCACAAATTGTGAGTCTCTGCTATGTTTATTATGCTTATTAATATTTAACTAAAATAAGCACCTCAAAACGAATCTATATGCTGTTTATAATTAACTATTAGAAGAACATCAAATAATGTTGAAGAATTTTAATTGATTATCCAGCAATGCTACTAGTGACAGTGCTTTCCATTTGCATTTAAAGTAATAAAAAATTATTTATATTTAATGTTATGAACATGTTCAAACATTCTTGTTTATAGTTCAAAATATCCAATCCCTCTTTTACAAATATTATTGTTGACTTGGAATGTTTAAACAAAGTTTTGGAAGGGCTGTCAAGAAATTCAGAGTTTGCGATTTGATATGCTGTGTACTGAAGGAGAAACAAACAGGAATTTGGATTAACGGATGAAATGCACAGATTATTTATTTTGTATGTTAAGTATATGATTCCAAATAAGAAACTGATTCGTGGAAAGATTTCTTCAGCTAATAATCAACATTGATTTAAGGATTTTTCTGCTGTGTATTTTAGCTGATTCAAAATTTATTCGTAAGAGAAAAGATCATTTCCGTGTGAGCGATTATATGTCAGTATATTACATGTGGTTTATTTGACGTTTCAGGGAGTAAACAATATCACAAATAATTTCAATCCTTGAAACTTATTTGTTTATAGTTTTTTTTGTTCTAATGCAGCTGGCAAGCACTGTGGCAGCTTGGTCTTGAATGCCTTTTAAGGCAAGCACCGCACAGACATTTCTCAGTTTGCATTACAAAGAGGGCGCGTGTAACTTGAAGATAAGTCTCGGACACGGAATAACAATGCCCCGCAACACTCTGCGATCCTGTTAGACTGGGACCTACAGCTTAAAGTGGATTCCGAACCTCTACAAACAGTGATTAGTGTTCTGGCTCTCGGTACTACAAGCATCGTGTTCGAATCCCGGCGGTGCAATGGATATTTTGTAGGGATTCGGAATCCTCTTTAAACTGTAGTTCCCGGTCTCATATGACCGTCGAGCATCACAGAGCCCAATCAGACTTCTTCTCATCCACATCCTTCCCAAACTGTTAAGGGAAAACTCAGCTCTAGGCATAGTGATGTGATGTGATGTGATGTGGTGTGGTGTGGTGTAGTAGTAGTTATTTTGGCGGTTGTGATAAATAGTGTAGTTTCAACTTGACTGTCAGCAAAAAGAAGTAATAAATTAAGAAGAATCATCTTCACTTTTATGTCAAAATATTCACTGGTGTTAGAGTTACGCTTGGCTTCCTGAGACGCTGAAACCGATTCCGGCGATCTTTGAAATGTCTCCTCAATCGACTCAAAACGGTGTCCCCGGAATAGTCTTTTGAGTTTAGGGAATAGCCATGGAATTATGGAAGTGTAATATTTCCCTTTTCGGTGAAGAATTCGCCCCTCTGTGCGAGGTAAAGTAGCCCTTGCTTTTCCCAAAACATCGCCTACTGCTTTTAGGTATTATTTGGAAATATCTATGCGTTTGAGGTAATATTTAGTGACATCTTAGAATTCTAGGTTCTGTTGAATAAGGTGTGCTAATTTTAAGCAATTATTTAGAAACAGGTACTCGTTTCAGGGAGGGACATCTACTCATTCAAGGTAATATTTAGGAACATCTTGTAGTTTTAGGTTTATATTTAAAGACGTTTGTTAATTTTGTTATATTTAGTGACCCCCTACTAATTTTATGCAGGGAAATCTAGTATTATTAGGTAATATTTGAAGACATCTATTCGGGATCTATCAGGATTCATATAACATTTAAGTTTACAATAGGGATGTCTATAAAACGTCTTCTAATTTTAGGCTACAATAGGGATGTTTTCTAATTTGAGGTAATATTGAGGGATATAATTTTAATTTTAGGTTAAATTTAAGCACATTTGCTAATTTTGTTATATTTACAGACCCCTACTAATTTAAGTTAGGACATCTAGCATTATTAGGTAATATTTGGGGGCATCTGTTCGGGATCTATTAGGAATCATCCAATATTTAAGGACGTCTGCTAAGGGACGTCTACTCAGTCGAGGTAATTTAGAGGTATAATTTTTAGGTTTATATTTAAAGACGTTTGTTAATTTTAGGTAATATTTAGGGGCATCTACTAATTTAGAGACATATACTAATTATAGTTAAAGCGTCATTATCATCAGTGGCGCAACAGCCCATGGTGGGCCAAGGCCGTCTGCCTACTGGCAGATTTCTAGACAGGATAACCATCTTAAAAGGGATATTTTATTGGTGTAGCTCAAACTGAAAATGAGTATGAGTAAGATTATCGAAAATCATTTTTATAACATAAAAGAAGAAGGATATTTTTATTCGTAAATTTATAAAATATTGTTATTTTTTTTAAAAATATAGCAAGTCAAAGAAATGCCTGCACCAACCTAACATAATAAATCGTAGAACATAAATATTCATGTAAACAGCTCATCTCAACCCTTCTGTGCCCAAACGTAATTACTTCCAAAACAGGGCGCTAACTATTAGCAGAAAGGCCCTTGCTGCCTCTTTTGCTAATCAGTGTGTTTTAAGTAATTAAGTTAACTGCAACGCGACTTCAACCTGATTCCGCAAAGACTCGGTGCTGTTGCCATTTTCTAAAGGGAAATGTTGCAGCTCTTTTAAAATGCATTTACACTGCGGAGGGCGCACTAGAGCTCTCACGAGCTGCTCCAAATTAATTCCCTCTCGCTCGTTCGGCTTATTAAGTTGAAGGAGGGCTCTCGTAACCGTAACCGGAGCTCTCTCGAAAGTGTATGAACATTTATGAAGGGCAGCTCATTTGAGTGGTAACAGCACTCCAGCACCGATATTAGACGCGTGTTATCGTGATTAAGTTAAATCTCAGTGAAGGGGTCGTCATTTAGAGGGGGTTTTCGTATTTTTAGGGGGTGTTGTTCTTTTTTTTTATATTTTTGATTAAGCATCCTTTGTATAATCAGGTTCCAAGGTATTCCATAAGAAGTTAATTATATGCTACATTATTAAATATACAACACATAATGTGGTGATGTATGTATATGTATAGAAGATTGAGTAAAGTGAAGTCGTTCGCTATGTAATGACGAATTAGTACGGATTTCTTAAGTTATTTTTAGGAGTCTAATGGCCGAGTGGCTAGCGCACTAAATCTGGGTTCCACAGGGTTCGTGTTCGAGTCCATTGGATGTGTGTAGTGGTTCGGAATCCATTTTAAACCGTAGGTCCCGGTCTCATAGAATCGTAGAGAGTTGCGGGGGTATGCTTACTCCACGTCCGTAGCTCATCTTCAGGTACCACAGGTTTCAGGGGCGAGTCCCGGCTGTGCCGGGGATGTTTGAGGTGTTTCGAATCCACTGCAAATCGTATGTCCCGGTCTAATAAGATCGTAGAGCGTTGCGGGGGTAGTGTTACTCCGCCTCCGTAGCTTATCTTGAAGGTACACGCACCTTCTGGGTAGTGCTAAGTGAGTAACTTGGGTGCAGCGCTTGCCCTAAGGCATTCAAGACAACTGTATAAGTTACTTTTAGGCGCCTGAATGGCAGAGCGACCAACTTTTCTCCTTTTTTTATTGATATTATTCAAAATGATCTCAGTAACCGAACTTTTGTGGTCTCCATTGGGAACACAGATTCTTGTGTTCAAAAAAATTCAAGGTTCAATACTTGGACCATTTCTCTACAATCTTTACGTTAAAGATATTCCACAAATTTATAATGCGAAAATCAGTCTTTTTGCAGATGATACAGCACTCCTAACTTAAGGTCGTAAACATTTTATCATTAGTAAAAACCTTCAGAATTATATTAATCACCTTGAACAATAGCTTATAAAATAAAACAATTCAATTAAGCGCTGAGGAAACTGAAGCAAGAACTATCATCTCTACTCGTGTTAAAATCAATATAGTTTTAAGTTACCTGAATCTTATTCCTATCTGTTTATTTATCTAGGTATGCTAAATGCATCCGTGCAAATATTTGAATTTGCTACGCTACTTTCAAATATTTGAATGAATTTGCTACTTTCAAATATTTGAATGACCGCAGACAAAGAAATTTAGCTCTTATCATTAAAACATAATTTTCCAAAAAGGAACCTTAGATTTAGATTCTGAAGTTCAAGATTTAACTTTATAAAGCGATTTCCATTTCGTCTTTGGAAGTAGTTATGGGAAATCCTTTCAAAATTACTTTTAAGAGGTGTTCACATCAAGCAAAAACTCCGTTCCTTTTTTGAAAACCAACAGTTATAAAATGTAAAACATAAATATTCTTGCAAACAGCTAATCTTAACCCTTTCGTGCCCAAACGTAATTACTTCCAAAACAGGACGCTAACTATTAGCGGAAAGGCCATATTCTGCCTCTTTTACTAATCAGTGTGTTCTAACTAATTAAGTTAACTATTACGCCGACTTCACCTGATTCCGCAAAGAGTCGAGTGTGTTGCCATTTTCTAAAGTGAAATGCGCAGCTCTTTTAAAATGCATTTATTGCACGCACTTCAGCTAGAAGGCCGCACTAGAGCTCCAAATTAATTCCTCCCACTCGTTCGACTTATTAAGTTTAAGGAGGGCTCTCGTAACCGTAACCGGGGCTCTCTTGAAAGTTTATCAGCATTTATGAAGGGAAGCTCATTTGAGTGGCAACAGCACTCTAGCGCTGATATTAGCGAGGGTGTAATCGTGATTAAGTTAAAACCCTGTCAAGGGGTCGCCATGAAGAGAAGGGGTTTCGTATTTTTAGGGGGGTGGGAGGTTTTTTTTTTTTAATTCTAGATTAAGCGTCCTTTGTATAATCAGGTTCCAAGATTTTCCATAAGAAGTTAATTATGCAATACGTTATTAAGAATACAATGCATTTTCTTTAATAAACATTCCAATATCTAAAATGTATAAACGTTCTGTTGAGAGGAAAATAAAACGAACGATCGCGACATCTTTATAAACACAACTTTGAAATTGAAACTGAAAATGTGATTCTGTTCGAGCAAAAATAGAACATTCGAATATCAGATGTCATTAGTAGAATAATTGTAAGAAATGATAAGATGTCATTATCAGAATAATTATAAATTGCTTGCTTTAACTTGCTTATGCCAGTCCTTTTCATTAGAAAATTAAAATATGATAAGAACCATGCCATTTCGAAAATATATTATGTCATCAAAAATAAGTACATTGGGAGCTCACATTGTCGAATTCGTTAAAATTTTCATATTCTAGTATTTCATTTCATAGTAACGTAACAAAACGTTCATTTTTGTGAACAAAGTGGATTATGTATCTGTGCGACGTGATATCTAGGTTCATGAAAAATGGCGCCCAGCATATTCTGTCGGGTTTTGAATCGAAAAGCAGCTTATTCAACAAAACAAAACTGTTGAAGACAGCTTACAGTACGACGTTCTATTTCTGTTCGAACAGAACATGCTCAGATTCATACTGATATTTTGTTCTTTGGAACAATCAGAAGAGTCAGCAATATGTATCGGACATTATAGTTCTGCTCTGTTCTATTCATTGATGCATAAAAACTGTGATTTGGGGTAACTGCGTTTGGTTTTTCGCTTTACGGTCATCTTGAGCACACGAGGGCTAAACAGACCGGGACCTACAGTTTGAAATCGATTACTACTAGCACTGGCACATCACTGTGCCTAGAACCAAGTTGCCTCTTTACAGTTTGGGAATGATGTGGATGAGAATTCTGATTGGGCTCCGTGATGCTCTACGATACTTTTAGGACCGGGACCTATGACTTAAAGGGGATTCCGACCCACTACAAACATTCATGGCACCACTTGGGATTCGATCCCGAAATCTGTGGTACTGAGCTCCAGAGTGCCACTCGGCCATCAGGCTCATTTAACTTGGATTTCAAGCCACTCAAAAACATCCATGCCACTGCCAGGATTCGAACTTGCAGCGTGGGGTTTCAAAGGCCAGAGAACTAGCCAGTTGGACACCAGGACGCATAAAATTTATGAAGACATAAAAATTGCATTATCTGAAATGTATAAACATCCCGTTGGAAAGAATATAAAATGAACGATCACGACATCTTTATAAGCACAACTTTGAAATCGAAACAGAAAATGAGATAGAATTCGTTAAAATTTCCCATTCTTAGTAACGATAACAAAATGTTCATTTTTGTTCACAAAGGAGATTATGGATTCATACGAGATATCATCATCTCGAAACTTGTAGGCAACACATGAAAAACGGCGCCCGGCATATTCTGACGGATTTTGAGTGGAAAGCAGCTTATTGAACAAAATAAGACTGTCGAACTCTGCCTAGCATAAAACTCCCGCCCTTTTCCGTTGGCGAAAGAATCCGGACCAAGTACCTGCAGTCAGCTTATAGTACGATGTTCTATTTCTGTTCTGTTCTGTTCTATTTCTGTTCAGAACATGCTCACATTTATACGGATATTCTGTTCTTTGGAACAAGTAGAAGAGTCGGCAGTAAGTATCGGACATGGATTCCGTGCCGTGACAGATGCGCTTTTAATGAAGTGGAAGGACATAAAAAAGATTATGAGTGACGCATGTTTCTTTTTTCTGTGAAAAATTATCCTTTCAAGGCAGGTGTAACCATTCATTTTTTCTGTCTTCGATACTGTGGACTTACGTAATGGAAATGTACTTATTTTTGATGCTGTTATATATTTTCTTCTCGTATTTTAATTTTTTAATGAAAAGGACTGAAATAAACACGTTAAAAAAAGCAATTTAGAAATATTCTGATAATTTTCGTGATAATGCCGTCTTGTCTTATAATGATAGAATTGTTTTGATAATTGTTCTGATAACATAATTATTAATCTGATAATGATAATATTGTTCTGATAATGAAAATATTGTTCCGATAATTACATCTGATAGTTTTCCTGATAATGACATCTTATCATTTCTTCCACTTCGCCTGGACATTATTAAATATTATTAATAATATTTATTAAACATTCCAATATCTGAAACCGTCCTATAAACATCCCGTTGGGAGGACATGCATGGTTGTAGTGGTTCGGAATCCCCTTTAAACTGTGGGTCCCGATATGTTTAGCCTAACGTGTGCACAAGATGACTGTAGAGCGACAAATAAAAAAAACCATACCCGTTAGGAGGAAACTGAAATGAATGACCACGACATTTTCATAAACACAACTTTGAAATCGAAACAGAAATGGGACCGAATTCGTTAAAATTTTCATATTCTCAGTAACGGTAACAAAATATTCATTCTTGTTCACAGAGGGATTATGGATTCATCGCGAACCTTCTAGGCAGCACTTGAAAAATGACGGCAGACATATTCTGACGGATTTTGAGCGAAGAGCAGCTTATGCAACAAAACAAAACTGCGGAACTCTGCCGAGCATAAAACTCCAGCCATTTCCGTTGGTGAAAGAATCCGGACCCGGTACCTGCAGGCAGCTTACTACGATGTTCTATTTCTGTTCGAACGGAACATGCTCACATTTAGTGATATTTTGTCCTTTGGAACAAGCAGAAGAGTCAGCAGTAAGTATCGGACATTGATTCCGGTCCGTGACAGATGCGCTTCTAATGAAGTGGAAGGACAGAAAAATGATTATGGGTGTCGAATATTTCTTTTTTTTTTCTTGTGAAAAATTATCCTTCAAAACACAGGTGTAACCATTTATTATTTTTCGTTCGATAATGTGTACTACTGTGTCCAAAACGAAAGACCAGTTTTCAATTTATATTTCCCGGATTTTATAGTTTATGACAATTTTTTTCTTTCTTAGGTTGCTGGCACTGTCCTTGACAAGTCTGTGAAATTTGATGTCAAAATATTCATTATTCTTTGAGTGACGCTTGGTTTTGCGAGACGCTAAAACAGATTCCCGCGATTTTTGAAAGGTCTCTTCAATCGACTCAAAACGGTGTCCGCGGAGTTGTCTTTTGAGTTTAGGTTATAGCCAGAAGTAGAACGGTGCGAAATCGGGTGAATACTGTGGTTGTGGAATGATATTAACGATCTTTTAAAATGGAATTTTGAAATTTCAACATCATCAGCAAAGTGTCTAATCGACGATTTGCAAGCACCAAATCTTGGATATGAGCTTCGTCGCTTGATGTTGGAGGTCGACCCGAGGGCTCTTTGTCTTCAACGTGTTCTCTGTCTTCTTTGAAATGTTTATACCACTTCGAAACATTCCTTTCCGATATAGGAATGTTCACCAAATGCCTTCTGCGACATTCTATACATTTTCGCAAACAAAATTGAATTGCAAGTTCTTTGCTGAATTCATTCAGACATTTCAAAAATCGCCGGTATCAGTTTTACCGTCTCACAAAGCCAAGCGTAACACAAGCACTCATGAATATTTTGACGTGAAATTTCACACAGATGTCAAGGACAGTGACAGCAACCTAAAAAAAAATTGAAATTCCGTAAACCCCGGAAATTTTAAATTAAAAATTGGTCTTACTTTTTGGACTCAGTAGTACATTGAATGATGTGTGCTAATTTTAGGCAATATTTAGGTACATCTACTAATTGTAGTTAAAAGTCCGAAAAATTGTCCGGAGGGGATCACTTTGAAGGCGATGAAATAAATTGGGAAGAATGAATAATTAGTTTTTGAAAAAAAAATAATAGATCTTACTTTTTGGGCAAAGTATTATAACAAAATTAGCAGTATTCTTTAAATATAACATAAAATTATAAGTTGCCATTAAATATTAACTTAAATGAGTAGATGTCCCTCCATAAAATGAATTTTTGTCTCTAAATATTGATTAAAATTAATAGCCCTGATTCAATATAAGCTAAAAATTATAAGATATCACTAAATATTACCTCAAATGAATATATCTTTCCAAATATTATCTAAAAGTAGCGGATGATGTTATTGAGGTAAAGTCACTTTACCTCTCACAAAGTTCTTCATCGAAAAGAAAAGAATATTTGTCATCCATAATCTTCCTTCTTTTTTTGCCCTCGCTGTTCCTTAAAAGTCCATCCATCACAGCCCGGAATCAATGTCCGATACTTTTTTTTGCTGAATCTCCTGTTTGTCCAAAGGACAGAATATCGGCAAATCTGAGCATGTTCTTCTGTCCGGACAAAAATAGAACAACGTAAGCTGTCAGCAGGTACATAGTTCAGAATTCTTACGCCAACGGAATTTTATGCTCGGCGGTGTTTTACAGCCAAACATAACAAGGCCAGGAGGAAGTTTTGTTTTGTGGAATAAGCTGCTTTTTACTCAGAATCCGCCGGAATATTTCTCTTGACGCCATTTTTCGCTAGGCTGCTTTATTCTCTACTGGAAGTTTTGCAATTAAATCTTGTTTCATAGCACGACATTCTTTGTTCACAGAAAATGCACATTTTGGTTGCCCCGAGAAAGAACTGGAAACTTTAAACGAATTCGGTGATATTTTTTTTGTTTTAATTCCAGCGTTATGCTCATAAGATAATGTGACCCTATATTTTAACACTGAGCCCAGATGGCCGAGTAGTTAGCGCTCTGATGCTCGGTACCACAGGTTTTGGTTTCGAGTCCCGGCGGTGCCATGGATGTTTGTGAGTTGTTCGGAATCCGCTTTAAACTTCAGGTCCCGGTCTGTTTAGTCCTCGTGTACACAAGATCACCGTAGAGTGATAAACCAAACCTTTATTGCGTAATATTAAGGTATAGTTTTTATTTATCAATAAAAATGACAAGTTTGAATACGTGAAAGTAAATAAAATAGGTCGTCTTATATTTTAATGAAAAGCACATTTCCAGGTGTCAAAAATTTTGTGTTTTTCATTTTTTTCTGTTATGTTTATTATGCTTATTATTCTTTAACTACAATAAGCACGGCAGACGCCTCTAAAAATGAATCCACATGTTGTACAGAATTAATTATTTGAAGAATATGTTGAGAATTTTAATTGATTATCCAGGAATGTTACTAGTGACGATGCTTTTCCATTTGCTTTATTCACCCTGGAAGTTTTGCAATTAAATCTTTTTTCTGTGTCTGCATCAACACATTGAATTCTTTGTTGACAAAAAATGCATATTTTGGTTGCCCAGAGAAAGAACTTGAATTTCTAAACGAATTCGATGATGTTTCTTTGTTTTAATTTCTGGGTTAGGCTCTTAAGATAACGGGACCCTATATTTTTATCGCTGGGGCCTGATGACCGAATATCTAGCGCTCTGGCACTCGGTACCACAGGTTTCGAGTTCGAATCCCGGCTGTGCCGTGGCTGTTTGTAGTGGTATGGAATCCACTTTAAACCGTAGGTCCCGGTCCTAATAAGAACGTAGAGCGTTGTGGGGTAGTGTGACTCGCGTCCGTAGCCCATCTTTAAGCTACACGTGCCCCTGGGTAGTACAAAATGAGTCACAGCAGTGCAGACCTTGCTGATGGCATAAAGATCAATTGTCTCTATTGCCAGCTGCATTAGAACGTCAGATATTATTGATGATTTTTTTTTTATCCATTAAGTGTACTTATCTTTTCACCCTTCAAAATGTGACGTTTACTTATTTCATATAGTAGTTTGTGTATTCAAGAAAATGCACAGTTTTTATGTATCAATGAAAATGACAGGAATAAATACCTGAAAGTAAATATATGTCGTCTTTTGTATTTTTTATTTTTATTTTGTTATCTTTATTATGCTTATTATTATTTAAACTAAAATAAGCACGGCAAAACGTTTTCAGAAATGAATCTACAAACTGTTCAGAATTAACTATTAGAAAGAAGAATAAGATGAATAAACGATTTATGTATAGACAATTACTTCGTGAAGATCTCAGAAGGCGATTTCGAAATGAATACCTTGGTCAATTGGTCAATCTTGGTAGAATTTTCCAAACTCCAGGAAGAAGCAAAAATTAAGGAAGGTGATATTGTCTTGATTGGTGATAGCAACATTAAAAGATTAAATTGGCCTTCAGCAAAAGTAGTGAAACTTTTTCCTGGTAAAGACAATAAAGTTCGAGTTGTTGTACTTCCTTGTTAGTAGTTAGCCGCGCTAAGATGCGGTTTCTCTGTTTGCATGTCCAGTAATTTTTTGTATCATGTCGTCATTATAGTATGCTTAATAAAAGTTATTATAAAAAGAATATTGGAATTAATTTTCTACATCCCGCCCCTTTTGATATCTCACTCTTAATATTCCTGGGAACTGGAATGGTAAGAGAAATTTTGTATGAACCTTTCTAGTTTTATTTTGGAGGATTGTTTTGGTGAGGTAAAATTTGGCATCCCTGCCGGGATTGTAGTCAGTTAATATTTAGATGGATACTTTTAATTTTGAAATGGCGAGTGACGACAATAGTAAAGAGAAATTATATTTGTTAAAAAAGAAACGGGGTGTTTCTAGAACATCCGTTACAAAAATTCTAACAAAATTAGAATTGGAACTATCAAACATTGAAGAAATAGATATTGATAAATTAGAAGAATTAGTTGAAATGCTAACTACTAAACATGACTCGTTGAAAGAGATAGATAACAAATTAGAACCTCTTTACGAAGTAGAAGATATTGAAACTGAAATTCAAAATACAGACGAATATGATGAAAAAGTTGCCCTGTGGAAATTTCGTGCAAATAAAAAAATTCGCTTGTTAAAAAAAGAATTGAGTGAAAATAAATGCGAAACACGTTCCGAACAAAATAAAGAATTAAATGGGTCGAAGTAAGTGGATAGTGTAAGAGTAAAATTGCCGAAATTAAATATTTCAAAATTTTATGGTGATATCAATCAATGGCTAAAGTTTTGGAATAGTGTTGAATCTGCCATTCACAATAATGATTTATTAAATAAAGTAGATAAATTTAATTACCTTAAAGCATATTTAGGTGGTACTGCTTTAAATACTGTAGAAGGTTTTTCTATTTCTGCTTCTACATATGATTCGGCAATTAATTTATTAAAAGAAAGATTTGCAAGAAATGATCTATTGATACATACTCATATGAATAATATTTTAAACATAAAATCATTGAGAAATTCCAACGATATTTGTTCTTTTAGAAAATTTTATGAAAAAATTTCAACAGAATTAAGAAGTTTGGAAAGTTTAGATTTGAAAACAGAAAATTATTCCGCAGTTCTCTGCCCAATAATTCTAAAAGCCCTTCCTCAAGATATTCTTATCGAATATAATAAAACTGAGAATGAAAATACTTATCATAATATCGAAGAATTACTGAAGTTTTTAGCTTTGACCTTGAGATCGAGAGAACGCGCAGCCATGATGAGCAATAATTTCGCCAAAACTTCTGATTTTCGACCTCGGCCCTTTTCGCCTCTCGATAAAGTAAGCAACCGCGGCGAGGTAATAAATTAGGCTGGGAAAGAATTCCTTCGACAGCAGAAATAGTTTCGACTAATGTTAAAGAAAGAAATAAAAATACAACAAATATGCTTTTTTTGTGAGTCATCGGTTCATCCTAGTTCTACTTGTGAATACGAGATAAATTTGTCTATTGAAGAAAGGAAAAATATTTTGATGAAAAAGGGAGCTTGTTTTAAATGTCTCGAAATTAAAAAACATATTTCTCGATTTTGTAAGAGTAATATAATTTGTTCCCACTGTTCAGGAATACATTCATCGATCATGTGCTTTTCAAAATATAAACAGAAACAAATTAATAAAAATGAATCTTCAGAAACTACTGTTCTTACCAATCAGTCATCTTTGAATGAAGTTTATTTGCAAACATTAGTCATTCGAATCCAGAATAAGAATTTAGAACATTATATTCGTTTAATTATTGATACTGGATCACAAAGAAGTTATGTATCAAAATTTGCTGCTGAAAATATGGGTTTTGATATAAAAGGAGAAGAATTGATTACCCATGGGCTATTTGGAGGAACAGAAATCACTGAAAGCCATAACCGTTATATGATACAATTAAGTAGTTTGGATAAAATGAATAATATCAAAATAGAAGTAATGGATCAAAACAGACCTCCTATCATCACTTATAATTAATCTGGATAATTTTCCTCATAAGGACCTCATATCATTTCTTATAATTATTCTGATAAAGACATCTTATCATATATTATAATTATTTGAAAAAGAAAAAAAAAATTGAAATTTCATAAGAGCCGGGAATTTTAATTTGAAAATTGGTCTTACTTTTTGGGCACAATATTATGTATTTTTCTACCAAGTCAAAAATATCTTTCACACCCAAAAAACGATCCCTTCGCGAATAAAATACGTGTTTTATGTAAAAAATATTCTCAACACTCTTCCACTGGATTCAGTTTCAATTCCGGAGCCGCATTTGTTAAACAATAAGTAAATAAAATCTCTTTCCGTAAAATAAACGCAATCGTTTCAAAACAACAACTCTGCTTCAAGAGATTAGTGCGACATTGATACGTCTCAAGCATTTCTGATATGATAGAAGGTGTACGGTTCACATTCTTGCTCATCCCAACACATATTCGTTCCTGCGCTTTTGGAGGATTACGTTTAATTAAAATGTACAATTCTATTTTTGCTCCACTTTGTGCATTCGAACCCCTCTTCGCAATAAACAATAATCAACTTAATCTCTCTCTCTCTCAGAAAGTCGTCCTGCTGTTCAATCTCTTCAAGTCTAATCTTTTATGACTTGCTGCAGGTGAGATAATTTAACATGGTGTTTCCCGCTCTACCAAAGAAGCAAAGCTGATTTTGTCTGTTCTCGTTTACCTTGACGTGATGCCAGAGAAAGATGGTGGTGGGACAAACAAATTACCTTCTTATCTTATTCGAACAGGTTCCAAAAAGAAGGAAGGAATTTTAAATCCAAAGACAGGATTACATCCAATCACAATGCCGTATCAGAATTAAGAACTCGAATCGGCCATGGATACAGAGACAGTTATATAAATGTAAGCAGAATCTTCCGTTTTAAGAAAATTGGATTGTGCGTTGGTTGATGAGATCGTTGTTGAGAGTCAGGATTGAAGGTTTTAAAGTTTTCAGTTCAATCGAGTGGGTGTTGGATCCTTTTAGACTTGAGCTCTACTCAGGTTCAGATGAAGTAAGTCATACATTAATTCTCAGACGACACCCTATGAGAGTGGTACGTTCGGCAAAAATCGCTTTTTGTCTGTTCTCCACGAGATTTTTCCCGCCATCATTAAAATCAAGAGGGCTCTCCTTTTCTGAAGGAATAGGAAGTTGCGACGAACTTGTGTGTCCTACATAGTGATTGCAATATCGGACCAAAAATTCAATAACGGTATTCGGTACTTTTTAGATCTTGATACCGGTTTTAATACGATAATAAAAAAGAAAGAAAAAACTTTTTTTTTGTTTTATTTTCCAGTTTTATTAGCGAATGTAAATATCACAAAAAAGAAATTGTAACTTATAAATTATAACAGTACATAAAGAATCACAACAAAGTAAAAGAACATCTTATTTATTTAAATCACAAAAAAATGTAAATTTCATTATTCAGTCTGTGGTACTATTACAATTTTTTGAAATGCGATCTTAAAAAGCATAATGCATCAATTGCATTATCATTAAGCCTGGAACGTAATTTTATGCAAAAATTACCAGATGTCGAAAACGCTCTTTCAGCATCTGCGCTAGTGGGTGATACTGTTAGCAATGCGCTATATACTTTTCCCAAGTATTTACCTCTAAATCCCTCATCTTCAAATAAATTTATTTCTCGTCGGATTGTTTTGGATATAGCTGATTTCTGTATTGTATTTTGGTTTGTTGAAATTTTTTTAGTTACCGCCAATTCTAATTTTTGTTCAAGAGACAATTCCTTTTCACTATCGACATTAGTGTCATCATAATCTTCGATAACTGTACCGAATTCTTCTGAATGTGGATAGTTTTGTGGGTAAAAAATTTTAAGAAAGTTTACTATAAACTTCATCAAATTTGAATTGATTAGTCTCTTTTCTTCTTTTTCATTCTCATTTTTAAAATCATTATAATTATGTAAATACCGTAAGACATTTTCTATTTCGGTATGCCTTTCTTCAGTGCGATTTTTTCAAAGTAATATATTATTCCTGAGATAATGATGTGTTCTGTTCTTTCAGTGACTGCAACATGAAATTTATTGTTGCATTAGCTGTTAATAAATTAGAATCCCTCCGGCATAATGCCTCAACAGCCAATTTTATTGGAAGTAGAGCTGATACAGTTCTGTATATTAAGTCGAATTCCCTATCGAAACTATCACTTTCTTTACAACTACAACCTTGTTTTCACAGATAAGAATTTCTAGTTTTCAGATAATAATTCATTGATAAGAATAAAAATTTCATAGGTAAGAATTCTTTCATAGAAAAAAATTCTAAATTTCTTCTAAATACAGAAAAAACGGTATTTAAACTTGTGAATACCGGTATTGCAAAATTGTACAAATGGGTCAAAGTCTCGGTATACCGATATTGTGATCCCTAATCCTACACTATGCTTTCCGTTCAGCATAACCCTTTCATCAATCTATGTTTTTTTTTTTTTTATCTACAATAGTTTTTGCAGCATCGACAAAGGGACCCTCATTATACCGAATTTTATTTTTATTATTATTTTTAATTATTTTCCAGTACCATTTACTTAATTTTAAAACATTATCTTGTAATTTTTATTTTCTAACTTTGAAAAATTAACTAAACTTTAACTTTTTTCCAGTACTCTTTAACTATTTGCCAACTCTCAATTGTTAACTTTATCTATGAATTAAGATGAGGAGGTTAAGGAGTCTATCCCAGTAGCCCCATGGGTACTCCGTAGTCGGTACGCCAGTTGCCACTATGTTTCTGTTGGTTTACTTAAAGAGGGTTGATTTCTAGAGGAGAGACACTGAGTAATTATTTTTCTGAAAAGGGGGGTGATTTGACAAATAAACTTGGGGACAACTGTCCCAGTGCATTTTCTCTATTCCACTCTTGACAATGCGTTTTCTGATAAAGAATATTTACTTTTTTTCAATTCCTTCTATTAGTTCACACTCTCCCTATATATATATATATATATCTTGTTCAAATTTTCAGTCGTTAATAAAATACTTTTTATTCATCCACCCCAGTTCAAATACATTTTTTTTTTACCTTGTAACGGATATGACACTTGATGTTAATACAGTTTTTTTCAAATATTCATTCCTTCGTTCGTTGATTTTAATTCATTAATTTTATTTTTTTTTAGAGGAAGTTGCATGTATCTAATAATAGATGGCGCCAGATTTAAGAGGAAAATTTCAACATTATTCGTAAAGGACTTATATAATTAATATTATAACTTATAATATACATTATTTGTAAAGGACTTGCAATTTAATGAAAAAAAAGTAGGAATATATTTTTTAAAAAATACTTATTTATATTACTTGTTACTTTTGCAGAGCCCCATGCCTCCACTCTGCCAAGGGTCACCTTCAACCAACCGCAGATACGAGCGGAGGAAGGATCTGCCGTTCAGCTGCCCTGCGTTGCTCAGGGCAATCCCCCACCGGCCTACAGGTCAGTTTCGAACCTTTCATTCAACATTTTATACACTGATTAGGTGTCATACTTATGTCAACACTTGCTATCCGACAAATCCAAAATGGGCCAGCGGTGTAATAGGAGAGAAAATTAATTTCGAAACTGTTTTTTCAGATGCCATTTCCGTCTATTCTTCAACATGGCAAAAAAAATTCTGGTTGCAAAACTTTTTTTTTCTTTTCAAAGAACATTTGTGATGGCAGCACTATATTAAAATATCATGTTGTTAAGAATTTAATGATTGGCATTAAATTATATTATCCTGATGATAAAAATTTAAGATAGAGAGGATAACCGGAAATTAGAATATGTATATAATCAAGACTGCATTCATAAGACATCAATTAAAACGATATTCATAAAACATTATTAAGACGAAATGTTTTAGAGTCATGTAGATTAGGTGTCGCGTGTCAACACTTGCTGTCTGACAATACCAAAATTGGCAAGCGGTGTAATAATGTCCACTCCCTTCATGTTTACAATCATGATTTCATGTTGCTTTTTTCAATAACTTCTTTGCAGGTTCTTTTGCTTTTTTGGGGGTTTTTGTATTTTGTAAATTTTGTGGTGTTTTTTTATCCACTGGCCAATGTACGAACAATAGAAGAAAAAATGAACTTCGAAAGTGTTTTAATCACTTATTAGGAGTCTTACAATACTAATGTAATTTCCTTCTATTCTCCGACATGCGAAAAAAGTTCTGATTGCAAAACGTTTTTTTTTTTTTTCTTTCTGTTCAAAGAACGTTTTATACTAAAACGTCGTGATATTAAGAATTTAAGATGCATATATGGATTATATATAGTGATGTTATATATAGATATATAACCGAAAAAAAATATGTATTTCATCAAGAACATTATTAAAAACATTAATTAAAACGATATTCATAAAACATTATTAAGACGAAATGTGTTAGAGGATATTTTAACCTCCCACATACTAAAATGGAAATCTTGCTGAATATTGCAGTTCACGATTAATGCTTCTTTCTGAAAACTGTTTTGAATAGTGTTTTTTTCAATAGATTAAGCAATAAAACAATACTCATTAACGAAGTAAATTTAAAGAAATCATAACCACAATTTATCTTTTTGTGATAAACATCACAAATTAGCATATAGTTAAATTTGCTTATAGTAGTTTTAATGTTTACATTTCGTTTTTAATACAGTTGCTCAAACTTTTTCCCTTTTTATGTTTAAATGAAAAAGGAGCTTGCATTTTTATAGCAAACAAAGAAAACAACTCTCAAAAAGTACAACCAAACACAAGGGAAATCTAAGCTTATTTATTACAACTGAAAAAGAAACGTAAATTAAATCTCAAACACAGTGGCCTCCTCTCAAATTGAAGATATTAAGTCTAAAATCCCGGGACAAATTCCGCATGCCTTAATGACGTCCTCTTTACAGCCAGAAATCTGCTACGAAGTTTCCGTTTTGCATAAAATCGCAATAAACTACGTCGCTGTAAAAAAAAAGTAATAAAATAATCGCCATAAATTCCAGCGCCACAAACCGCTCTCTTTAAGTCCTGAAGGGATTCGCCGCTCCAGTCAGTCGACTCCGAATTTGCAACTCGCCATCATTCTGCTGATCCGTAACGAGTCCCTAAGGACGAATCCGTTGTACGCAACATAAAAATCAGCGTGAAAGTGCGTGGTTGGCTTAAAGACACCACTGTAACAGATTTTCACACAATAAATGCATTGCAAGATCATACTTAAGAAGTGGTAGTCAACATTTTTATGGCGAAATTGAACAATTTAAGCTTTCTTATTAATAGTATGTAGGACATTATGAAGTGTAAATTAAAATTTTATGTCATTCGTAAAAAAATTAGTGACTTACGTTTATTATAGTAGAAACATTTTAGTGTTGCGATAGTGTTTTTTATGGCCACATGGAATGACCCTGTCGATTTTTCACATTAATAACGTATAGGTTTATGACTTGTTTCATTTGCTCTTTAAAAAATTATCTGTAGTATCTCATAAAATACACACATAATCTCTTGCTTTACTTTATTATAATAAATAATGCCCTTTAACCACGCAATAGCCGCAGCCATTTTCAATCACGAAAGTTCTTTTTCACCTCAAATATGTAAAAATGTTCTATTATTTATGAAAATAAGTGTTAATGCAAGATATGAATACAAGATATATGTAATTTTTTTTCATTTTGAACCTTATAAAAAGTGGGGCGTGAATGTCCGAGTGGCCAGCGCTCTGGAGCTGGGTACCAAAGGTTTCGAATTCGTGTCCCGGCGGTGCCATGGGTGTTTGTGGGGGGTTCGGGATCCACTTTAAACCATAGGGTCCAGTCTAACGGGATCGTAGAGCGTTGCGGGGGTAGTGTTACTCCCCGTCCGTAGTTTATCTTCAAGCTACACGCATTTCCTGGGCGGTACTCAGTGAGTAAGGTTGGTGCAGCGTTTGCCTTAAGGCATCCAAGACTACTCTCTAATTGTTTGCTAGCTGCATTAGAACAATATATATATATATATATATATATATATATATATATACATGTGGTTTATTTGGCGTTTTAGTGAGTATGCAATATCACAAATAATTTCAACCCTCAAAACCTATTTGTTTATAGTAATTTTAATGTTTACATTTCGTTTTTAATACGATTGCACACTTTTACTTTTAAAAGTAGAAATAAACTTGCATTTTTATAGTAAACAAAGGAAATAATAAAACCAAACACGAGGGAACTTTCCGCTTATTTATTACAACGAAAAAAAAACCTAAATTAAATCTCAAACTCGGGGGGCTCCTTCTCAAAATGAAGATATTAACTCTAAAATCTCAAGGCAAATTCCGCACGCCTTAATGAGGTCGTCTTTACCACCACAAATCTGCTTAGAGGTTTCCGCTTTGCATAAAACGCCAATAAACCATGTAGCTGTAAAAAAAAAAAGCAATAAAATAATCACCATACTTCCAGCGCCACAAACCGCTCTCTTTAAATCCTTGACGGATTCGCCGCGCGAGTCAGTCGACTCCGAATTTGCAACTCGCCATCATTCTGCTGATCCGTAACGAGTCCCCAAGGGCGAATCCGTTGTAGTGCGACGGCGACATTAAAATCACCGTCAAAGCGCGTGGTTGGCTTAAAGTCCATAGTAACAGATTTTCAAACAATAAATGCATTGCAAGATCACATTTAAGAAATGGTAGCAAATTTTTTATGGCTAAATCGACGATTGAAGCTTTCTTATTAATAGTATTTGGGACATTATGTAGCTTAAATTAAAATTTTATGTCAACCGTACAAAAAATTCCGTCTTTTATTGACTTACGTTCATTATTGTAGAAACATTTTAGCGTTGCGATGGCGTTTTTTATGGCCTAATGGAATGACTCTGTCGATTTTCGTATTAATAATGATAGGTTTATGACCTGTGTTCGTTTGCTATTTAAATAATACTCTGTAGTATCTCATAAAATACGCTTGTAATCTCTTGCTTTACTTTATTATAATGAATAATGTGCCCTTTAACTATGGGGCCTGATGGCCGAGTGGCTAATGCTCTGGCCGTTGGTACCGAAGGCTTCAGTTTCGAATCCTGGCAGTGGCGTGGATGTTAGTTGGTTGTTCGGAATCCACGTTAAACTGTAAGTCCCGGTCAATTTAGCCTAAAGTGTGCACAAGGTAGCGAATATATAATTTATTGAGATAAGGATCTGTAAGCCGATATATAATGTCATAAGATCAAGACCTATAAGCGAATTTATAATTTAATGAAATAACCCAATTTTTGAAATGCTCTTTTTAGAATGAAAAAATTAAATCCCCTTTTAATCTAAATTGAATGCATTTTGCATTGCATCGATGCAATTGTTAAATATTTTTAATAGGTGCAAATCAAAATGGGGGATAGTCATTCATGGCACCGACGGGACTTGAATACGAAGCCTGTGGTACCGAGTGCCACAGCGCTAGCCTCTCGGCCATCAGGCTCTGTATTATTATTATTTGCTTATAGTAATTTTAATGTTTGCATTTCGCTTTTAATACGGTTGCACACAGCTTTTCGTTTTTTATGTCTAATTGACAAATGAACTGGTATTTTTATAGCAAACGAAGAAAAATAACTCTTAAAAAGTACACGACGGAAATCTAAGCTTATTTATTACAACTGAAAAACAAAAAAACCTAAATTAAATCTCAAACCCAGGGCATCCCCTCTCAAATTGAAGATATTAAGTCTAAAATCCCAAGGAGAATTCCGCAAGCCTTAATGATGTCGTGTTTACAGCCAGAAATCAGCGTGGCGGTTTCCGTTTTGCATAAAACCGCATTAAACCACGTTGCCGTAAAAAAAAAGCAATAATATAATCACCATAAATTCCAGCGCCACAAACCGCTCTCTTTAAATCCTGGAGGGATTCGCAGCGCGAGTCAGTCGACTCCGAATTTGCAGCTCACCATCATTCTGCTGATCCGTAACGAGTCCCCAAGGGCGAATCCGTTGTAGTGCGACGCGACATTAAAATCTCCGTGAAAGCGTGTGGTTGGCTTAAGATCCATAGTAACAGATTTTCATACAATAAATGTATTGCAAGACATTACTTAAAAAGTGTAGTCAAAATTTTTATGGCGTAATTGACGATTAAAGCTTTCTTATTAATACTATTTAGGAGCTTATGCAGTGTAAATTAAAATTTTATGTCGTTCTGTAAAAAAAAACTTGTCTTTTATTGACTTGCGTTCATTATTGTAAAAACATTTTAGCGTTGCAATAGTGTTTTTTATGGCCACATGGAATGACATCGTTGATGTTTGCATTAATTTCTATAGGTTTATGGTCTGTCTTCATTTGCTATTTAAATAATCCTCTGTAGTAGCTCATAAAATAAACTTGTAATCTCTTGCTTTACTTTATTACTCCTGGTCCAAAAAGTAAAACCCATTTTCAATTTGAAATTTCAATTTTTTTGTTCTTGTTTATGTTGCTGGCACTGTCCGTGACATCTGCGTGAAACTTGACGGCAAAATATTCATTGGTGTTTGAGTTGCGATGAAATAAATGTGGAAGAATATAAACAAAGAGTTTTTGAAGAAAAAAATAATTGGTCTTACTTTTTGGGCACAGAAGTATTGGCACTTTTGTTAAAAACACTACATTTTCTGTGGTATTTTTACTTTAAAAGACTCGATCGACTATTGCTCAAATGTACTCCAGAAAAGTAGTAAAGTTAAGTAGAAAAAAGAATAGTATTTTTCGACAATTTTTGCCAAATTTTAACCAAAAATATTCATAAATATATTTTATTGTTTAGGTTTATCATTGTTTTATACTATAATTGAACAGCGCCATCCAAAATATATATATATATATTTCCGCAAAATATTATTTAAACATTTTGACTCCTAATGGAGTCGTTAACCTTAAATAGAAACGATTTCTAGTGATAAACATTCCATTGAATATAAATAAAGTCTATTTTTTTTTCTAAAACATTTTCGCACAAAATATTTCCCGAGGCCTGAATCTAAAACGTAAGAATAACGCGGCCACTTCAGTAGCAAATGTGATAATTAGTTCCCAATACAGCGATCTAAAGGGAATTGAAAATGTTGTTTTTTTCCTTGCGAAAGAATGTTGATTTGAATAGTGTAAGGGGTAGAGCGGCTTTGTTGTCTTTATAGATTATTAATTACAGTAATTAGCCATTTTGCTAAGCTTTCAGAGTCACGTGGGCATTTTACCAAAACAATGCAGGCCGAATGATTACAAAAGGGAAATGTTCGTTTTTGTTTCGTTGCTGATTTTATTTACTAGCTTTAATTCTATATATAAATAATTCAGTAGAGTTCATTAAGACGTTTTAAGTAATTCGTTATTGTATAACAGCAAAATTGTATTTATGAAGATTGATTTGGCCAATTATGATGACTCTTTTTTTTTTAATTATTATTTTCTATTCAAGAAAGTCTTTATTTTGTTATTTTCTCTTAAAGATAATTTTGCACTGCTAAAAATATAATAAAGGTTGTTGTTTAAATAAATGTTTAATTTATTTCGAATTAAATTAATTTAATTTAATTAATTTTTGAACTTAATTTTTAATTTTTTAATTTAAATTAAATTTTCGAATTTTGTTAAAATTATTTCTAATTTTAATTTATTTCGAAAGTTTTCCCTTAAAATATTATTTTTAATTCATGTGTTTGAATGAACTAAAAATCATTCAAAACAAAATGACGAAAACATTAAAAGGAAGTTAAACGATGTATGGAGTTTTAATAAAAATCAATTCCATTTTTTTTTTCAAAACATTTTCACACAAAATATTTCCAGAGCCTCAAGCTAAAACGTTAGTTTCATTTTCTCCGAATTATTGCGAATAATGCAGCCATTCCAGCAGCAAATCTCATAATTAGTTCCCAATGCAGCGATCTAAAGGGAATTAATAATGTTTTTTCTTACTTGCGAAAGAATGTTGATTTGTTTAGTGTAGGGGGTAGAGCGCCTTTGTTGTCTTTGTAGATTATTAATTACAGTAATTAGCCATTTTGCTAAGCTTTCAGAGTTACGGGTGCATTTTACCAAAACAATGCAGACGGAATGACTTCAAAAGACAAAACGTTCATAATTTCGCACATTTTTATTTCGTTACTGATTTTATTTAGTTTCGTTTTTAATCGATAAAAATAATTCAATAGAGTTCATTAAGATGTTTTCGTTATTGTATATCAGCAAAATGGTATTTGGACAATTGTGAAGACTCTTTTTTTTAATTATTGTTTTCTATTCAAGAAGGTCTTCATTCAATTCCTTCTATTAGCTCCCATTCTCCCTATATATATCTTGTTCAAATTCACAGTCATGCATAAAATACTTTTTATTCATCCTCTCGAGTTCAAATACATTTTTCTTTTGAACTTGCAGTGGATGACACTGGATGTGAATACAGTTTTCCCAAATATTAATTCATTCATTAAATTTAATTCATTAAATTTTAGTTTTTTTTAGATTTAAGTTGCATGTATCTAATAATAGAGGGCGCCAAATGTAAGGGGAAAATTTCAACTTTCTTTTTAGAGGACTTTTTGCAATAGAGGGGAAAAAAGTAGAATTGACTTTAAATTCTTTTTATATTACTTGTTTTTCTAACTAAAGAATGATTTGTACAGTCTGAGGGGGGATGAGTGCCTTTGTTGTCTTTGCAGATTATTAATTACAGTAATTAGCCATTTTGCCAAGCTTTCAGAGTCACATGTGCATTTTACCAAAACAATACATTACATTACAGATGATTACAAAAGGGAAGCGTTCATTTTTGTTTTGTTGCTGACTTTATTTAGCTTTCTTCAAACACTGGGTTTTCAATCCATAAAAATAATTCAATAGAGTTCATTAAAACGTTTTAAGTAATTCGTTCATTGTATAAAAGCAATTCATAATTTGACCAATTATGAAGACTCTTTTTTTTAATGATTAGTTTCTTTCAAAGGAAGTTTTTATTTAGTAATTTTTCCTTTAAAGATAGTTTTGCATTGCTAAAAATATAATCTTATTCAAGTCAGGTATTATTATGGTAAAGAATAAAATATTTAGAAATTCAAAACGAACTAACAGGGATTCGTGTAATTGTCCCTAAAGATTGGCGCGTTTTTATTTCATTCATCAAAGATTGGTTTGGTTTGTCGCTCTACTGTCATTTTGTGCACACTTTACATTTACGGACTTTGTTTCAAGACGTAAATGCATAGATTTATGAAATGACGTACTTTTTTTACTATATCTTCCTGTTTGTTCAGTTTAAGAAGGTACATTTCCTTGACGATTTTTGTTCTGTGTTTTATTTTAAAAAGGTTGTACTAGTAGAAATACGTTCAGGAACCATTAAGTCAGAGTACCATATATTGGCTACCCTTTAATTCATGGATATTCTGCGGCTATGCTCCGAAGTAATGTCAACTGTCGAGATGAAACTTCCGATTTATCACAGAAATGCTTAGGAGGTGTCTGTCACTTCACACTCATGCATTTCTCTTTGAAACTGTAACTGCAGCGTCTCGATAAGGAAAACCGCTTTCACGTGTCTCGTCACAGTGATTGGCTGATATGTCACACCCTGCTGTCACACGGTGGGTTCTAATGAGGCGTTTGCCATTGGCAGACACCTACACCCTACATTTAATGTAGCAGGGAAAATTGTAGCTTCAGAAAAGTGTAAGTGGTAAAATGTCTCAAAAAATTTCAAATTTTGATAAAAGATAAAACAGGAGATAGGACACAGTTTTAATTTTTAACTTATTAACTTTAATTTTTAACATAAGCGGCTTAATTTTTAACTTATTAACTTTAATTTTTAACATAAGCGGCTTAATTTTTAACTTATCAGGTTTAATTTTTGACTTATCAGTTTTAACTTTTAAATTATTAGCTTTAATTCTTAACTTAATCGGCTTAATTTTTAACTAACTTTTTTGCGACTAATTTTTAATTTAATCGACTCTGATTTCTTACTTAATCGGCTTTAATTTTTAATTTAATCGACTTTAATTTTTAACATAATCGGTTTAATTTTTAATTGAATCGGTTTAATTTTTAACTAAATCGGCTTAATTTTTAACTTAATCGGTTTAACTTTAATTAATTTAATCGTTTTAATAAACTTATTTCTCACCCTACTTGGCACGATCGTTTTTATTACTGAATTAAATTCCTCTTCCTAGGAATTGGGCCTGATGGCCAATTGGCTTGCTCTCTGGCCTTTGATAGCACAAACTCTAAGTTAAGAGATGACTTGTTACCATTATTGATGATTCATAATCCTATAATAGGATTATGTATATGATTACCACAAATGAAATGTGCTGATAAATTTAATACTCAATAAGAAAGAAACACTTTTGATTTAAAGGAAACAGAAAAAATTATGAAATGCCTTGTTGTTTTCATCCTCCTTACTGTGGCTTAGTGCGTGGTGAGTGGGTAGTGCTAAGTGAGTGACGTCGGTGGAGCCCTTGCCTTAAGGCATCCAAGACCACTGTCTCAGTGTATGCCGGCTGCATTAGGAAAAAGACAACTACTTTGACATAATGAGTTGTTTCCATTATTAAATAAAATTGCTTTTTTTTCTAAATGATGCAAATGCTTCACTTGAAAACTGACTGACAGTCACTCCCCAATTTCTGTTGTATACTGATCTCCCCAATCCATCAACCCCAACTTTCTATTTTGAGATGTCCAATGAGTTGCTTCGAAGACAACTTTCTGATTAGCAAATGAAAAATGAGCGACAAGCCAAGGCGATAAACACACATCAGCGTTATTAATGATTTAAAAACTTCGAAACAACTTGATGTTGAGGGTGGGATGTTGTTCCCCGATAACAAACTGTTCAACACACTCTTCGAAAATTTTAAATTTTCATCAAGTACTACATGATTATCAGGAAGACAGCAAATAGTTTTGAAGGATATCTATAAGTTAAGTGGTGAGTTAAAAGATATGTCTTAGCCATGACTGCAAGTGTCTTGTCAACATAAAAAATGAATGTTGTACAATGCGTTGAAAATGAAATTTCATGATTCATGTAACATATTTATAAACTGATCGCCAATATACGATGAATTTTTAAATGTTTTTTATAGTTAAAAACACGTACTTGTTATTAAATGAAACATATATATCAATTCATATATATCAACCCTACATTCATTATATATATATATTAAGTATAATATATATATATATATATATATATTATACTTAATATATATATAATGAATGTAGGGTCGGAAAGGACGCGTTGAGGAACCTTGTTGACTATTCCTCGCATTTTTGGACATCTGTTCGCCAATCATTCCTTCGTCGCTACCAAGCAAGTATAATTGTTGGTAGTCTCCCATTTTGTGCATTTATTGTAAACATGGTCTCAAAGAAACCTTTTTCATCGATGATGTTAAAAGTTAATTTTTTTTTTGTGTGTGTTCGTATCTCAAGTCGTCATTTCGACTCAGCATTCCAAAACAGAAAATGCATTTTTCATTAAACTGTACCATTTCTCAAAGATTGTCCCGAGACCTTTGAATCACCCCTTATAATATTCCAAAGTCTATCAATATGTCAATATTTCATTCTAAACTGGTGAGTTCAGTTCTTAAATCAAATAAAAAAATCCGTGCGTTGCTCTAACACTATGCACAAGTTCATAACAGTCATTTAAATGACATAAAATTTCAAAAGTGTTGAATAAATACTTTCAGTTTATAAAACTCTCCTCAGATATTTCATGGTGCGGGAATTCCCCTAAATTTAAAAAAAAAAAAAATTGCTGAATTATCAAAGTATTTCATCTTTCATCCAAATGAATGTCAAAAACTTTGTAGGAATGTTGTATTGCAAAGCGAAATTGTTGATCGAATATTGGTAACGAAACAAAACCGTACTAATGCTTGGAAAATGAACGAATTAATATCCTCACAATTCTCGGAAACTATTAAAAGAAAAAATGTTGCAGGAATCCATATCATGTATTGATAGTATGCGATATCTCATCAAAAATGTTTGTTTTCAAGTCAGTTGTTTACAAACACGCTTGATTGGTCTGAGTATCTCTCTACGGGCATATTGTGCGCACGAGGGATAAACAGACCGGGACCTACAGTTTAACGCGGATTCCGAACCCCTCATAAACATCCAGGCAATCGCCAGGATTCGAAACTGGAGCCTGTGGTACAAAAGGCCAGAATCCTAACCAATTGGCCATCAGGGCGCACAAACATTCTTTAAGAAAATTCAATCGTTTGGGATAAAAAATAAACCATCAATTAATGTGTATAATGAATTTCATCCTTCACGACAAATATTTAGTCCGTGCAAAGCATAATCTTTTAGAGATTCAATGAATCAACTGCTGCATTCATTGAAGTCTGTATATATATATATTTTTTTGATTGAAATTGTGCATGTGATTCACATGTAGAAATCATATTTCTTTCTACATAACGAGGATAAAGGGCTACTCCATCTTAATGGGAAAAAGCACAAAAGAAAAAAGTACAGTTTAAAGAGCTAAACAAGCACAAAAGAAAAGAAAAATTTATGTTTGGACAGATATATATCCAAACGGGAACTCTTTATTCCCACAAGACACTCCTGAAAGACATATGATTTGGCCCAGAATTTAAACCCTCCCCACTTTTCTATTTTAAGATACTACCACCCTAGGTAAAAAAGAAAAACTGGAATATTAAACAGGAAAAACTGGAAAAAATCCTTCCCACTGTGGAACAGGAAAAGACAAATGGTTTAACCCTGGCATGCTTTTAGCAAAACAGAAACCCTTGGAAATTTAGAAAAAAATAACCCACCCTGTCTTAGAAATGAACGTTATATTTTGCGACAACATCCACAATAAATAAAAAATAAAAAAACTCCCTTTTTCACCTCTTTTATTTCAATGCCCGGTCTTACAAAGAGGAAATGGGCATTTTTTTTTTTCATTTCCGGTAAAGTACAGAATTCCAGGAAAAGAAATAAGAATTATTAGTGCAAAGGAGGCTCTGGAGATGAAACTGTTGGTGTCAAGGGTTATATACATTTCCCTTTGTGCTTTAGTCCTAGATTTATGAAAGTATGACCTGTATATATATAACAGTCGTGCACTTTAATCTAAGGGAAAATGGGTCTAGTTTTAGAAATGGCTGTGCAATTATTTTTTTTTCAAAAACTCTTTATTCATTCTTCCATAATTTATTTCATAGTCTTCAAAGTCATCCCCTCCGGCCACAATGCATTTATGCCGTCTTTTTTTTTTCCAATACTCAATGCAAGCTAAAAAGTCATCGGCAGGGATGGCCTTCAAAGCGATTCACGTTGAATCTCTTCAATCGACTCAAAACGGTGTCCTTCGGAGCGGTCTTTTGAGTTTAGGGAAAGTTTGAGTTTCCTTTCGAGTTGAGTTTAGGTCCTTAGCCAGAATTCGCACGGTGTGAATAAGGCAGTTGTGAAATGATATGCGTTTCATTTTTGGCGAAAAAGTCACGAAGAATCAGTGTGAGCTGGCGCATTCAGTGTTTTCGGTGCCCATCGAGATGTGACGTGTTTGAGGCCCAAAATGGAATGGACCGATCCTTTTGAAATCCCAACATCATAAGCAATTTGACGTCAAATTTCACACAGATGTCAAGGATAGCGCCAGCAACCACAAAAAGGAAAAAATTGAAATTCCATTACCACCGGGAATTTTGAATTGAAAATGGGTCTTACCTTTTGGGCACTGTAGTATAATATAAACAGTCGTGCACTTTAGTCTAGGGCAAAATGGCTCTAGTTTTAGAAATAAAAATAAAGTAAAAGAAAGGTACTAACCGGAAAATGTCCTTGGCACCAGTATTTTTTTGGATTGCAGGTTTTAGCTGCGACATATATCAAGACTTGGAAAATGAAAAAAGTTTTGGCTTTCCATAAAATAAGTTTCAATAAAAACAATTTTCGCCCAAAGTATGTTTTTCCTCCCACTTTTCTGCTCCTGTATCTGACATAAAGTGGTTTGAAATGTACTGTATTTTTCGGTTATTGAGATGTGACAAAAAAAAAAAAAAAAATTAGGATTAACTATGGACTGATGCATAGAGTAGTAATAAAGTAGAGAGGCCCCAACATTAAAAATGCGGCCTGTTCACCAATTGGCTAGCGCTCTTGCCATTGGTAGCGAACGCTCCAGTTTCGAATCTTGGCGGTGTCATAGATGTTTGTTGGTGATTCGGAATCCACTTTAAATTGTATGTCTCAGTCTATTTAGCTTAAAGGGTCCACAAGATGACCGTAGAGTGACAAACCAAACCTATATATATATATATATCTTTTTCATTGAAATTGTGCATGTGAGTCACATGCATGAAATCATATTTCTTTCCACATAATGTGGATTTAGGCGTCTTCCATCTTAATCTTAGTTTTAGCTATTAAACTATATGTAGTGCTAAGTAAGTAACGTCGGTGCGACGCTTGCCTTAAAGCATCCAAGACAACTGTCTCAGTGTTTGCCAGCTGCTTTAGGAAAAAATATATCTTTTAGAGATTCAAGGAATCAACAGACGCATTCACTCAAGTTTTTATCTCTCTCTCTATATATATAGATATATATATATATAGAGAGAGAGAAACTTGAATGAAGATATTCATTCAAGTTTCTATATCTATAATCTTGAACGAATATCTATATGAAAACAATATCTATCTATATCTTTTGTTATTGAAATTGTGCATGCGACTCGCATGCATAAATCACATTTGTTTTTACATAATGAGGACTCCATCTTAATACAGAATCAAATGGCAGCAGGCAAAAGAGCACAAAACAAAAAATATAGTTTAAAGAGCCAAATAAACACAAAATAAAGAGAGATGCATATTTGGACAGATATATATCCAAACACGAGCTCTTTATTCCCACAAGACACTCCTGAAAGACAGATGGCCCAGATTTTAAACCTTCCCCTCCACCATATCTTTTAAGCCAGTACCACCCTAGGAAATAAAAAACGGGAAAAACTGGAAAAATCCTTCCACTGCGAACAGGAAACACAAGCGGTTTAACCCTGGCTTGCTTTTAGCAAAAAGATAGAAACCCTTGGAAATTTGAAGTAAGAAAACCCAACCATGGCTTAGAAATGATAAACGTTATGTTTCGCGACAACGTCCACAATAAATAAAAATAAATAAAAACTCCCTTTTTTTCATCTCTTCTATTTCATCGCCACGTTTTATAAACAGCGAATGTGCGTTTTATTTATTTCATTTTCCGGAGAAGTACAGAATTCCAGGAAAAGAAATAAGAATGGACTGGTGCAAAAGAGGGCTCTAGAGCTAAAACTGTAGGTGTCAAGGGTTATATGCATTTCTCTTTATGCCCTACTCCAGATTTATTTATGTATATATAATAGCATGTATATATAATATTATATATATATATATATATATTATATTATATTACATATATATATATATATATATATATATTATATTACATATATATATATATATATATATATATATTATATTACATATATATATATATATATATATATATACATATATATATAAATATATCGATATAAACAGGCGTGCACTTTACTCTAGGGGGAAATGGCTCTAGTTTTAGAAAGGCCTAGACTGTGCCCAAAAAGTAAGACCAACTATTATTTTTTTTCAAAAACTCTTTATTAATTCTTCCAAATTTATTTCATTGCCTTCACAATAATCCACTCCGGACACAATGCACTCATGCCAATTTTTTTTTCCAATCGTCAATGTATGCTGAAAAGTCATTGGAATGGATGGCCTTCATAGCGCGGGTTGATTCACGTGGAATCTCTTCAATCGATTCAAAACGGAGTCCCCGGAGTTATCATTTGAGTTTAGGGAATAGTCAATAGTCGCACGGTGTGAATACAGTGGTTGTGGAACGATATGGGCTTCATTTATGGTGAAACAGTCACAAAGAATCAATGCAGTGTGAGCTGGTACATTCAGTGTTTTCGGTACCCATCGAGATTGGACGCGTTTGAGGCCCAAAATAGAATGGACCGATCCTTTTGAAATTCCAACATCATCAGCAAGAACTCTAATCGTAACTCGACATTGGCACAAAATTAATGAATTCAGACATTTCAAAAGTCGCCGAAATCAGTTTTACCATCTCACAAAACCAAGCGTATTACTAATGAATATTTAAACGTACTGTTATACACAGATGCCAAGGACACTGCCAACAGCCTAAAAAAGAAATTGAAATTAAAATTCCATAAGCCCGGGAATTTTAAATTGAAAATGGGTCTTACATTTTGGACACAGTAGTATATATATAAATATATATAAAGAATCGTACACTTCAGTCTAGGGGAGAAATGAATCTAGTTTTAGAAATAAAAATAAAGTGAAAGAGTGGTACTAACAGGAAAATGTCCTTGGGACCATTATATTTTGGATTGCAGGTTTTAGATGGGGCATCAAGACTTGGAAAATGAAAAAAGTTTTGGCTGGCCATAAAATAAGTTTTAATAAAAACAATTTTCGCCCAAAGTACGCTTTCCCTCTACTTTTATAAACCTGCATCTGACATAAAGTGGTCTGAAGTTTACTGTATTTTTCGGTTATTACGGATAGCTATGAGATTTAACAAAAATATAATAATATTAGTTTGAAGACTCTATTTTGGAAGTTTAGGAATTGTTGTTGTTGTTGTCTCAGATTGTTCTCATGCAGCTGGCTGTCTTTGATGCCTAAACGCAAGCGATGGTATTCACTTAGGAGGTGCGTGTATCTTGAAGATAAGCCACAGACGTGGATTAACACTACCTCCGCAATGCTCCACGTCTCATGTTAGACCGGGACCTACGGTTTAAAGTGGATTCCTAATCACCATAAACATCCATGGAATCGCAGGGACTCGGACATGAAACCTGTGGTACCGGGCGCCAGAGCACTAGCCCCTCGGCCATTCAGGCCCCTGTAAGTTATTAATTTGAGCATAGAAAACACCATTCAACTACGGACTTATGCGTAAAGTAGTAATAAAATAGAGACCGCTCCACCATTCGGAGTAGAATGCTGAAACTAACATCTCCTTTCTTTTTCGTTCCAGATTTGGCGCTGCTTGGCTTTATTTCTCCATGCCTTATCACATTTGCAATAAATAAATATGAAATTTGTCACATATATATGGTACCACAGGTTCGAGTCCCGGCGATACCATGGATGTTTGTAGTGGTTCGGAATTCACTTTAATTTATAGGTTCCGGTGTAATATGACTGTAGAGCGTTGGACGTAGGGCGGATAATTCTATCTCGTAAAAAGAAAACATCATCAGTCTAGAAATCTGCAGATAGGCAGACGACCTTGGCACACCATGGGGCTGTTACACTACTGATGATGATGATCATATATATATACAAACACACATATTGCTGATTTCATAAGATAATTTGTTTCTAATCCTGATGATTGTCATTCTATTAATAGAGTAGGAATTGATCTATACGTTTCATTTAATAACAAGTATGTGCCATTAATTATAAAAAAACACTTATAAATTCATCGTATACTGACGATACATTTATAAATAGGTTACATGAAAAATGAAATTTTATTTTCTCCACATTGTACAATATTCCTTTTTATTTTGACAAGACACTCGCAGTGATGGCTAAAACATGTCTTTTAACTCATCTCTTATTTATGGATACCCTTCAAAACTCATTGCTCCATTCCTGCTAATCATGTAGTCCTTGATCTAAACTTAAAAATTATCAAGAGTGGGCTGAACAATTTGTTATCAGGGAACACATCCCACCCTCAACATCAAGTTGTTTCGAAGTTTTTAAGCCATTAATAACGCTGATGTATGTGTTCATCGCCTTGGCTGTTTTTGTCCCTCATTTAGTCAGCCGAGGAACTCTGTTGTCATTTACTAATCTGAGGTTCTGTCGTCGAAGCAACCCATTGGACATCTTTAAAGTAGAAAGTTGATGAAGATTGATAGCAGACGAAGAAGATCGGTAGATCCCAGAAAATAATGGAGGGGGGGGGGGGGATTGACTGTCAGTGTCAAGTATTTGCATTATCAGAAAAAAAAGTAAGTTTATTTAATAATGAAAACAATTCACTATGTCAAGTAGTCGTAGAGTATTTAAAGTTAAAAAAAAATGCGGTCTTGGTGGTGTGATTCGCCGTTGGCATCCTTTGGATAAAGAATAGTTTCATTTAATAATTAGAACAGGGGCGGTTACTTTGGAAATGCATCACAACTCCGCGGGCCACATATAAAATTGTATATCCCCCTGTTAGATTGAGACCCGCGACAGACATTTTTTGGGAGGGAAAAATTTAAACACAATGCATTATTATTTTTGTGTTTACTATTATTCTTACCTGTAAACATAGACAATGTAATAATAATAATACTAAACTCACATTGTAAAGAAATATAGAACACTCAAAATGAAATTATTAAAAAATATATAAATATAAATGAAATAAAAAAAGGGAAATTTATTTCACGAGTGCGATATGTGTTTCTCCACTCTTTCACTTGGCATTTGCAAATCGATCTAAATTTTGTATTTGCACAGGGTAATTGGTGTTGCAAGTGAGCGCCCGCTTTGTTTAAGCGTGTTTTGTGTTGAGTTCATTTCATTTTCTAAAATAAAGATTCGCAGGTCTAAATTGAGCCAACAGCACTAACAACTTGAACTAAGAGTCTTATTTACTCTGCTATCAACAATCGACTGTGCCTATCTAGGGCTGGGCACTGCGTCACTGAGATCACTTAAAGTGAAATATAGATTATTAGATGTTTTATTACATTACCTGTGATATTAGATATTCTAATATGCCGGCACATCATGAGTTCAGAGATTATAATTGAATTATCCTGTGAACTCATAACTGTAAACTCATGAATAAAGCAGGCGCTATCTGTCCTACATTCACAAGAATATTATTTTAAAATTAAAGTTCATTTTTTCTCATCCTTTCGACAGTTCATTTTGGAATATAAGGATGCACACATACTAAGTAATTTATTTTTTTTAATATATTGGTTTTCCCTCCTTTGGCCATTAGAAAATAAATAATAAAATTTTTAACTGTTGAACAAAGAACTGATATTTTAATCGGCCCTTTTTGAAGTAATTTTTATTTTTATTTTGACGTCTGTAGGTCGCCAAATTAAAAACAATATAATAGTTCCCAACAACTTCGGTTACCATATTTTTTGAACTTTACGGGCTTATACATGCAAAAATTACCTGCTGCACTGAATGTGGGATGTAGGTGTCTTCCAGTGGTAAACGCCTCATTAGAACTCACTGCGTGACAGCAGGGGGTGAACCTATCAGCCAATCAGGGTGACGAGCCGCGTGAAGTCTGTTTCCCTTATCAAGAAGCTGCAGTTACAGTTTCAATTGAAGCGCATGAGGGCAAAGTGACAGACACATCCTCCCCATTATACGCTGATAAATCGGAAAATTTCATCTCGACAGTTGACATTACTTCGGAGCAGAGCTGCAGGATAGCCATGAATTACAGAGTAGCACATATATGGTACTCTGACTTAATGGTTCCCGAACGTATTTCTCATAGTGACCACCTTTTTAGAATAAAACACAGAACAAAAATCGTCCAGGAAATGTGATTCTCAATGAAAATGATGAACCTGATCTTCATGAATGAATCCTTTATTCCATTTTTGTCAGCAATATTTTGAAGTGACCTCTATTCGTTATGACCTCCTTTTTTTTGTTTATAAATTTGATGGTACTAAACTCAATAGGATGAAGGAAATAAAATTAAATCTTCCGTATTGTATCCCGTAATGCATGATAAATTGTAGTTGTTCTTACTAATATACAAGTAAAAAAAATAAGGCAAAAATCATTGGGTCTGCTGAATAACATAGGGGGAAGCCAGGGTTCGAAAAGATTTTGATGCGATGGAGATGTTCTGCTAGACAGTCATGGCCAGTCAGATAGCATGTCGTCTCGGATTGCTGTGTATTCTTTAAAGTAAGGATATCCATATGTGGTACTCCCATTTAATGGTTCCCCAATTATTTCTCTTTTTTAGAACAAAAATCGTCTAGAAATGTATCTTCTTAAATCGGACAAACAGAATGATATAGTAAAAAAAAATTGTGACATTACATGAATGACCTGCGTCTACACCTATGCCTTGAAATAAATTCCGTAAATGTAACGAACTCTGTTAGCGGATTCGAACCTCATCACTACTACTCTCCAGCTACGTGTGTTATATCAAAGCTAAGAGCCTACGAAATATCGATATTAAATTACGTTTTAAATATTTAAATCGAACTGATACGCATTTTTAAATATACTAAAAATAAAGTGCTACACATTTTGTAAAACTAAACCTCTGATTTTTACACTGAAAACAAAGTAATAGAACAAATAATTATTGTAAAAAAATAAAATTATTTTAATATCAAATTATCCGTAATCGAATAGGGAGTGAAATATTTTTTTTTATCAATTCGTCAAATAAAACTGTTATTTTCTTTTAAATAATTACTTAATTTTTGGAAACTGATGGTCCATGTTGTTTTCAGTTAGCTAAAAATGACTTTTTTTCACTGTTATAAAAACCCGATAGATTGTTTAGGTATGATCTTTAGTTATTTTATTATTTGTTTTATTTAATTATTTATTTTCGCCATATATTTTTAAATTTCTTTAATGTTTTCGTCATTTTGTTTTGAATGGCCTTTAGTCCATTCAAATTTCAGAAGTAGATTAAAAATTTATGTCGAAAACATTGGTTGTAGTTCACTGCTTTCAGAAACGAGGACACTCGACGAAAATTGTAATTATGTGTGCAAAATGTAATGTGTTGAATTTCTAAAAAAGATTTTTTTCTTTGTATACTCAGCCAAGGGGCCTGATGGCTGAGTGGCTAGCATTCTACGCTTGGAACTACAGGTTTCGGGTTCAAGCCCCGGCGGCGCCATGGATGTTTGGAGTAGTTCGGAATCCACTTTAAACCATAGGTCCCGGTCAAAAATGATCGTAGAGCGTTGCGGGGGTATTGTTATTCCGTGTCCGCGGCTTACCTTCAAGCTACACGCATCCTCTGGGTACTGCTAAGAGAATAACGTAGGTGTGGCCTTTGTTTATAGCAACTGCCTACATATTTGCAAGCTGGATTAGAAAAAAAAATACTCTGCCTAAGTAATTCACGACTCAGTTTTAAAAAAATATTGCAGAAACAGTGTTGCTTTTCTAAAAACTTCATTTTCCACAATAAATAATATCTTGAATAAAAATTGTTTCTGTGATGAATAAAATAAAAACACACCAAATCCAATTGACCTAAAGCAATTTAGGACAATTATACGAATATTATTCGTGCCATTTCAGTTGGTTTTGAATTTCTAAATAGGATTTTATTCTTTGCCATAATAATACCCGACTCGGATAAGAATATATTTTTAGCATTGAAAACTGTCTTTAACTGGAAAAAATAAAATAAAGACTTCCTTGATTAGAAAATAATAATTAAAAAAAAGAATCTTTATAATTGGCCAAATTAGTCTTCAAAAGTGTCTTCATCAATGCAATTCTGCTCTTATACAATGAACGAATTACTTAAAACGTCTTCATGAACTCTACTGAATTATTTGTATGGAATGAAAACACAGTATTGATGAAAGCTGAATAAAATCAGCAACGACAGAACAAGTAATATAAAAAAAAAATTTCAAGTAAATTCCTACTTTTTTCCACTGTATTGCAGAAAGGCCTTTGTAAATAAAATTGAAATTTTCTTCTTACATCTGGCGCAATCTACGGCAACTTAAATCTAAAAAAAAAATCTAAAATGAATGAATTAAATTTAATGAAGGAGTTAATATTTGAAAAAACTGTATTCACATCCAGTGTCATCCACTACCAGTTAAAAAAAAATGCATTCGAACTTGAGTGGATGAATCAAAAGTATTTTATGAACGATTGAAAATGTGAACAAATATATATAGGGAGATTGTGAGCTAATAGTGGGAATTGAAAAAAGAAGTCTTCATAATTGGCTAAATGCCATTTTGCTTTTCTTCAAAGAACGAATTACTTAAAGAGTCTTAATGAACTTTAGTGAATCATTTTTATCGATTGAAAACACAGTGCTGATGAAAGCTGCATAAAATCAGTAACGAAATAAAAACGAACACTTGCCTTTTGTAATCATTCGGTCTGCATTGTTTGGGTAAAATGCACACGGGTCTCTGAAAGCTTAGCAAAACGGCTAATTACTGTAATTAATAATCTACAAAGACAACAAAGGAGCTCTACCCCCTACACTATACAAATCAGCATTCATGCGCAAGGAAAAAAAAACATTATTAATTCCCTTCAGATCTCTGTATTAAGAACTAATTATCACATTTGCTTGAAATGGCCGCATTATTCGCAATAATTCTGAGAAAATGAAACTAATGTTTTAACTTGAGGCCTCGTGAAATATTTTGTGTGAAAATGTTTTGAAGAAAAATGAAGTTGATTTTTGTTCACTGAAATGCTTATCAATGGAAATAATTTCTATTGAGGTTAACGACTGCATTAAGTGTCAAAAGGGTTTAAATAATATTTTGCGGAAGTACTTTTTTCTTAATGGCGTTGTTCAATTAGGGTATTAAACAATGACAAACCTAAACAGTAAAATACATTCATCAATATTTTTGGTTAAAATTTTGTAAAAATTGTCGGAAGATAGTATGCTTTTTTAACTTTACTTAAACGGTTTGAATTAAAAAGAAATACGTTAAATATATCACTTTTACTTGCATCTATGTAGATATTTATAAATGATACATTTATAACATGCATTTTTAAAATATAATACATTGAATTAAAATAATACTATTCTTATGAAAAACAGGATTGAATCTCTTCAGTCGACTCAAAACGGTGTTTCCGGAGGGGTTTTTTTGAGTTTAGGGAATTGTCAGAAGTCGCACGGTGTGAATACGGTGGTTGTGGAACGCTATGGGTTTCCTTTTGGCGAAAAAATCACAAAGAATCAATGCAGTGTGAGCTGGCGCATGATCGTCATGCAAAAACCAAGAATTGTCCTTTCTTACTTCCATAGTAGTAGATACATAGATTTATGAATTGCCACAATTTGTTTTACTATATGTTTGTGTTTATTGGGTTTAAGAAGTTAACAATTTTTCTTCTAAAGGAGCACTAGGAGAAATACTTTCGGGAACCATTAAGTTAGGATTCTCTAACTTAATGGTTCCCGAAAGTATTTTACATGAATATCCTTACTCTGTAATTCATGGATATCCTGCAGCTATGCACCGAAGTAATGTCAACTGCCGAGATGAAATTTCCCGATTTATCAGCGTAATGCGGGAGGAGGTGTCTGTCAACGGTGTCTTCGCTTTGAAACTGTAACTGCAACTTCTTGATAAGGGAAACCAACTTCACGTGGCTCGTCACCGTGATTGGCTGATAGGTCACACCCTGCTGTCACACGGCGAGGTCTAATGAGGCGTTTACCATTGGAAGACACCTACACTCTACATTTAACGTAGCAAGGAAAATTACAGCTTCAATAAAATGTAATGTGTAAAATTTCACAAAAGATTTCAAATTTTGATAAAAAATTAAAACAGGAGACAGAACACAGCTTTAATTTCTAACTTAATCGGTTTAATATTTCATTTCCTATTATTAGTTCGCACTCTCCTTATGTATATAACTTGTTCAAATATTCAATCGTTCATAAAATACTTTTTATTCATCCACTCATGTTCAAATGCATTTTTTTTTAACTTTTAGTGGATGACACTGGATGTCAATACAGTTTTTTCAAATATTCATTGATTCATTTAATTTAATTAATTCATTTCAGTTTTATAGGGGAGAAAAAAAATTCTCTTCTATAAGATATTTAGCAGGATGTAAGTTTAGGAATAGATACCGTCAGTGGAGAAGTGCTGAAAAAAAATTTCTTTTTTCATTCTGGGTTGTGGTCTGAGTCGAGGAGGGAACAAAATGGAAAGTGAAACATGTGAATAAATGAGTGAATTTAATTTTTTCACATGTGAATTTCTGCTAACTTAAAAAAATGAATTAAAAGTACTTATAAAAGACTTTCTGCAATAGAGTGAAAAAAAAAGTAGGAATTGATTTAAAAAAATTTTTTTATATTATTTGTTAACTTATCAGCTTTAATTTTTAACTTATCATCTATAATTTTTAATTTAATCGGCTTAGTTTTTAATCAGCTTTAATATTTAACTTAATTTAACACAGATATTAATTTTACATGGAACAGCTTTTTTTTACCTACGTTAAACCATAAAATAGTAATATGGGGTCTGGTTTTCGTTAACACAGGCTTCGGGTTCGATTCCCGGAGGTGCCATGGATGTTGGTAGGGGTTCGGTATCCCCTTCAAGCCGAAGGTCCCTGTCTACCATGATTGTATAGCGTGTTAGTGGACAGTGTTACTCCTCGTCCGTAGCTCCGTAGCTTCAAACTTCAAGTCGGTGCAGCGCTAGGCATCAAAGACAAGTATCTAAGTGTTTGCCAGCTGCATTAGAACAAAAAAAATGTTTATGTGCAAGAATAATAGTAAGCACATATACGTATAGTAACACACACACACACGTTAGTAATATATATACGTGTAGTAACACATATACTTATAGTAACGTTTTGTTTCCATTCTTTCACTACCAAAAAAATGTCTCTAGTGGTTCTAAATCTAATAGTAGGATCTATAATTTTATATGTGGCACGCGGAGTTAGGAGGCATTTCCCGAGTGGCCCGCGAGATCATTTGGGTTGGACACCGCTGTTCTAATTACTAAATGAAACTGCTCTGTATTCGAAGGATGCCAACGACATATCACGCCATCGAGGCAGCCTTTAAAAAAAAACTTTAAATACTTTACGACTACTTGACATAGTGAGTTGTTTCCTTTATTAAATAAAATTGCTTTTTTTCTGAATGATGCAAATACTTCACTTGAAATCTGACTGACAGTCACTCTCTATCCTCTACTGATCTTTTTCGTCCATAATCCATCTTCACCAACTTTCTACTTTGAGATATCCAATGAGTACCTACGACGTCGGAACCATCTGATTAGCAAATGACATTTATATCTTGGCTGAAAAATGAGGCTCAAAAACAGCCAAAAGAGACACATCGGCGTTATTAATGATTTAAAAACTTTCAAACTGCCCGATGTTATTCCCTGATAACAAACTGTTCAACCCACTCTTCATAATTGGCAGTTTTCATCAAGTACTACATGATTAGCAGGAAGACAGCAATGAGTTTTGAAGGGTATCCATAAATAAATGATGAGTTAAAGGTATGTTTTAGCCATGACTGCAAGTGTCTTGTCAAAATAAATGTAGTACAGTAAAATAGTGTACATAGTGGAGGAAATAAAATTTCATGTTTCATGTAGCATATTTATAAATTGGACGTCAATATACGATGAATTTATAAATATGTTTTTTTATAATTAAAAGCTCATGCTTGTTATTAAAGTGTATTGATAAAATCATGTCATAAGAGTAGAATGACAATCATGAGGATTAGAAACAAATTATCTTACGAAATCAACAAAATCCATTAAAAAAAGGAGTAATAATACCTTAAAATTAACTTTATAAAGGAATACGTACCTTCAAGTCTTATACATGTATAATGAATATAGGGTCGTAAGGGAAGCATTGAGGAACGAATGGTTCACAAAATTCAGGCAGAATGTCCGAACTTCCCCGTTAAGTGTCCCGGCTGGTTACCCCGATGAGCACTCTATTTTATTCTTAAATAGAATAAGCTTTGTTTTTGTCAATTGTGTTTTGAATTACAAGTCCTTGTTGACTATTCCTTGCGTGTTCGAAATATCGCCAATCCTTCCTTCGCAAGTATAATGGTTGGTGGTCTCCTATTTTGAGCATTTATGGTAAACATGGGATCAAAGAAGCCCTTTTCTCTGATGTTGTCGATAACAGTTGTCTCTTTTCTTTTGTGTATTCGTATCTCAACGCGTCATTCCGACTCAACATTCCAAAACAGAAAATGCATTTTTCATTAAACTGTACCATTTCTCAAAGTTTGTCCCGAGACCTTTGAATCACCCCTTATAATATTCCAAAGTCTATCAATATGTCAATATTTCATTCTAAACTGGTGAATTCTATTCTTAAATCAAATAAAAAAATCCGTGCATTGCTCTAACACTATGCACAAGTTCATAACAGTCATATAAATGACATAAAATTTGAAAAGTGTTGAATAAATACTTTCAGCTTATAAAACTCTCCTCACATATTTCATGGTGCGGGAATTTCCCTAAATTTAAAAAAAAAATTGTGCCCTTAGTGAGTTATCAAAGTATTTCATCTTTCATCCAAATGAATGTCAAAAACTTTGTAGGAATGTTGTATTGCAAAGCGAAATTATTGATCGAATATTGGTAACGAAACAAAACCGTATTAATGCTTGGAAAATGAACGAATTAATATCCTCGGAAACTATTAAAAGAAAAAAATGTTGCAGGAATCCATATCATGTATTGATAGTATGCGATATCTCATCAAAAATGTTTGTTTTCAAGTCAGTTGTTTACAAACACGCTTGATTGGTCTGAATATCTCTCTACGGTCATCTTGTGTACACGAGAGCTAAACAGACCGGCAACTACAGTTTAAAGTAGGTTCCGAACCACACACAAGCATTCATGCTGCTGCCATGATTCAAACCTGAAGCCTGTCATACCAAAGATCAGAGCACTAGCCGTCTGGTCACCAGGCCGCACAAACATTCTTTAAGAAAATTCAATTGTTTGGGATGAAAAGTAAGCCACATATTAATGTATACAATGAATTTCATCCTTCATGACAAATATTTAGTCCGTGCAAAGAATAATCTTTTAGAGCTTCAATAAATCAACAGCTGCATTCATTGAAGTCTGTATATATACACTGAAGTGACAAAAGTCATGGGATAGCAATATGCAAATTTTTAGATGGCAGTAGCATCGCGTAGAACAGGTATAAATGCGCTGTGCTTTCGCAGAGCTTTCATTTCTGTTCAAGTTATTCATGTGAAGAGGTTTTGACGTGATGATGACCGCACGACGGGAATTAACAGACTTTGAAAGCGGAATGTTAGTTGGAGCTAGACGCATGGGTCACGCCATTTCGGAAATCGTTAGGGAATTCAACATTCCCAGATCCACTGTGTCAAGAGTGTGCCGAGAGTATGAAATTTCAGGCATAACATCCCACCATGGACAGCGCAGTGGTCGACCGCCTGCACTTAACGACCGAGACCGGCGACGTCTGCAAAGAGTCGTAAATTCTAACAGACAAGCAACACTGCGTCAAATAACCGCAGAAATCAATGTGGGACGTACAAGGGACATATCTGTTAAAACTGTGCGGAGAAATTTGGCTTTCTTGGGCTATTCCAGCAGAAGACCGACTCGAGTGCCTTTACTGACAGAACGACATCGCTTGCAGCGACTCTCGTGGGCACGTGAGCATATCGGTTGGTCCCTAGATGAATGGAAAACCGTGGCCTGGTCCGATGAGTTACGATTTCAGTTGGTAAGAGCAGATGGTAGGGTTCGAGTGTGGCGCAGACCCCACGAAGCCATGGACCCAAACTGTCAGCAAGGCACTGTTCATGCTGGTGGTGGCTCCGTAATGGTGTGGGCTGTTTTTTCATGGCATGGACTTGGTCCTCTGGTGCGACTGGACCGAACATTGACTGGAAATGCTTATGTTCATCTACTTGGACATCACTTGCAGCCAATCACGGACTTCATGTACCCAAACAACGATGGGATATTTATGGATGACAATGCGCCATGTCACCGGGCCACAACTGTTCGCGATTGGTTTGAAGAACATTCTGGACAATTCCAACGAATGATCTGGCCACCTAGATCACCCGACATGAATCCCATCTAGCATTTATGGGACATCATCGAGAGGTGTGTTCGTGCCCAAAATCCTGCACCATCAACGCTTTCACAATTATGGACGTCTATCGAGACATCATGACTCAATATTCCTGCAGAAGATTTCCAACGACTTGTGAGTCCATGCCACGTCGAGTTGCTGCACTTCGCCGGGCGAAAGGAGGGCCGACACTATATTAAGAGGTATCCCATGACTTTTGTCACTTCAGTGTATATTATTTTTTATTGAAATTGTGCATGTGACTCACATGCAGAAAATCATATTTCTTTCTACACAACGTGAATAGAGGGTTACTCTATCTTAATCCAATGGCAAATAGCAGCCTGCAAAAAAGCACGAAACAAAAGAATAGAGTTAAAGAGCCAAATAAACACAAAATAAAAAGAGAAAGGCATGTCTGGACAGATATATATTCAAACGCGAACCTTTTATTCCCACAAGGAAGATATTTCTTAAAGATAGATGATTTGGCCCCGAATTTAAAACTTCCCCCAACCCCCTAAGTCAGTACCGCCCTAGGAAATAAAAAAAAGGAATACTAAACAGGAAAAACTGGAAAAATCCTGCCACTGTGAACAGGAAAAGACAAACGGTTTAACCTTGGCATGCTTTTAACAAACACATAAGAAACTCTCGGAAATTTGAAGAAAAAAAATCCCACTAAGACTTGGAAATGATAAACGTTATATTTTGCGACAGCATCCACAATAAAATAAAATTAAAACTCACTTTTTCACCTCTTCTATTTCATCGTCAGGTTTTATAAAGAGCAAATGTGCATTTTATTTATTTAATTTCCGGAAAAGTACAGAATTTCAGGAAAAGAAATAAGAATGGATTGTTGCAAAAGAGACTCCGGAGCTGAAACTGTTGGTGTCAAGGGTTATATGCATTTTCCTTTGTGTTTTACTGCAGATTTATGAAAGTAAGACCTATATATATATATATAAACAGTCATGCACTTTAGTCTAGGGGAAAATGGCTTTAGTTTTATAAATGCCTAGACTGTGACCAAAAAGTAAGACCAATTATGTTTTTTTTCAAAACCTCTTTATTTATTCTTCCAAATTTATTTCGTCGCCTTCAAAGTCATCCCCTCCGGTCGCAATGCACTCATAGTAACTTTTTTTTCCAATTCTTAGTGCGTGCTAAAAGTTATCGGCAGCGATGGCCTTCAAAGCGCTTGGCGATTCAAGTTTCATCTTGACTCAAAACGGTGTCCTAGGAGTGGTCTTTTGAGTTTGGGAAATAGCCAGAAGTTGCACGGTGTTAATACGGTGGTTGTGCAACGATAAGGGTTTCCATTTTGGCGAAAACGTCACGAAGAATCAAGGCAATGTGAGCTGGCGTATGCAGTGTTTTCGGTACCCATCGAGATTGGACGCGTTTGAGGCCCAAAATGGTATGGACCGATCCTTTTGAAATTCCAACATCATTAGAAAGGTCTCTAATTGTAAGTCGACGGTTTGCAAGCATCCAATTTTTAATTTCTTGGACGTGATCTTCGTCGTTTGAGGGTCGACCAGAGGGCTCTTAGACGTCAAAGCGTTCTCTGCCTTCTTTGAAATGTTTATACCACTTCTAAACATTTCTTTCCGATACAGGAATGCTCACCGAATGCTTTCTGCAACATTCTATACGTTTCCGCAAACAAAATTGAACGCAAGTTCTTTGCTCAAGGAATTAAGACATTTCAAAAATCTCCGGAATCAGTTTTAGCATCTCACAAGGCCAAGCGTAACTCAAGCACTCATGAATATTTTGATGTCACATTTCACACTGATGTCAAGAACAGTGCCAACAACTTAAAAAAAAAAAAAATCGAAATACTATATGCACGGGAAATTTAAGTTGAAAACTGATCTTAATTTTTAGACACAGTAGTATATATATCTATATCAGTCGTGCACTATAGTGTAGGTGGGAATGGCTCTGGTTTTAGAAATGAAGTGAAAGAAAACTGCCAACAGGAAACTGTCCTTGGCACCACTATTTTTTGGATTGCAGGTTTAAGATGCGACATATATCAAGAACTTGGAAAATGAAAAAAGGTTCCACTTTGCTATAAAATAAGTTTTAATAAAAACAATTTTCGCCCAAAGTATGTTTCCCCCCAACTTCTGTTATCCTGCATCTGACATAAAGTGGTCTGAAGTTTACTGTATTTTTCGGTTATTGTGGGTAGCCATGAGATTTGACAAACAAAAAAAAAAAGTAGAGAGTAGTATAATAGTTTGACGATTCTATTTTGGAAATTTAGGAAGATATTATCTTGAGCATAGAAAGCATCTTTCAACGATTAACTATGGACTGACGCTTAGAGTAGTAATAAATAGAGTAGTATAAAGTAGTACTATTAGTAGTACGAATGCACAGAGTAGTAATAAATAAAGTAGTATAAGGTAGTACTAATGCACAGAGTAGTACTTATGCTTAGAGTAGTACTCATAGTAGTACTAATACATAGAGTAGTACTGATAACAGTACTAATGCATAGAGTAGTACTGATAGCAGTACTAATGCATAGAGTAGTACTGATAGCAGTACTAATGCATAGAGTAGTACTGAAAGTAGTACAAATGCATAGAGTAGTACTAAAAGTAGTACAAATGCATAGAGTAGTACTACTGAAATACATAAAGTACTGATAGCAAATGCATAGAGTAGTACTGAAAGTAGTACAAATGCATAGAGTAGTACTGACTGTAGTAGTGATGCATAGAGTAGTACTGATAGCAGTACTAATGCATAGAGTAGTACTGAAAGCAATACTAATGCATAGAGTTGCACTGATAGTAGTGCAAATGCATAGGGTAGTACTGAAAGTAGTGCAAATCCATAGCGTAGTACTGAAAGTAATACAAATGCATAGCGTAGTACTGAAAGCAGTACAAAAGCATAAGGTAGTACTGATGCATAGAACACTCCACCTTTCAGAATAGAATGTGAAATCAATATTTCGTTCCAGATTTGGCGCTGCATCACTGCTTGGCTTTATTTCTCCAAGCATTTCCTCACCAAAGACAGTTATATACTTGTTTGCTGATATACGGAGATTAATGAATCTAAAATCATCCTACGACACGCAGATTAATTTAAATTCACAAAAAAACAATAAGCATAAATTATAAGTATCAATATGTAATGGTAAGTAGGCTAATGGCCCAGTGGCTGGCGCTCGGTGCCACAGGTTTCGGGTTCGAGTCACGACGGTGCCATGGATGTTTGTAGCGGTTCGGAATCCACTTTAAACCGTATGTCCCAGTCGAACAGGATCGTAGAGAGTTGCGGGGGTCGTGTTACTCCGCGTCCTCAGCTCCTCTTCAAGCTACATGCACCTCACGCGTAGAACTAAATGAGCCTTAAGGCATCCAAGACAACTGACTAAGTGTTTGCCAGCTGCATTAGAACAACAACAAAAAAAGATAATAGCTTCCTAAACTTCCAAAATAGGAAAATACAGTAAATTTCAAACCACTCTATGTCAGATGCAGGATAACGAAAACATACTTTGGGCGAAAGTTGTTTTGATTAAAACTTATTTTATGGCAAAGTCAAAACTTTTTTCATTTTCCAAGTCTTGATATATGTCGTAGCTAAAACCAGCAATCCAAAAAATAGTGGTGCCATAGCCAGTTTCCTGTTAGTACCTTTCTTTTACTTCATTTTTAATTCTAAAACTAGAGCCATTTTGCAGTAGTGCTATGTTTATATAATTGTTGCACTGTTTATATAAATACATGTTGCACTGCTTATATAAATACATACTACTGTGTCCGAAAAGTAAGACCCATTTTTAATTTAAATTTCCCGTGCATGAGGTATTGAAACTTTTTTTTATTTTTTAAGTTGCTGGCACTGTCCTTGAAATGTGTGTGAAATATCACGTCAAAATATTCATGAGTGCTTGAGTTACGCTTGGCTTTGTGAGACGCTCAAACTGATTTCGGCGATTTTTGAAATGTCTGAATTCATTGAGCAAAGAACTTGCGTTCAATTTTGTTTGCGGAAACGTATAGAGTGTTGCAGAAGGCATTCGGTGAGCATTCCTGTATAGAAATGTTTAGAAGTGGCCCACTTTTTCCCCAAAAATGAAATCTGTATCGTTCCACAACCACCGTATTCACACCGTGCTACTTCTGGCTATTCCCTAGATTCAAAAGACACAATTTTGAGTCCATTGAAGAGGTTCAGCGTGAATCGGCGCGCGCTTTGGAAGCCCTCCCTGCAGATGACATGCATTGAGAATTGAAAAAAACGTTGACATAAGTGCATTGTGTCCGGAGGGGATTACTTTGAAGGCGATGAAATAAATTTGGAAGAACTTTTTTCATTTTCCAAGTCCTGATATGTGTCGCATCTAAAACCTGCAATCCAAAAAAAAAAAAGAATACTAATTACATTTTCCTGTTGGGACCTTTCTTTTACTTTATCTTTATTTCTAAAACTAGAGCCATTTTGCCCTAGACTAAAGTGCATGACTGTTTATATATATATATATATATATATATATATATATATGTATAATAGGTGATGCTTTCATAAATCTGGAATACAGCACAAAGGAAAATGCATATAACCCTTGACACCAACAGTTTTAGCACTGGCGCCTCTATTTGCACCAATCCATTCTTCTTTCTTTTATAAAACCCGGACGATGAAATACAAGAGGGGAAAAATAAAGGGAGTTTTTCATTTTTATTTATTGCGCATGTTGTCGCAAAATATAACATTTATCATTTCTAGGCCTTGGAGGGTTATTTTTTCCAGTTTCCGAGTGTTTCTATGTTTTATGTTGCTAAAAGCATGCCAGGGTAAAACCGTTTGTCTTTCCTGTTCACAGTAGAAGGATTTTTCCAGTTTTTCCCGTTTAGTATTTCCGTTTTTTTATTTCCTAGGGTGGTACTGACTTAGGGGGAAGGTTTAAATTCCGGGCCATCCGTCTTTCACGTGTGTCTTCCTTGTGGGAATAAAGAGTTCGCGTTTGGATATATATCTTTTTTTCATATAGATAGATATTCATTCGATATAGATAGATATATTTCAAGATATATAATTATATTCATTCAAGATAATAGATATAGAAACTTGAATGAATGTCTTCATTCAAGTTTTCTCTCTATATATATATATATCTATATAGAGAGAGATAGATAGAAATTTCAGTGAATGCATCTGATGAGTCATTGAATCTCTAAAATATATATTTTTTAAGTTCTAATGTAGCTGCCAAACACTTAGATAGTTGTCTTGGATGCCTTGAGGCAAGCGCCGCACCGATGTTACTCACTTAGCACTACACACAGTTTAATAGTTAAAACTAGGATTAAGATGGAAGGGCCCTCTATTCACATTATGTAGAAAGAAATAGGATTTTTTTTATACATGTGAATCGAATGCACAATTTCAGTGAATAAAGATATATATCTTTCTATTTGCATATCTCTCTAGCTATATATATATATATATATATATATATATATATACACACAGAGAAACTTGAATGTATCTGTTGATTCATTGACTCTTCAAAAGATATGTTTTTTTTTTTTTTTTTTTTTTTTTTTTTTTTTTGTCTAATACAGCTGGCAAACGCTTAGACAGTCTTGTATGCTGAAATATAGTGAATAATTGTAAAAATTGACTTCATATTACTTGTTATTTCAAAAACTAGAGGCATTTCATCCTAGTGCTAAAGTGCACGACTGCTTATATATATATATATATGTCATAGTTTCGTAAATCTGCAGTAAGGCCCGAAGCAAAATTAATATAACCCTTGACACCAACAGTTTTAGATATGTAGCCTCTCTTTACACCAATCCATTCTTATTTCTTTTCCTGGAATTCTGTATTTTTTTGGAAATGAAATAAATAAAACGCACATTTGTTCTTTATAAAACGTGGCGATGAAATAGAAGAGGTGCAAAAGAGAGTTTGTATTTATTTTTTATTGTGGATGTTGTCGCAAAATATAACGTTCATCATTTCTAAAGCCTTGGAGGTATTTTTTTCCTTCCAAATTTCCTTCCAGTGGAAAGGATTTTCCAGTTTTCGCCGTTTAGTATTCCCGTTTTTTTATTTCCTAGGGTGGTACTATCTTAAAAGAGAGGGGAAGGGGGGGGATTTAAATTCTGGGCCAAATCATCCGTCTTTCGAGAGTGTCTTCCTTGTGGGAATAAAGAGTTCGCGTTTGGATATATATCTGTCTGAGCAAATATATATATATCTGTCCAAACATGCATTTCTCTTTTTTTTTGTGTTTGTTTGCCTCTTTAAACTGTATTTTTTTCCCCCTGCTTTTTGCCTCTGTATTAAGATGAAGTGACGAAAAAGAAATTAGATGTTTGTTTTAGCATTCTAATTTCAATGGTGGAGCGATCTCTATTTTATTACTACTTTATGCATTAGTACTACTGTCAGTACGACTCTATGCATTTTTACTACTATCAGTACCACTTTATACTAATCTATTTATTAATTCTCTAGGCATCAGTTCATAGTTGATGTTTGAAGGATGCTTGTAGTTTATAATTGATCATAGCTTCGTAGTTGATGTTTGATCTATGCTCAAAATAATAGCTTCCTAAATTTCCAAAGGGTTCTATGTTTTTGCTAAAATCATGCCAGAATTACAGCGTTTGTCTTTCCTGTTCCACAGTGGAAGGATTTTTCCATTTTTTCTTGTTTAGCATTCCCGTTTTCTTTTATTTCCTAGGGTGGTACTGACTTAGAGGCGAAGGGGGGTGTCAATTCTGGGCCAAATCATCTGTCTTTCGCGAGAGTCTTCCTTACGGAAATAGAGAGTTCACATTTGGATATATATCGTTCGAGACTTATATTTCTCTTTCTTTTGTGTCTATTTGGTTCTTTAACTCTACTTTTTGTTTTGTGCTTTTTCTGGTTGCCGCTATATTAAGATGGAGGTACCCTCTATCAGCATTATGTAGAAAGAAATATGATCCATGCATGTGAGTCGCATGCACAATTTCAATGAAAAAAAAAATCTATCTTTCTATATACATATCTCTCTAGCTATCTATCTCTATATGTACATATATATATAGAGAGAGAGAGAAACTTGAATGAATGCATTTGTTGATTCATTGACTCTCCAAAAGATATGTTTTTTTTTCTTTTTTTAGTCTAATGCAGCTGGCAAACACTTAGACTGTCTTGGATGCTGAAATATAGTGAATAATTGTAGGAATTGACTTTATATTACTTGTTATTTCTAAAACTAGAGCCATTTTGCCCTAGACTAAAGGGCACTACTGTTTATACATATATATATATATAAATAGATATATATATAGATATAGATATACAGGTCATACTTTCATAAATATGGTATACAGCACAAAGGAAAATGCATAGAACCCTTGACACCAACAGTTTTAACTCTGGAGCCTCCTTTGCACAAGTCCATTCTTATTTCTTTCCATGGAATTCTGTACTTTTCCGGAAATGAAATAAATAAAACGCACATTTGCTCTATATAAGAACAGGGCGATGAAATAGAAGAGGTGAAAAAAAGGGAGTTTATTTATTTTTATTTATTGTGTATGTTGTCGCAAAATATAACGTTTATCATTTCTAAACCTAGGTGGATTTTTTTTCTCCAAATTTCCTAGGGCTTCCTACGGCTAAAAGCATAGCAGGGTTAAACCGTTTGTCTTTCCTGTTCACAGCTGAAGGATTTTTCCAGTTTTTCCTGTTTAGTATTCAAGTTTTTTTATTTCCTAGAGTGGTGCTGTCTTGAAAGACAGGGAGGGGGTTTAAATTCTGCGCCAAATCATCCGTCTTTTACACGTGTGTCTTCCTTGTGGGAATAAAGAGTTCGCGTTTGGATATATAACTGTCCAAAGATATATTTTTCTTTCTTTTGTGTTTATTTGAATCTTTAAACACTACTTTTATTTTGCTTTTTCTGGCTGAATCGGGATGAAGATGGAGAGAGCCGTCTATCCACATTATGTAGAAAGAAATACGATTTCTGAATGTGAATCACATGCACAATTTCAATAAAAAAGATTATATATATATATATATATATATATATATATATATATATATATATATATATGTGTGTGTGTGTGTGCGCGCCTTAATGAATTCGAGATGATATATGAGATGTGATATGATGAGATTTTGAGACAGAAGATGTTTTTTTTTCCCTTTACCGGGTACGGTTGTCAGTCTACGTCCAATGCTTTACGGTCATGTTAGAACAGTGGCCTGGTGGCCAAGTGCCTATTGCTTGGTACCACAGGCTCCAGGTTCGAATCCCTGGTGGGGCCATGGATATTTAGAGTGGTTCGGAAACCACTTAAAACCGGAGGTCCTAGTCTAAGAGGATCGTAAAACGTTGCGGGTCGTTACTTGCTTCCATAGCACATCTTCAAGCTACACCTCCCTCCTGGGTAGTGATAAGTGAGCAACTTCGGTGCAGCACTCGCCTTAAGGTATCCAAGACAACTGTCTAGGCATTTACCAGCTGCATTATGAAAAAAAAACTACTTGGCATAGTGAGTTGTTTGAATTATTAAATAAAAAATAATTTTTTTTTCTGAATGCTGCAAATACTTCTCTATCTATCTATCTATCTATCTATCTATATATATATATATATATATATATATATACACTCAAGAGCCAAAACATTATGACCACCCCTACATTTTGCAAATGAGCTCGCCTGGATGACGTGGAAGGCACGTGATCAGGTGGAAGTGTTATTAAGTGGTGGTATTAATCCATGCCAAGGCGGGTTGAAGCTGTGTTGCGCGCCAAAGGTGGGCCAACTCGTTATTGACAGGTGGTCATAACGTTTTGGCTCTTGAGTGTAGAGAGAGAGAGAGGGAAACGTGAATGAATGCATTTGTGAATTCATTGAATCTCTAAAAGTTATATGGGTTTTTTTTTGTTCTAATGCAGCCGTCGAACACTTAGACAGTTGTCTTGAATGCCTTAAGGCAAATGCTGCACCGACGTTACTCACTTAGCACTATACAAGAGGTGCATGTAGCTTAAAGATAAGCTAAAGACGAGGAGTAATAATGCCCCCAAAACGTTCTACGATCCTATTAGACCAGGACTTACGGTTTAAAGTGGATTCCAAACCACTCCAAACATCCAGGGCACCGACGGGACTCGAACTCGAAATTCTTAGGGTGGCACTGCCTTAAAATGGAGTAGGGGGACCGGGGTTAAATTCTGGCCACAATCATCTATCTTCCACGAGTGTTCTTCCTTGTGGGAATGAAGAGTTCGCGTTTGGACATAAATCTGTCTGAGGACATATTTATCTTTCTTTTGTGTTTATTTCGTTCTTTAAACTGCATTTTTTGTTTCGTGCTTTTTGCCGTTTGATTCTAGATTAAGATTGAAGGCCCCTCTATCAGCATTATGTAGAAGGAAATATGATTTTCTCCATGTGAGTGGCATGCACAATTTCAATGAAAAAAAGATATGTATGTATATATATATATATATATATATATATATATATATATATATATATATATATAATACATACATACATACATACGTCTTCCTTCCTAGAAAATGAGCGTATGAAACGACAACACTATTTCTGACTTTAAAACGAGGAAGATTTTCTACTCCATCTTAATCCATAGACAAATGGTTCCAGATAAACAGCAAAGCACAAAAAAAGAATATATAAAACACAACAACGGTATAAATATATACACTCATGTCCATAAATTAAGGATAATTCAGAATCACAAAGAAATTGAACTCTAAAATAAAAATTTCACCTGTAGAATTATCACACACATCTTGAAGAAGAATATGCAAATTACAAGAAACCACCAGATGGCGCGGATAGTACGTCACAATGACGAGAGTGTAAGAGAGGGGTATATAAGGAATGGTGGCAAAGAAGTAAAATTGTTCACAAGCGCTTTAAAAGCCTTTCAGTGCAATAACCGCACAGTTATGGCACAAAGGAAGCATTTGGAAGATAGTTTACGTGGTAGATTTATCGGACGACTGGAATGTGGACGTACCCAGCTGGAAGTATCCGAGGACCTTGGAATCGCCCAGAGTGTCATCTCCAGGCTTTGGCAACGATTCCAAGATGATGGTAATGTGAGTAGATGTTACAGCACAGGTCGCCCCCGAGTTACAACGCCGAATGAGGACCGGTATTTAGCAGTTACTGCCAAAAGAAACAAACGGAGCACAGCATCAGACCTGTCTCGTCTGGTCTCTTCAGCTACCGATACCACAGTTTCAAGGTAGACCGTGTACAGACGCTTAGGGCACATTGGTCTATATGCTTGTAGGCCTGTCAGATGTGTTCCACTTACCGCAACTCACTGTCGCCTGCGATTAACCTGGAGTAAAGAACATACATTGTGGACACCGCAACAGTGGTCTTGTGTGATGTTTTCCGACGAGTCCAGGTTTAGTTTGCAGTCTGATTCTCGCCGGACTTTCATATGGAGAGCGCCAGGTACCCGTTACCACCAAGAGAGCACCATTGAACGACACCGTTACGGTGGTGCAGGATGGCTCTTTTGGTTAGGAATTATTCTTGGTTGCAGAACTCACCTGCATGTTCAGAGTGTAACGATGATAGGCCACATCTATCGGGATCTCATTCTGGAACAACATGTACGTTTGTTCTTTGTCTTGTAATTCTGCCAGATTTTAAAATTTTTACGAATTGCAGCCAGTCAACCACCTCCGACCAAGGAAAGATCTTCTCTTGTAACAAGATATATTTTATTTGATTAGTGATACAAGATATATTTTATTTATTTATGCATTTATTGTTTTTGTAAAATCTTTTTGTAAAATTTTTTTTTATATTTGATCATTTTACAACAATTTATTTTTTTTTTTCTCTTACAATTTTGAGTGTGTTTTTTGGTTTCTTGGTTTATCTTTTATTGTCTTGCCTTCTAGGGATTCCCATCCCCATCTTATTTTTTGATTTTTAAATTTTCTATTTTTCCTCCTGTTCATTTATTTTTAACTACATCTTCCTTTGAATTTTGTTAATTTTTGTCCAGTTTCAGTAGTATTTATTATTATTATTTTTTTTATTTTTATCCAACTCTTCTTTAGAAATTCAGTTCAACAAGATTTTTTTTTTTCTGTTTTTTTTGTTGGTCAATTTCTTCTCAGTAAATTCTTCTTAATATTTGTTTTTCTCTTGAAATATTCTAATTCTTCTTTTGCTGCTTTAGATTTTTTTGAAGCTGTTTTTCATTTAAAACTTTTTGTTTATCGAATTTTTTGCTCTAATTTTCACTCCTATGAATTGGTCTACGCTTTTCCAGTAGTCAGCCATTTTGTCTAACTTTCCACCCGCTGTCTTTCAGTTTTTTATTGCAGAGTAGAAATATTATCCCACCCTTTTTACTTTTCGTTTGACCTTGGCAATCAGACAGACTGTTTTGGGGTCTTTCCTTTCTCTCACCCCCATCTTTGAAGCCACACTCAGATGACCTTTAACCCCTGTCACTCCTCAAAGCGCTCTCCCCACTCTTGACAATTTTGAAGTTGTTCCTTTTGCAGGACTTCATTCCCTTCTTGTTGCTCCCCCACCCCTCCCCAAAATAGTGCATAATAGAGCAGTGCCACTGATTTATTTTGCGAGGGTAGCGAGAACCGTTTGTCTTCTTTCTGTTTTTATTTATTCATTATTTTTACACTTTTGAGTTTAACCATGAATAACTTGAGAAGTGAAAATCACGAGCAAGCTTTTCGTACTGTGGAAAAGGAAGACATCAATGATTTACCACCATCAGAAATTATCACTGAAATTAGAAATCTTCTTAATGAGAAAACAGGCTCTCGCTTCATTTTAAATTCTGCCCTTAGATCGTATGGTGATAAACTATTGAGAATACTTGAACTTCACGTTAAAAAATACCCCTGCTGCCCGGCAAATACCCCTGCTGCCTTAGATAATTCTCCTCCTGATACAAATCCTTCCCTCACGTATGCAGAAACTTTAAAAAGTCCACCCAAGATTTCGCATACAGTACTACTGCACCCTTCTCAGTCAACTACAGATTCATTATGCACTGAAAAGGAAACATCACTGAGAGAATTGTTGAAAAAATCTCTTACTCCTTCAAAGGAAAAAATTGAAATTAATTCAATCAGAAATTTACGTAACAATGGCCGCCTCGCCGTGAATTGCGCAGAGGAAAAAGACGTTGATAAACTCATGAATTCAATAGGTAACTCAGAATTACTTAAAGAAAAGATTAGGCATCATAAGCCCCCTCGAAGATCACCCAAATTAATTATTTACAATATTCCAAAGCAACTCTCGGATCTTGAACTCCAGGAGGCCTTAGAAATCGCGACAGGGTTCAACAAGCTAACTTTCAAAATTTTCTTCAAAATAAAAGGAAGAAAACAAGATTGCAACCATCGCATTGTAGAAGCTTCTCCAGCGGCTTTCAAAATTTTGATAAATGACGGCAAATTAGTTGTTAACTGGCAAATATACAACATCAGAGAATTTTACAATGTTCGAAGATGTTACAATTGTCAGAATTTCGGACATTCACAACATCAGTGCCCAAACAAAATCCCATACTGCGCTTTTTGCTCATCTAATCATTTCACACATAATTTCAAATCGAATGATCTTTACTGCATAAATTGCCATGATGCTAACATCAAATATGGCACAAACTTCGACCCTAGGCATTCAGCTGGCGATTCACACTGTCCTTGCTTCATAAAAAAATCAAAGCATACAAAAGGTCAGTAATCTATTAAAAGTCTTGCAGTTGCTTTTTATTATCATTATTACATAAATAAATAAATAAATATATATATATATATATTTATATATATATATATACTTTTTATTTTATTTTATTTTTTTCAATTTTTTAAGACCTACATCCCTTAAACAATCACTAAATTAAGTTCCAAATTTAGATATTATAATGTCTTCAAATCTTGAGCCTTGCAATACAACTAATCCATTTACTAATTTTCCTCAATGGACGCTTCAAGATCTTAATTCCACTAACTTGAACATTGTGCAAATCAACCTGAGAAAAGGCAAAGTAGCTACCCTTTTATTAAATCAACTTGTTCAAAAATTTAAAACGGATTTCATTCTCGTCCAAGAACCTTATGTCAAAAATAACAGAATTGAAGGAATACCCAGAACTTGGAAAAGTTGGTTATCCCAAAATGGAAAAGCAGGCATTGTCGCTCTCCCAAACGTTCAATTGCCGATTGTGCTGGGAATAAGTAGGAGTGCAATGGCAATTAAAATTTCCGATAACAATCAACCTCTTACTATAATTTCAGGATACTGTTCACCTTACGATAATCTCCAAACGACTTTAAACGAGATTAACAATTTCACTTCTTCGATTGAACATGAGAAATTGTTAATTGGAGCAGACCTAAATGCACACAGCACAAGTTGGGGCTATAATTCAGAAGACGCTAGAGGTTTGTTAGTGGAGAAGTTCTTAGCAGCAAATGACTTCCATTTATTAAACAATCATCGCAATAGTAAGGGATGCCCAGATGTTACTCTCGTCTCTTCAGCAGAATTGGCCTCTAGATGTGGCTGGGAAGTTCTAGAGGAAGAAACTCTCAGTGATCACAAATACATAAGAACAACTATACATTCTGAAAGGAAAACTATTACATTTAAAAGATTTAAAACTGCGTTCGGGGGACATAAAAATTTCTTTAATGCCTTCTCTCCATCTTTTCCTAGTTTAATTTCCACGTTGAACAATGTTAGTAATGGGAGTCAACTAAATGAAGCTACTCACATTCTTCAAAAAAACATTGTTAAAGCATGCTCTAAAGCATATCGAATCAAAACAATAGTAAAAAATAAACCTCTTACCTGGTGGAACCCACAACTAGAAATAAGAAAAAAGCAATTAAATGCTCTTAGAAGAAGAATGCAAAAATCGGAAGGGGTTGAAAAAGAAAACTATACTTCGGTTTACTCCAAAACAAGAGCAACCTATAAAAAAGAAATTCTCCACGCAAAACGTCAAGCCTGGAGAAAATTCTGCTCAGAATCAGGTACTCCTTTTGGAAAACCTTTCAAGACCACAGTCAATACTTCCCTTGCCCCATCTGAAATCTTTAAAGCCATAGATGTATCAGGAAGTGGGAATAGCAAAGCAATTGCCAAGAAACTTCTGGAAAAAATATATCCTTTCAGTCCCCAAGAATCTCCTTCTTCTCTTCCTGAAACTTTCTCTTTTGCTAAAGATCCGCCATTTACTAAAGAAGAAATTAAAAGAGGGATACAAACGCTACCAAAAGGGAAGGCTCCTGGATTTGATGGCATAGATAACCAAGTCGTTCACATTATTAATGATTATTTTCCAGATATTTTCCATAAGCTCTTTAACAAATGTTTACAGTTCCATACTTTCCCAAACGTCTTTAAAATAGGAGTTGTGATCCTTTTCCACAAGAAAGGCAAAGACAAAGCAGATCATAATTCCTACAGACCAATTTCTCTTCTCCCCAACAGGCAAAGTTCTAGAGAAACTCTTAACCCAAAGATTATCCTTCAAACTTCAAGAATTAAATAAGCTGAATTCCAGACAATATGGATTTCGTATAGGTAGATCGGTCGATGATGCGCTCATAGCTGTAATGGACTTCGTCTACGATGCTAAACAACAACAACAACACATAGTAATCATTTCTTTAGATATTAAGGGTGCATTTGATAACCTTCAATATAATTCAATCCGAAATAGAATGAAGAAAGTTCTGCAACCTTCAGATGTTACAGAAACTCTTCTGGACACCTTAGCCCAAAGATTAGTTGCAATTCAAACAAGTGAAGGTCCAGTAATGTGGGAACAATCTAAAGGTTGTCCTCAAGGTTCTTGTAATGGACCAATAATGTGGAAGATGAGGTACTCAATTATCAATGGCCTCCAGCAGTGCATTTGCAAGCCTTTGCAGACGACTTCATATTTGCCATTAAAAGTCCAACTAGACGGGGACTAGAAAAACTTTCAAACGAATCCCTCCAGAAGTTTAAAATTTGGACAGATAAACATCAGCTATCTATATCTATAGAGAAAACGAATTACCTCGTCACAGGAAAGCTGTCAAGAGGGCCCGTTATCAAATGGGGAAATGATTCCATCAAAAGGAAAAAAATTCGTTAAATACTTGGGTGTTTTCATCGACGAAAAACTCAATTGGGCGAAACATCTAAGTGAACAAGACAAAAGAGCAACAGATATAAGTCGTTTGTTACGAAGGAGTGCCGGTAACACCTGGGGTACAAAACAAGAATTCAGGCGAATCTTATACAAGACGATAGCGGAAAGAGTGTCACGGAGCAGCAGTCTGGGCACTCTTTCCAACCTCTAGAATTGAAAAAAATTGCAATCTATTCAAAGACTCTTCCTTCTGTATATAACTGGGGCATACAGAACCACATCAACAGCTGCTCTTCAGATTATCACTGGTCTCGCCCCTCTTCACTTAAATTGCAAGCAGAAGCTGCATTCACTGTTGTGTCTAGAACTAGTAAAAACTTACAGATGGAAACTCTTCAAATAGCAGAGGATGACTTTGAGCAGAAGATTGCAGGATTGTCACTCCACCCAATCCATTGTTTTAATATCTGCAATCAAGTTGACATACGGACACAGTTCTTTTCAACAAATGCTGAGACCTTTTATACGGACAGCTCGAAATCGAGTGAAGGCACAGGGGCAGCATTTTGCTCCTTCAAAAATGGGATAAAAATTTCAGAGTGGATGGGTAAATTGAACCCTCATAACTCTGTTTTCCAAGCAGAGCTAATAGCCATCCGCGAAGCAATTAGACATGTATCCACAACAAGAAAACATGTAAAAATATGGTCTGATAGCCTCTCTGGACTACTAGCTATTTTAAATCCTTTTACACCACATCCACTCGCAAGGGAAATTCAGTGTTATCTCCACTCCAATAAACTGATAAAATTGGGATGGATAAAAGTACATATTGGACATCTCGGCAATGAAACCGCTGATGAGCTTGCCAAGCAAGACATATCAAATGGCCAGCCAATTCAAATAAAAAGTCCCCTTTCAGAATTGAAAGGTTTTTTAAATAATCACCTCCTTTCTAAATGGCAAAAACAGTGGGATGAAGGATTAACGGGTCGACCTATTTATGAAATTATTAAAAAAGGGTAGGCATATTCTGCTGGATGGACAAGAGAGGAAACCATGTTTTTAACAGGGCATGATGGTCCATTTCCCTCTTAGCTACAACGATTTCATTTGAGGGACGCAAGCTATTGTTATTGTGGAGATGTGGGTAATCCTCTTCACTATGCTACCTCCTGCCCACTTACTTTATCATGGCATATGAAGAAACCTTCCGAAGAGAATACTATTCAATGGAAGATTAACATCTTAAAATGCAAAGGGTCTCGACTCAAAATCCGAAGCATGATAAACTTTATTTGTGAAAATCAAATCTCACTTATCCCGGACTAAGTGTCAAACAATATTTTGTACACACATTTTTAAACAATCTTTAGTAACATACTTCCTTTTTCTACATATATATATTTTTCTTACTCTGTGCGTGTGTGAATGTATTTATAAACGAGTAATCCTGCTTTCTAAAACAATTGACATGTGTTTACTCATCATGTGTATATACTTATAGTTTTGCTTCTCACAAAGATTTAAGTGTGTGTATATCTATATGTATATTTTTTTGCGTGTATATTTTAAGTAATTTTACTTTTTAAATAATCTAAGTGTTTGCATATACTGTGTTAGAATATTAAGGTAATTCGCTGTTAAAATAATTTTTTATTGTGAATCATGTAAAGTAATTAACTTTATAAAATAATCTTTGCTTGTGTATATATTTAAGGTAACATAACCGTACTATGTTTGAATATTTAAGTAATTTGTTTTACAAAACAATTTATGCTTATGTATGTATCAAAGGAAATTTTATATTATAATGTATATAATTTAAGTGGGTCCATCAGCATATTTCTAGGGCACACTAAATTTGAAACAATTCGTTTTCTTCTTCATTATTAGACTTCAAATTGCAAAATCAAAATTTTTTTATGTGAATACCATTTTTCTAGTTATATACCTAGCATATTTATCTCTTATGTAATATCTCCTGCCTTTTTTTTTTTTTTTTTTTCTTATTACCTTTGTCCATAATTTTGCAGCAACTGCTCCTACTGTCGATTTATTTATTAGTTATTAAGATTTTCTAAATTCTATAATAATTGATTTGATGAATATTCCTTCAGCTCTCTGATTTGTATAATCTCCTATGTAGTGTTTATTGTATCATATTGCTTTTAATTTTTTCTCTAAAATCTCTTACCTAACGTTTTTATATTTTTCGCATTTCATATTCCTCCTTTTTAAATTTTTTTAAATTTTTGACATTTAGTTCTGTTCTTGTATGAATTTTCTCCATTGTTCAGCTTCTGTACCTCCAAAAGTGAATTATGCGAAACTTTTCCGCCTCCATCGTGCCTCCTTTCCTTTCACCCGCATCATTCCTAAACTGTATAGGGGCAACTCAGCTCTAGGCACAGTGATGTGGTGTGGTGTAGTAGTAGTAGTAGTCAAAAGATCTCATTTTTAATTATGCAGTTTACTAGTAATAAATAACGAAAATAATTACATAAATCTTAACATACATAAAATTAAAACATTTGCAAAAGTGTGTTTGAATGAGAAATAGTTTTCAAACAAAAATGTTTTTCGGAAAATACTGATATAATTTTATAAATACTATTTTATTTTTAAAATATTTAAATGGCAGAATTCTCATTTTAAGCATATATCAAACAATTATATTAATTCGAAATTTTAAAAATCCTTTTTTTTTAATATTTTGGCGAGAACGATTTTGTATTAGAAATAAGAATATGCAGGAAAGCCTACACCAGGTCCAGAACACCCCGTCGAAGGCGACTGGACCAAGGTTAAGGGTAAAATACTTTGCAGCTTTATTTTACGGAGAAACCACGATGGGTTGAAGACTGACTAAACCCCAAGACAGCGCTATATGATCATATTAGACTGTGACCTACGATTTAAAGTGGATTCCGAACTACTACAAACATCCATGCCACCGCCGGGAATTGAACCCGAAACCTGTGGCACCGAGCGCTAAACACTCGGCCATTCGATGAAATCTCAGGCATTCGATGAAAAATGACAATCTTTCAGGTAAGAGTGTACAAGTTTAATTTGGATGGGGATTAGCGGGTTTAATTTTTAAAACTCGTTAATCCAGACATGATAGTCCTGGCGGTGGCATGGATGTTTGTGAGTGGTTTGGAATCCAAGTTAAACTGCAATGTCCTGTTCTATTTTGACTAAAGTGAGCACAAAATGAACGTAGAGCGACAAACCAAAACCCAGATATGATCGAAAACTGTTTTCCATTTATCAGGAAAGTGTTTCAAGTCCAAGATTTTATTAATTAGAAAATTAAAAAATAATTTTCGTGATCGAAAGAAATTTCGTTTTTATTTGTTATTTTATCAATACCCAGGGCCTTTTTTTAGCTATTTGCTTATGATTTCCGCGTTGTCGAAAGGTTTGAGTGTAAATATCGTTGTCCTGATAATTAAGTTAAAATTCGACAATTGTTGTTTGGACATTTGTCCGTTTCAGGATAAGAGACGTTATTTATTTGGAACTGAATTTCAAAATGATTAGTAATAATTTAGGATCTTTTTGGAATCATTAGTCTGTTTAAGTTTGGTTTAGGAATGGCCGAGCGAAGTTCCTGAAGAGTGAACGCTGATGAGTTGACCGTGACTACATCAGAGGCCGCTTAGCTTCGATCTTGAAATAATTTGGTTTGGTTTGTCGCTCTCCGGTCACTTTGAGACCATTTTAGGCTAATTAGACCGGGATCTACGGTTTAACGTGGATGTCGAACCACTTACAAACATCCATGCCACAGCCAGGATTCGCACCTGAAGTCTGTGATACTAAAGGCCGGAGCGCAAGCCAATTTTGAAATACTAAACATGATAAAAATAAAAATGTTTTTTAAGGGTAGAGCAAAAGTAAATGAGGAATTTTGCGCAAAGGATAAGCAGGAAAAAATAATTAAGTTAATTAAATTAAGAATTCTTTAAATACATATTTAAATGTTTTTGTTATTGCGATTAGTAAAAAAAAAGTATTAAATAAAGAAACAAACTAAAAATAATTTTAAGGTATGGGGTTAGGAATCCGAAAAGATTGTATTAAAATTTTATTCAAGAACAGAAAACTTACGACGTAGGTTAAGAGTAAGTAATAATTTTGAAGAGTGTGTTTCTTATCCCACTTGGTAGACAACAACATCTAGACCAGGGATGACCAACCCAAAGGGCCTTGCGGGCCTCTTTGGAAATGCATCATAACTCCGCGGGCAGCATATAAAATTTTATATCCCCATATTAGATTTAGACCCACTATAGACATTTTTTTGGAATGAAAAATTGAAACATAATGAGTTATTATTTTTGTGTTTACTATTATTCTTACATGTAAGTATAGATAATAAACGCAAATTGTAAAGAAATATGTAACACTAGAAATGAAAAAAATGTATAAACATAAATGAAATTTAAAAAAAAGTGAAATCATTCAAAAATATTTATTTTATCTGTATGATATTTGTTTCTCCACTCTTTCACTTAGCTTTTACAAATCGATCTCAATTTGGGTATTTGCACATCGTAATTAACGTTGCAGGTTAGCGTCCTTTATGTTTGAGAGTGTTTGGCCAATTTCATTAAAAAAAAAAATTAAAAAAAATGATTCGCATGTGTAGGTTGAACCAAAAGAGCTAACAACTTTTTGTGCCAGATTTCTCAAATTGGAAAATTTCTCTTTTGTGACGTAAGTGCTATAAAAATATATTTTTGATTCTGATGTTTTAAATATGTTTTTTAATTTATATTCCATTTAAAGTCAACCAGTTCCATTTGGGTATATTCTGGGACCGACTCGATTTCAACATGAAAGGGAGGTGAATATATTAAAAAAAAATTTGTGTTGTATTTGTCTAACTCTAACTTAGACAATTAACTTTTCAATATATGGATGCGCACATAATGTATTTTCTGTAAAGCATTGATTTTCACTACTTTGGACATTATAAAATAAATATATTTTGTAAAAGTGTGATAAATCTCACGGGTCGTGAAAATGTTCAAGGCCGGCCAACGGGCAACGGGCGTACTTGTTACGGAGTTCCTGTGTGATTTTAAGAACCCCGAAAACCTCCACATCTTAAAAAGTTAAAACATTTGCACAAAATGAAGTTGCTTAAATTGAAGAGTAGTAATAAAAAAGAAAAATAAAGAATTTAAGAAAAATATATCTTGCTCGAGAACAATTAAAGCTAGAGACTGAAAAAGCTAAAGCTATAGGTACAATTAAGAGTCCATTGACGATGTCACAAAAAAATAAATAAATAAAATAATTAAAAGTTATCATAAAGTAAAAACAAGCTATAGAATAAATTAAAACTATTAACAATTAAAAAGTTAAAGACCAGATAGCTGTTATTTAGATTAAGGTGCACATCGTAGCAATTAATTAAAATTTAAATGCCAAAAATTGCAGCTTAGATTCGCTTGAATTGATTAACGTAGCAAGACTCAAGCCACAGCGGTAGAATCCATCGCCGAGGAATAAAT